>CM036536.1:8321436-8671436 GCA_020745685.1 Tautogolabrus adspersus | reverse complement strand
ACATTTTATCACACTCAAGAGCTACAGATACAGGGTGTCTTTATGTGTGTTTTGCATGTTTGTGTGCGTGCGTGTGTGCGTGCGTGCGTGCCTGCGTGCGATCAAAGATAACAGCTGCATCACATTTTCTTGGTCTGCGCTGATTTACATTTAGTGATACACAAGCAGACAGATGGACGGATGATGGCAGAGAGGAAGAAAAGAAAAGAAAGAAGAGGAAGGGAGAAAAAGAGAGACGGGGAAGGGGGATGCACAGATGCACAGAAAGAAAAAGAGAGAGAGATAAGCATGGAGAGAGAGTGAGGGAGAGAGACAGCAGTGACAAGCTGCTGTCCAGGGACGCAATTAGACAGTCACTGCTGCTGTCACTTAAGACAGGAAGACGGAGAACAAAAAGAGAAAAGTAGAAGAGTCTCATAATGATTCTGTTAGCTAGTGTCGTGCAGTCCTGGGAGAAACAACCCCAAGCAGCACACTAAAAAAAACACACGTCTTACTCAACTGACTGTAGAGGCAAATCCTCAACTCCAATTACCAATGCAATTATTAGAATAATTGCTTTTAATGTGCAGTAACGCTGAAGCACAGCTCGAACCTCTTCACACTCACCTAAAGGCTTATTTAAATGTTTTGTAGCGTAACTCCATTCCTCTTTATCTGGATTCATTTGTTTTTATTGTTTAATGCATTCGAATGTTTTAACATGCTTTTCTTTTCCCATGTCAGACTCTTTAAATGTCTTGTTTATTTTATTGAGGTGGGAAGTTGAAACCATGAATATTAACTTCTGTTTAGAAGAGACGCTGCTGAAAAGAGCGACAACGTATTCTGAGACTTGTTTAGTCAGTACATGGGTTAGGGCTGCAAATAACCTTTTATCTGGATGATTTAAATATCAACGGTTTATTCTGTGAAATGTCAAATATTGAAGAATAAAATGCTCTTGACAATTTCCCAGAGCCCAGGAGGACATTTTGTTTCATGTCTTTGGTCTAACTAGCAGTCCAAAACCCAGCGACCCAAAGAAGATTAGTCATATAGTTATCGAAGCAGATGCATTTTGTTATGGATGGATTCACTCATCGTTCAAGCTCTTGGGACAACTGTGTTGTTTATGCTGCAACAAGCATGGTTAAAGTCAGGTAATCTGCTGTACCACTTCTTGCTTGCGTGGCTAGTAAAACATTCTTAACTTGAATTGTTTTATGTAATCAAGTAATATTTTCTCACTCAGCATGCTTTCCATTTACCCACTGAATTAAAGCCTGTATGAAGGCTATTCTTTTACTAGATACATTCAGTTGAAACTCAACATAGAGATAAGCTGCCCTTTGATTTATTGGAGGTAAGGTTTGATTTTATTTGAATGGAAATGCTGAAAACACAGATGTATAACATCAAAAACAGCAGATAGACTTGGAAATTGTGATTGTAAATTAATATCATAAGCACTCTTTAATATTTGTATTTGTGTTCATCACATTAAATATCATTGTCTCAAAATTTAAAGGCACAGTATGTAGATTCTGCCACAGGAGAAAAAGAGAGAACATTTCACAAGGACTAAAAAAGAAAAAAAAAAAGCATTAAAAAGAGAACAAAGCAGAGCTAAATGAATCCTTTAATGGGTAAGTCAATTTGAAAAAAATCCATCACGCTTATATTTGTCCCTGGGCTTTTGTTTTTGTATTTCATCCTCCTCTCTCTCACACACACACACAACTTCACACATATTTGCACACAAAGCGACAGGCCAATGAGCTTTTTGCCAGCCTGTGTTGTCTTCATTACTGGACAGCACAGCCTCAATCACAAAGGCCTTCATTGAAAGGCTGGGATTCCCTGGATAAACACAGCCATTGTAGTCCCTGATCCCCGGTTCCGCAGCGCTGCCGAACTAGCACACATACCTCTGGAGTCCATGTGTGGTCATGTGGAAGAGGCAGGCTCACTGTGGCTGACTGTGTCCTTTAGTTGGATGGATAGAAGCCTGCAGATTTCTAACAGGCTGGCAGAAAGCTTCATGTGCCTGTCTGTGGGTCCAAGTGTAAATGAGTGCCTCTGTCGAACTGCCTGTCGAACTGTCCGGCTGAGTTGTAGATTCAGAAATAAATTAAAATTGTTGCAGCAGAGAGATGACAACCTAACACTAAAATAATCTTTGTATAAAAAGTAAAGTTTTTTTCCTAAAGTAGAGATGTTAACTTTATTTTAAAGGAGCAATATGTAACTCTGACACCTATAGCGTTTGAAAATCATTGGAGAGAGGTATCTCCTCCCGTCCCCTCCTCACCAGAGCCGATGTGCACGCGGAAGCTTCAGTGTTTAGTCAGCTCTGCATAGTTCTTGAAGGCTTTCTGCACTGCTTCCCTCCATTTTTCAGAAACATCTCCAATATTTATTCTAGTTTTACCACGCTTCTGGCTGTGGAATCATTAAGAAAATGCTAAGGCTTTTAAGGTCGATAGAATCAGTTATATCTGAACCAGTTAGCTTGCCCACTTTTTAACACCTGTTGGTTTGCCGTTTGCCAGAGGAACCGAGGGGCGTCCAAAATGGCCATGTGGGTGTGCCATTAAACCGCTTACCTTCTCTGGTCAAAACAAAAACAAATGATTCTGCCCTGGAATTAAAACTAAGGAGGACATACTCGCTACTGTTTTTGACAGAGAAGCCAGCACTTTAACATAGCATGTTTCTGTAATGTCTGACGATATAGTAAGGTCATTTAGTAAATATCTTACATATTGGACCTTTAAACATTTCCGGAACTTTGTAAGATAAAAGAATCCTGACCTAAAAAGGAGACAGATGGCTTAAAAACGAGCTAAGCTAACATTAGCAGCGGCTCTGCAGCCCAAGTGATGGAGAAACTGGTTAACTAGTGAATCCCTGACTTCTGTTACTTCTGCTAACGAAACGCTGTTGTTTGCTTTTGTCACAAATAAATGACAAGAAATCAGTTTCTTAGTTGCTCCTCTGAAACAAGAGTTAAATATCCATGCAGCAGAACAGAGCAGCTTGCTGTCTAAGAACTGTTTTGGAGCAGCAAAAACACATTATTTCTAGTCCAAACCCGTTGGATTTAGTCCGGGCTTCTAAATTCAGACATCGGCTTAATGGATAGACAAGTTTACTTGCCGATACCCAACGCTGTGTTTTCGGCAGTGTCTGGGGACTTTGTGATGCTGGCATTAGTATCAAAACAGCTTTCCCTAAAAGTCGAAACTTCTATTTAGATTTACAAGATTTGCTCTTAAAAAAACATTCTTCCATAGCGTAAACACTCCTCTGCTGGTCTGTGATCTCAAATGAGTCATGGATATTAATAATAATTAGTTGATTAAAACTGGAGACACGGCTCCCTGCCTGAGGCCGTTGAAATGATTGGCAGTGAACAAAGACCATGCAAGATTGAAGCTGATAATGAGAAGTAAATAATTTAAACTCATTAGTCTATTTTGAATTTGCATATGAAGTTTGTTTTGAAATCTTCTAATAAAAACCAAGAGAGAATTTCACTGCATTAAAATTTAACATGGGTAGTCGACAGGCCAATCTAAAAAGCTACTGGCAGCAGGTAAATGGAAACAATTGGGACCAGAGGCCCAAAATTGAAATCAAACGTGGACAGAGCTGGAATCTGAATATGCTAAATCTGCAGCCGTCTCATAACCTGCTCTGATAATGAGATCCTATCCAGCGCTGGCAATCCCAGCGGACAGTAATGTGAGCATGAAGACGGATAATGATAGATGCTTGACTTTTTGAACGTGGGCCATGGGGCAGCTAACAAGCTGCTTGGAGAGTGCCACCAATTTGCTAATGGGGAGACAAGGACTCAAGGAAGGAAAGAGGAGAGGCTCGAGGCGGTAAGATGTGTACAGAAGTTCTGATCAAAAGGACAATGAGGGGGATTTTTGAACGGATATCTTGGCTATAAAAAGTGCTTAAGTGAAAAAACCCCACAAACATGAAGAGCGCAGGAAGGGCAGAGGAAATGAAGGACAGATAGGAAGCGACAGAGGTGCTCTTCTTTTGTGTTTCTGTGTGTTTTGGAGGGTGGGTGTTACAGAAAGAATCATCATTAGCCGAGGTGCTGAGCAACAGCCCGAAGCGAATCCACAAATGGAGACACAGAGATACGTGCACACACAGCGGGACACGCTCAAACACAAGTATTAACACAGATATGTGCTCTGCAGGACACGCCGGCAGACACAGACACATAAACACTCCTGTGAGTATGTCCTAATAAGTCCAACGGTGCAGGCCGGCTCTGTGAACTGATATGGTCATGAGGTGCAGATGAATGCCAAAGCTGTTCCGAGCAGTAAGTTTCGATTAGAGCAGAGGTCGGAGAGCAGCCAGGAAGAGGTTCCACTGCGTGAAACTCACACAAACAGTGGTGAAAAAGTCACTAGAGATTAAGACGTTAGCCAGAAGACAACAGGTGATCTCTCTTGTTTTATCAAGGACATTCAATAAGAACAAGGTCAGAGACAACAATAAATATTTATTTACAGTAATTAGCGCATACATCCCAGAAGAAACATGTTGAGGGAAAGGACACTGAAGGAACTGAATCAAATCAATGACAACACTTTACAACACTAACACAGTGTGAATCTTGTAAGGATGCCCGTTAACTAGTAGGATTGTTCGGTTTAAGAGGAATTCTTGGACATGAGAGCTTTACTAGAGAGAAAGTTTAATGTCCTCGTAAAAACACATTCATTGGCTAAAGTGGAAAACTCAAGCCCATCTTCGAACTCTGTTCATCATATTCAACCTTGAGGACTGCGACTTGGACTAGTGGGGACTGGACTGGGACTCTGATTTTTATTTGCTGACTCGGACTTGAGCACTGGGGACTCAAAACTCAACTTGGCCTCTAGCTTTGGTGACTCGACGACAACTCTGCCTCCCACTCAGGGAAGCTATAGCTGTGTCTAAAGGCATTATAATGGAGTGTCTTTGCAAGATTACTACTGAAGAAGAACTCATAGACTTTGCCAACCGAAGAACAAACTTTCCATGGCCTAAAGACAAACATACAACAACTGAACATCAACTTTGAGATACAAATCATGACTTGAAATTGATGGCAGAATCTTTAAAATCTTGAGATCAAGATGTTTATTAGCACTCGTCTGCTGCCTGAACCCTGCTGGTGACTGCTCGCATCTTCTGAGATAGTAACTGATCATGTCATAGTGATGTCACATTGCACTACGTGGATTTGTTCTTCTTATGTTTTCTGCACTGATTGATTTCCTGCATACAACCACAACCTGCAGTAACGCTAGTGTACTATCCACTCAGACAACAAATGGAAACCAGAACACTTCCTACGCCCAAAATCGATTCACAAGCCGACAGATTGGCTATATCATTTTTGGAGAATCTGACATTAGAGAGATTCAAAAATGAAAATGACTTGATTTTAAAGGTCCCATATTATGCTTTTTCTGGTTTTATATGCTCTTTAGTGTGTTTTCCAGGTGTCTTGTGCATGTTTAGGCACATCTATGTGCAAAAATTCAAAGTCCGCGGAAACGCGGCTTCTCCTACCTCCTCCTGTTAGCAGTAGCAGTAGCTGCATGTAACGCTCGGTTCTAGACCCCTCGTTGAAAATTGGCAGTGTGATATCACACTGCGATGATGTCACTGATCCAAGCCCATTGGCTCGTTGTGGCAAGCACAAGCTCATGCTGCACATTAGCGACATTCCCAATATGGTAAAAGGGGCGTGACATTTCCGAGAATTGTCCGAACGACTGACCAATTACAACAGAGCAGATCGGCCAACCAATCAGGTCAGACTTGGCACACGTGGGGACCCTGCTCGGGGGGGGGGGGGATTCAGAGCGTAACAAACACAGGCAGATGAGATGGGCTGCATCGATCGGCAGTACATGAAAACAGACACTTTTTTTGAACATTAGCGATTGTGAACGTACTTTAGTAGGCACATAAATTAGATATATGAACCCCAAAAAGGGAATCATATGGGATCTTTAAAGACTTCAAATCAAGGATATGATGCATTAATAATCTTGAAATAATCTTAAACTTGCAAGTAAATGATTTCACAACCAACAGGAATATTGACCAAGGTAAAAGAAATACAATAATTGAAGAATTACAGCATTTAATATTCAAAAGAGGCTTCTATAGTCAGTCTACAGGAAGTGACCACTGTATCTGACATGTCTGATGATCATTGACACTGAATGTTCCTCATTATGTCACTTGTTTACTTACAGAACATGTTAATTAAAGTTATGTAAAATCTTGAGTCCCCTCCTGTATTTATATATAATGTATATATCTCTGAAGGGGGTCTCGAGTTTACACAAACAGACACAACCTCTGTCACTCCTTGGTGAAACTCTTCTTCACACGATGCTCGAGTCCTGTGAATGCTTGACTGTGTTTTTCTGTCTGCATATGTGATACACTGAGCTCGGGGAGTATGTGTTCATTTCACACCAATTATAAAAAATCTTTCTTGTCGCCCGAGGGATTTATGTCATTTATGATCCATATACCTGCTCGACAGGAGAGTCTGACCCCCGAGGGATTCTGAGACAACACGTATTTTATCTCAACTCGTTTTGGTCGTAGCTTCCTTCTTTGCAAAAGTGCTCCGACAGGTGAAAATATTGAATATTTCTTTGTAATCTACACAATGATCACAAAACCCAACTATCTATGAATTAGAAAACAAACAATACTTCCATGTTTGACCACTTATTTCTAATAAAACATTAAACCCATAAGCTTTGAGACGTTACGGAAGATGAATTTATCTGATGACACTAAAACCCTTTTGTGTAAAGATCAGAAAACAAAGGGAGCTTTGCTTTTTTTTTCGTGGGAGGTCAATTCTCCAATTTGTATCCACTTTGAAAGTATTGAAGATGATCAACAATTCAGAAGCTAGCATTTGCACAAAATCTAAATTCACACATTTCTTAAAACACAACCTTGTAGGTAAATGTGAGGGAGCGGGCTGACATGAGGATGTTAAAAGTGAACAAATATCATCAAAGTCGGCCACCTATTGGACTATCTATCATCTAGTATAAATATGATATGATCAATAATATGAACTGCCTTCCTTTTCTTTGGCTTTCTTCACCATGTTATCCTGTTAATTGCATCATATACACATCACGAGTTTAACTTTAACTATATAAACATATTATTTGAACCAATGCCAGATCTTTTCTAAACCCAAGCATGCTGTGTTGGGTAGTATGCAAATCCAACTAAGGCTTTTCACAACTTTGCACACTTTGGTGTTCTTATTGTAGGTTCAACTGTTCCCAGTACTCAATCACAGTCTTCTGTTTTCAAGAATACATTTAAAAATCCTTAACAAAGGACATGTTGTGTCTCTTTTACTGTGACAGTGTTCAATATTTTCCTCTGTTTAATCTCATTTCCTCCTTTATAAACCTGATACTTATATTTTCTATGATCGATCATTCTAAAAAGAATAGGATTCAGAAGAGCAGCTCAACGTCACTTCGGGCTCGCCAGAGTGACCACGCCCCCTTTTGGGAGAAAACAAACGTAGCCTATAGTTGCAGGGCGCTAGCTTATTAGCTTAATTGTTCCCATTATTGACACAAACTTAAAAAATAAAGACTCTCAGCAACAGAAAAGGTAAGGGATGTCAAAAATGTATTACCTGGAGATTCAATAAGGTAATTGTAAATGTCGGCGTATGAAACCTCCGGCCACAAGGTGGGGTCGTTGGTCCATTTATGGGAAGGGATGATGAACGGACACTCTTGGAGGTCTATGTCGTTTGTTTTTTCTATCAAACGACGCCGATCATCTACCGGCAACCCGATAATATAATTGTCCGATAGACTGGCCATAGCAATCGAGCTAAAATTTGGCTTGAAACTCTAGTATTTTTTTCCTCACGCTAAATGGGCAAAAACTCAGTAATTTTCCATTTACCGCCATTCATTTAGAAGAAACGTTTTCACCCAGAAAGGGGCGGGGCCGGCATCGTTTGGGCAAAGTACCCGGATGGGTTGCTCTCATGAATCCTGTTGAAGAAGTCTTTAGCACATTTTGTTGTGGGAAGAATAAAAAATACACATTACAAAGTCCTGAACAACAGATGTTTCATACAGGTAAAAGTTAGGACAAAGAAAAAAAAGCCACAGTGCATGTTGCGTTAGAATAAAAGAGTAACGAGTAGACAGACATCTCTACTGAATGATTGTTAGCAGAATAATACGTCTCTTATTTCCTTCTTTCTCTGCTTTCGTTGTTGTTTTTCCTGTACTGATCAATGATGGGTATTATGTCGTTTATCTATCAGCTTTAGTTAAGTATATTGTTTGTACTCAGATAGAGTACAAACAATATTTTATAGTATAGTAGTAGAGCCGATGCTAGCTTGAGTAGGTGATGGGAGTTCAGCTCTGTCTTTGTGTGTCTAATTTCCATAGTAGCTCAAAGGTCTTACTATTCAACAGAGTGTGTATATCTGTTTGTGTATTTGTGTGTATATCTGTTTGTGTATTTGTGTGTATATCTGTTTGTGTATTTGTATGTAAAAGCTAAAGAAGCATTGCTTACAATTTCAAGAGCTGTTTACCTATTCTTTCTTTACTGAAACAACACAGAAGAGATTCAGACACTAGTACACGTGTTTCCCATGAAACATTTTCTGCTCCACATGAAACATCCACAACAGTAACTGTGCTTTAGCATCGACAAATCCATCTACAGAAAAATTAAATCCTAAACTGGGAGAATTCAACGAAAATGATAGTTCACCACTCAGAAATACCTCAGCAGAGAGCGCCCTGCAACAGAAGACAGGGTTTTTACCTGAACTGTCAAAAATAATCTCAAGGATCCAGGAAGACATTTTAAAATATATTTTCCGGGGGGGGGGGGGGGGGGTGGCTGGTTAGCTCAGTGAGTAGAGCAGGAACTTATGAGGCTTCAGTCTTTAACGCTTTGGTAACAGGTCCGACTCCTGGGCTCATCCCCTTTGTGTTCCCAACAGTGCAGAGTGCTTTAGTAGCATTTCATTTAAAACTTTTCAACACTATCAGCTCATTTACTGCAACCAAGTCACAGCGTATTGTCATTAAATCAACTGCTTTATGATGCTGAAGAAATCTTAGCTGTAAAGATTGAAGAGGAAGAAAAGGTGGAAGAGAAAAAGAGACAGAGAGGAGTGAGAGGAAGGAGGGAGGAAGGAGAGAGTGAGTCAGACTGTAAACACTTGGTCGGGTTGATGTTATCCAGCTGCCATGAAAACTGATCCAAACGCTGGCAAGTTCAAGCTGACCGGCCTGTCACACAAGCACACACACACATTCAGACACAAAAAAGTTGGGGTCTGGTAGAGGGTCTGTGTTTGGGGAAAGTGAAGAGGCGACAAGTCAGGGGGTTACCGGATCAAGGCTAAATATTCAATCCTTCAACACACACATACACTGACACACGCAAGCACATACACACACAAAGTGAAAATCTGCAGAGGCTTGAAATCAATCTTTCACACCTCTGACAGGAGCAGTTGGGGATCTTCCACCACATACACACACACACACATACACACACTTGTAGGAGCTCAAGGAAAAGTGTCCAGCCTGCTTTCTGAGGAGGCAACATAAACAACTGTGTCGGGTTAATAAGCTGCTTCACCTTACAGGGGGTAAAAAAACTGCCAACATCCTAGCTCCCTTGGATTCTTGATTACAAAGATAATAAAACATGTTGTGCTATTTGGGGCAAAAGTTAGACAAGTTATAACAAAGGGAAATCATTTTTCTTTGCTCTCTATTTTCTTTGCTTAACCCTCTCTGACAACTTGCGAGTCGCCCTTCAGGTGGTCAGGAGTCAGTATGCCTGTGCACTTGCCTTTGCTCACCACTTGCTCAAAATGCACCACAATCCGCTCTAATGTCAGCTTTCCCAACATCTTTATGGTATGCATAAGGCTGACTGATAGGAGAGCTGCGAGAGACATGAAATGTGGGGAGGAGAGGGGCGGGTAGACACTCATCAAAGGGCCAAGGCTGGGAGTCAGTCTGTCTTGGTGTTGGACTTGACTTGGCATCAATCACTCAAAGTCTTGGACTCTTCTTGGTAATGGTTTGGTCCCTGATGCAGGGGTCTTGGCTATCATAAGAACTTACAGGCTTAAGTTACCAAACTCCATTTGACCCACAGAGTCCCTAAACCCCCTCCCCCAAAATAAGAAAAAGCCAAAGACCCAGCTCTTTCATAAACACCTCAGAATGATAGTACTGCTATTGATGCTAATGACATTTAGGACATTATTGATGATGATGACACTAAGATGAATAACATATATTTAAAAAGATAAACCATGTGTGTTGCCCGTCAGTTCCAAGGTCTGATGGGACTTGAAGCCGTTTTTTGGCACTTACTCACGTTGCTCCCCACTGTAAAGTTCCTCGCTTTGGATGTACGTTGCTTTGAACAAAAGCATCTGCTGAATGAAATTGTAGGGATAAAGACCCTTTAAAAAGGAGGGACAATACGTATAGGGGGATTAAGACATAAAGAAATATGGTACGATTTCTATGATCACTGAGGGTTCGTCAGGAACAATGTTACTCTTTCTCTGATGTTCTTGAGGCTGTATTATCAGCCTACTCCACCCACCTCGGTGCATCAGAGCCCAACACCCAACGCCACCGCAGCGGCCTAATTAGCAGCAGTACCGTGGCTGCCGGTCCGATGAGGGCTCGCCCGTGTTTCATCAGGCTCTCTTTTGCTCTAAAACTCCATTAACCTTTTGGTAAGACTGGTGCTTTGATATCTCAGCTGTTTACACCCCCCCTCTTCCACTTTCTCAAAGCGTTATGTTTCAGGAGCTTGGCTGGCTGCTTGCACTAAATATAGGCTCTGTTAGATTTCCCTGGAAAGGGACACACTCTAGGGGCAAGGGGTCTGTGTGTGTGTGTGTGTGTGTGTGTGTGTGTGTGTGTGTGTGTGTGTGTGTGTGTGTGTGTGTGTGTGTGTTTTGTACGTCCAGGCTTAAAAGGACGAAATGTGCTCAGAAGGTGAGGCAGATTTAGAAAAACTGTTTCAATTGAGACACTGACTTAAATACACAGTTAATATATAAGACATATTTTGGCTAAGAATTCAAACTGTGTTCAAAACTTGCCCAAAAAAATAAAAAATGTAGATAGTTGTTAATATGAAATATACTATATGTGAGTCAGAGATGTGTTTGCAAAACTCACTTGAATGTGTTTATAAAGTTAAGTACACGTCAGCTGGTTGAAAACTCTAAAAACAGATCCTAATATTGAGATCAGGCTAAGGCTGATTTTCCAAACAAAAGTTCTTTTTGACACCATGTGTTTGCAAATAATACAATCTGCAATATTTCAATGATCAATAATTGTCATATTGTTAACCTAGAGTGAGAGAAAGAGCAGTGGTGGTCCATTCAAGATTCACAGTTTGGCAAAAATTCTCAATTCTCAAGTCCTTTTGGCGTCTGGTATGCTAAACAGAGGAGGTAGCACTGCTGTCGACATTACAAAAATAAAAGGACTGAATCCTTAGTCCCTCTGTTCAGATAAAGGGAAACTTTTCAATTGGTGTACCTAAAAAATGGCATTTAATAATGCTTTTACATATTAACAACAGTCCTTTCTTTGAGTCAACTCAGAGACAACTTGTTATTTACTGCTCACCTACCATCTGAGTATCCTAAACCAACATGTAGAGGTCACATAGATACCATCACTGTGCTAAATAAATAAATAAATAGACCCTGGTCTCTAGAGTTACAGGTTACAAGTATCAGCCCATGTGCAAGCCTGACCCCTGCACTTTTACAGTATTTTACACAATATAATGTGTCAGTCATGCCTCATGTGTCACTCCATCCACACTGTCAGTATCAGCACTACACAACTTCCCATATAACTATTAATACAAATCAGTGATGACAGATAGAGCATGGCTATACATTCATTCACTCACAAGGGAATTTGAGCTGGAAAGCTGGAAGTGTGTGTACAGTATGTATACATATACTTTTGTTTGTCTATCTTTGTGAGGACTCAGGTAGATAAGGATCGAGGACATTTTGGATTGTGGTCCATTCAAGGGGTTAGACCTGGATTCATCGTTAGAAATGAGCACATAAGCTTTGGAGTTAGTCATTTAGTTACGGTGTTTAGGGAATACATTATGTCAATGAGGGTCCCCACAAGGATAGGAGTACAAGAGTGTGTGTGTGTGTGAGAGTGAGTGTGTGGTTAAGTGTGAGGTCTACCTGTGCCTTTGTTCCGGTCCACAAAGCAGTATTTGAGTTCATATTCTTTCAGGATTTCATGGACTTCCTGTAAAAGTAAAAAAGAAAAGAAAAATCAATGAAACATTTACTGTCCCTAGGGGAATTTGTCTTGCACCATCAGCGTGATATCAGGAAAGAGACAAAAGACATCACCAACCATACTCGACAGCACATAACAGCATGAACAAAAATCATTCAAATACATCACTAAAACACATAATATAAGCATTGTGTGAATACATGTAAGGGGTGTCAAGCAGCAGGTTCAGTAAAGTGCAGAATGCCAAGCTCCTACTGTATAATCAGAGCTTATTAAGCAGCTGAACGCTGCGTGATACAGAGGAAGTGATGCCTCCTATAGTCCTCATCCTGTGCCTTCTGTACCTGCAGCCTGAAGTCAAGTTCATACTCGGACCAAAGAGGGTGCAGTGAGTCTGCTATGATCTTGTTTGCTAGAATCCACTTTAAGGCGACTTCTCTCCTGTTTGTTCAATCAATCACTTTTATTATTATTTATTGTTATACACGATGAATCCAAACGTCCAGACGTCACTGCTCTTGCATACTGGAAAATTTAAAAGTGAACTTTCTGTCATGACCCTACTTGTTTTGTGTTATTACCCATAATGCATTTCAATATGGGTTTCACTGGTAAACAAAGAGATGTTTTAAAATGGCATATTTAGAGTGAAAAGGGGGAAGGCCGTGGGCTAGTGGCTAGTTTGCGCGCCCCATGTACGCCCCTGGCTGTTTGTCCTTGAAGCGGGCGGCCCCGTTTCGGGTCCGGCCTGCGGCCTCTTCCTCACGTCATCCCTCACTCTCTCTCTCCCTGATTTCCACCTCTATCCTGTCTTTTCAATAAAGGCATGAAAAGCCCCAAAATAGATATAAATACAATCGAAAACGAGATGGTTCATCTGAAGGGGCTATCCATTAATAAACAATTTCTATGGTTTATAAATAGTAATTAAATTTAAAGAAATAAGTGTAATAGAGTTTCTGTTTAGGTTTCACTTGCATATCCAATCTCTTATGATAATCCAACTGCAGGTAGATTTTACTTAACAAACACATTCAATAAGACTCTGAGGATTTTAACAGTCACCGATTTGAAAACATAATGAAGAATGTTGCTCCATTAACCATCCACTAACCAATGGTCCATTAACCGACATGATTATTTCCTCGATAGATAGATAGATAGATAGATGGATAGATAGATAGATAGATAGATAGATAGATAGATAGATAGATAGATAGATAGATAGATAGATAGATAGATAGATAGATAGATAGATAGATAGATAGATAGATAGATAGATAGATAGATAGATAGATAGATAGATAGATAGATAGATAGATAGATAGATAGATAGATAGATAGATAGATAGATAGATAGATAGATAGATAGATAGATAGATAGATAGATCCTTCATAAAATAAACTTTGTGATGGGAAACTTCCTCTGATGGCAGTAATTTACCTCTACCAGGTAATTATGTTTTTCAAAAAAGATGAAAAGCTTTTCTTTGTCCTGTCAGGTATATAAAAGCAGCCGCCCACCACACTGCACTCAAATCCACAGGAGGGACAAAAACACACACACACACACACACACACACACACACACACACACACACACACACACACACACACACACACACACACACACACACACACACACACACACACACACACACACACACACACACACACACACACACACACACACACACACACACACACACACACACACACACACACACACACACTTCACTCACACTTCGGCACATCAGGAAAATACTTCTTTTAAAGTTAAGTCCATTAAACTTAAGCAATGACTCATATTATCTCTTTAGTGAAAAGGGAGGAATAATCCTATCAACCCATGACTGTGTTATGAACTCCACTGCAGACAGTTCACTTCCAGTTTTCCTCTTGGTACCTTCCTGATGGGTTACATCGCCTTTCCAAGTATAAAGCCGTTTTCACATATGCACTCCTGAAAATATTTAGTTAACTTAAGGAGGACTGCTCCGGATATTCTCCTGACCTGGCTGTTCACATGTGCTCCACACAGCGGGAGACTATGCTATACGGCTGTTTGCGTTCACACACACAGCTCCTCCTGGACATATCCAGAGTTTTTCAGGAGATTTCAGGAGAGTGTGAAGTGACAGCACAAACTGTTCAGAATTTAGAGAACACCATTTTTGTAGCTATGCCTCTGTGATATAAGCAACCTTGTAGATTTAGTCACAGCAAGTGCCACCAGAGACAAGATGTTATAGCAATATGATGCACATCAGGCAGGACTTTGAGACAGTTTTATCCTCAGGTGCAGACACACTTTATTCACCATCAGTAATGCATGATGCAGAGACCCTCCCCCTGCCTCCTTGTTTCCACTTCTTCTCTACTGTCCTTCATTATGTAGCTGTCTACATTCATTGACTGTTTTCAGATGTTCCTAATGAATTCAATAGCACCCTTAACAGATTTTAAAGAGAATAAATAGGCTTCAAATGTGAACAAGGGAGAAAAAAAAAGCCTTCCTCCAAAATGCCAATCACTCTTTTTATCGAGCTGATGGCATTTAGGAGGAGGTGTCTGTTCTCTTTTGTTAGCTAAAGTAGCCTGAATTCTGTGCTTTTATCATTTTATCCCGTGTTTGTATTCATCATCCTTTCATTCAAAGAAACAAAGACGTGGTGTATTGTATACAATAATCACATTTTAACAGAAGTGAAAGCAGGTTTGACAGTTCCAGGAGAGAGACAGACACTCAACAGAAAACACTTTCAGTCCCAGTTTACAAAAACTGAGAATTTTTTCCTCATATTATAATTGGTGGTTCAAATAAAAATCCAAATACCCACTAGGTGCATGCTAACCTCCAATCAATTAAGAGAGTTCCCAGCAAGGGAAAAACGCATGGTAACTCATAATAATGTGCATTTCCATCTCTTTCATTTAAAGGTGCACTATGTAGTTTTAAAACCAAAAGGAAGTGAAAAAAAAAGTATCCTTAATTTTTTTACATTGTCTTAAGTCCAAGTGAATAGAAATCAATGTATTGGAGGGCAATTACTGCAAAATGGACTCTTTTCCTTTGTCCTCCACTTCCATGTCGCTCTTTTAATGTCATGCCTTGCCTTCTGAGACCCCCCGCCCCCCCGCCCCTCCTGTCCGACTGTGGGCGATAGTCTCCCCCTGTGAGGTGCATGTGCGGAGGATTTCAGGGGCAGTCCACCTGGAATTTTCAGGAGTGCATGAGTGAAAAAAGCTCAAATGATTTTGGAATAATATTTGAGTTTGAAGATTTTTCTGTCTACTATAAAGCCTACAGACACTTCTGCCTTTCTACAGGGCTGTGAGACACTTAACAACAAACACACAAATGAAGCCGGATTAAACTATTTAGATCAAAGCATGCGTGTTCTAATATGTGACGATTTCAGAAAAGTATTTTAACTGTTGATGCCAACCAAAGCTCCCCTAAGTCTTTGATATTTATTTATCCTTCTTTTTCAGCAGATTACATGCTTTGATTTTCCAAATGCATTTCATTTTTACAGTATGTCTTTTTTTGCCACCAGCATTGCATGTTGCTCTTGCATTAACTAGACCTCTGACATTAAACAGAAGCTTACATAAGAAATCAGGTGATATGGAATGAAGAATAAAATAATTGTAATAGTTAAGACTGCACAAATGTCCTACGACTACCCCTTTTTTCACTTTAGAAGATGAAATGATTTTACTGCTGTACCAGACACTGACATTGGTGATTTCAGACACGGTTGAATTATGCCTCTCAGTGTCATTCTCTCTGGTTTCCTTTTCTTACTCGTCCCTGTGCTCAAATCTAGCTGAAAGTTTGATTTCTCAGAGCCGTGGCACATTACAACACATTTATAGACCATTTTTAAGAGTCAGAAAAGCCCCTCCTCTCTTCTCCACCACACTGTTTACCAGTCGAGCACTCCATGCTGGACTTGTTTTTTTATAATATTCCAGTTTGTTTCACACTATTTCCTTTTCCCTCCCATGTTCTTAATGATCTTTTTTTCTCTCAATACATCCCATCACGCTGTTCTACGATCCACTCCATTTTATTGAGAATCCCTCAACGCTTTTTCAAAAGCTTTCTAATTAACGCTGCCATTATAGCAAAGCGTGATCACAAGTGTTTCGAAACAGGAGAAACGAGAGCTGCCTTCAGCTTTGAATTCACAGACAGAGCAAACATTCATCTCCAACTAAACCCCCAAAATGCAAATTCTAACACCCTTATCTTCAATTATAAATGAACGATGTACTGCCTCTTATTACTACTTGGATTTAACAGAGAACCTGGGTAATACTTGGACATTAACTGAAAGAAAAGATGCTGCAGTGTCGCCTATTCAAGGTCGCTTTGCAGTATATTCCTCTCAGTAAAGCTGTTTGAAAACACAACCAAGGGTGCTTTTTTATTCCATCTTTTACTACACAGTTCTTTCTGTGTGTTTGAACGCTTTCAGACTCTGACATTTCCAGCAAGTCCAGTCAGTACCCCTGCACCAGCCTTGAGCCCAGGGGCGAATTTCTGCGATGCACACATAGGCACACTTTGTGAAATATTAAAGTGCCGTGAGAGGATGGGTTCGATAAGGAATGTGATAGCAGCCTGATGTGACTAAATGGACCCCTTAGCATAATGTAGCTTCATGAAGGAACATGAAACCCCAAGCTCCACCCAAATCACCTGATCATCAGCCTCGCATCTGTCCACATATTGGAGCAGTTGCCCTAAGCTCCATACTGTTTTACCACTGCTGCAAACTATTGACTGAGATGGGAAGAAGACCCCCCTTCTCAGATGATATATTCGTTCATTCAGTATTTTCCAAACAATATAATGGTCTAACCTGCCAACTTCAAGCCTCCTTTAGCACAGCAAGAAGTTTCTTTTTGTCTATAATGGTCGCAGGAAATGGCTATCATTAATGGACAAGTTGCTACCAAAAAAATACTCCGTATGTGTAACTACATTTTGTGTAACCTTGTCCTAAACTTTGATCGCGCATCTCTTTTTTTTTTAGAGGATTAAAGCAAGCAAATGTTCCTGAAATGCGACATCTTTTTCAGCGTCATGTCTGCTCTTTGCATCCTATAACAAAAGTGCACCGTGCTGAAGACAGCAGTCAAATCATTGGCATGTATTTAGAATCTACCCTGCTACTAAGCCTTTGAAAATAAGAGACTGAATCTTTAGCCGCACATTAGCATACCTCAAATGTCCCAAGAGGTGAATTCAAAGAAAGAAAGTGTGAGAAGAGTGTTAGATTACTGTAATTTCTATGCAATGGCAAATCTCCTCCATGTATTTGCAGCAAATGTTCTTTACTCACACCTTCTCCTTTCAATCGACAGCAAATACAGAGCAAACGGACTGCAAATTGCCTTTCAGACTAGTTTTTTGACCCTTCCATCTGTAAGCTTGCACTGTTTGCCAGCTTCTGTGTTTCTAATTCTCTTGATACACTCAGGGAGTCTTTCTGAAGTGAATCCTTTGCGATACAGTGATAAGTGTACAAGGGGATGTAGATGAGAGATGAGAAAAAAAACCTAGAGTAATATTTCTCCCTTCAACACTCAAAGAAGAAAGGGGGGATATGTTTACTCTGACACCTGTTTGTTCATTTCACACGCACACACACACATACAAGAAGGCTTACGAACACAAACAGGGCCACCAGGAGAAAGCGAATCAGTGAGCTATCATTTCCACTGTGTGTGTGTGTGTGTGTGTGTGTGTGTGTGTGTGTGTGTGTGTGTGTGTGTGTGTGTGTGTGTGTGTGTGTGTGTGTGTGTGTGAGTGTGCGCTTTTGCATGTCTAAGAGAGTGATTTGGATGGAGGAAGTGGGGGAATAGGGGAAATCACACTCTGCATGGCCTCCTTACCAGCAGTGACTGTGTCCTTGACCCACTGATACGAGTGGTAACGCTACACAGAACACACAGAGACTGAGGGCCAGGTCTGCAGGAAACTTCTGCACCACTCAACACTCAGGTATGGTGTAAAAAATATTACCAATGCAATGACTGAAGAGGTCCTGCACTTTGTTGAGCAGTGTAAACCACTTTCATCTCTCAGTGGAGAACATCAAAGTCTTCTATTCAGTTCGAAAAACCTTGATTTTCCTACGTGATGACAAAACACAAACAAAAAAACAAGATTTTAATGACTGCCCTCATTTCCAAGTTTCTCTTCACGTGTCACAAACTTTGAAAGCAAATGACAGAAAACCAACACATCCATGTACCTAACTGAAGGAATAAGTTCATTGTCTTCAATTCTCAATATGGCATTAATGGCCATTCTCCAAAACAACACAGGTAAGACCTTGTCTTTCGAAAGGAACATACATACAGTAAGAGAGACTAATTTGGCTATGTTTAGGAGGACACCATAGATGGATAAAAAAAGTGTGTTAGTTGTGTTCATACCTCACAAGTGACTTTACATACATTACTAAAGGTTCGCTATATTATTTAAGGAATTTTTTTTAACATAAGTTAAAATCAAGTGGCAACCTCTGACGTTGAAAATATGGAAAATAAAAAAACTGCAGTTCCTCGAGTGTCCACTTGAGGCCTGCT
Source organism: Tautogolabrus adspersus (assembly GCA_020745685.1). NCBI lineage: Eukaryota > Metazoa > Chordata > Actinopteri > Labriformes > Labridae > Tautogolabrus > Tautogolabrus adspersus. The sequence goes on along the minus strand of CM036536.1, from coordinate 8,652,453 downwards.
GCAAAATCCAAGGAATCCCCATCAAAGCTAATATTAAAGTGACCAGCAGAAAAAAAAACCTGTCTACAGCCTAGTTCAAAACAGTCTGGTCTCTATAGCTCAACCCTTTTTTGGTAAACATTTTACAGGGGTTACATTTTTTTATAACTAATTTCTTTGACATTTTGCATGATTAGGCCTGATTACAGGCGCGGCTGATTGGACTGACAGTGGGGTTGCCATAAGGGCTTCAAATCGGCTCTTCAGAAACCAAAAGGTGCTGTCAATCAGTCGGACTACGTCCATGTTTTAAACAGTCTATTGCTAAAATCAATGAAAGTTGATTTAACATAGGACACAAACACCGGTCTCCACGGTGGGAGTCTAGTGTTTGTCGTATCCACACATGGATGTAAAAGGTAGATTGGATACAGAGTTTGGTGCAGTGTCCCAATCAGTCCTAAATAAAGCGGCTTATAAAACCTCAGCTGGCATTGTGCCACTAGTGTCATTTTGTTAACACTGCCCATGAACACCCTTGGCTCTGAAGAGAAAAAAACTCTAGATTAGGTCTGTCATTTCTAAAATAATAAGGGCTATTTAAGATTTGTAGAGGGGAAAAATAAACCTCTGTTTCCAACATTTGCTCTGGAGACTTGATGTGAAAAAGGTTTAGTGTCTCTTCTCAGAGTTTAGCTGTAATTACATAATTTCATCACCAAATTCGACTTAGCCTAAAACCTTAGCGTTTCCAGGTTACCCTTTCCCATTTCTTGCATTGACTTTTGTTTTCATAGTTTGTCACATCACTTCCTCCTTCCCTTTTATGTTATTACTACAGCTGCTAGAGGTTGACGCCTAACTCAAACAGCTTTATTTTTGGGAGGGCGGTCCGTAGGACACAGAAAATATTTCTTATAATGAATGTGTGTATGTTATTAATCACTGTGTAATATGTTTGTGGTTATGCTTGCTTTCAAATGAACATCCACGGCGGAACCGCTGCAATCAGTTATAATGAACTGTTTAACAATTTGTTTTATGTTCAACAGAAAATAAAACAATGCATCACTAATAGATCCAAGAAACACTGCTTTCCATATTCAGCATGAGCCAAGGTTTGTTGTGCGTCTGTGTGTCTGTGTGCGTGTGTGTCTGTGTGCGTGTGTGTGTGTGTGTGTGTGTGTGTGTGTGTGTGTTAGGCTGCCACCTGTCACCCACACACACAGATCCTGTGGTGGAGAGCTTCTTAGAAAACTTGCACACTCGCACTGAGAGTGAATCCAGAAATCTCTCGCTTTCCTCTGCCTTCACTCTTTTTTCTCTTCTTCCTTCTATCTCAAACACTTTCTCAAGAGTCTTCACACCCTGGTTGCCAGTAGAACACCCTCTCTCTGCACTGGCACTGGTAGAATTCCTCGATTTAACAAGTTTGTTTTGAATCCTCTTCTCTTCTGTTCTCTTTATCTCTTCTCTCTCTTCAACCTGGCACTCTCTTTCTTTCAGCTTCCCTTCCTCCTCCTGTCCTTGGGAATCCCAGCGAACTCCTTTCTCCTCTCCCTCAACTGTATCCTCCTGCTTTTTCTTGTCTTTTCTCTTATGTTTGGACTGGCAATGGTTGTCCAGTTACATTTTCATGCTTAGTTACTTCTACCATCCAGGAAGGGACTGAGAATATAAAACACAGAATAGGGTGCATGACACTCTCCATCTCTCCTCTCTATTCTACGTCTAAATTAATGTTCTCTCTTTTCTTTCCTTCTTCACACAGCAGAGGCAGGGATTCAAACCCATCATCAACCACAGCTGTCACAGGCACATGGTCACAAGGTGTGCCATGACCTGTCTGCTGACGTTTAATGTTGTACATTACACACAGGCAAATCCTGAAGAAATCTCTGCAAAGCACTGTCTCATGCACACTGTATCATTTTATGCAAATAGTTAAAATGCAAGGCATATACAAACACATTCATATAAGGGCTTTAGACACGGTTTTTAATCTTGTCCATGTACAGGACAAGATTAGCAAAGAGATGTGATGTACTGCTTTGTCCACAGGGGTCACCAACATCGACATAAACTGAAAGTTCCTCACAGGAGCTTTAAGGTTCCATAAATTGGGTGAATGATAATTGGTTTTTGGCCTTTTTATCCTGCTTTACCGTACCTCGACACCCACTGCCTAATTTAAACATGAATGCAGAAACCTGCAGTAAGTAAAAGTCAACAACTTTCCACATATCAAGTACTTGAAATTGAGAAAAGTATCTCTTTAATACTATGAAATAAATGAAATCAGATCCATTGTGCTTTCTAATGGCGCTTGGCCCTATCTTAGTGTAAATTCAATTTTTTGGTTTCTCCCAAGTACAGCAAAGTACACACACTACTGTATATTTAAAGCTGCTGTTTGTGTCAATGTTGGTGACCTCTGTGGACAAAGCAGTACATCTCATTACAATATAATCAACACAAAACCAGAGGAAGAACATCCTAGATTACACGGAAATATTGGGAGTGTGGGTAGAAGCCTTAATGACAAAAAATCGTTATGAACTCAATCAAACCTCTCAAAATAGACTCCAATCACGCCCTAATAACTCCTCAATAGTACAATATTATCCACAATCATCACCAAGACACCCATTAGAGGAATTGAAATCACCTATTAAGCCTTTATTGTGGGGGAAAAGGTGCTTTCTTTGGATTTCACGGGGGGAGTTGTTTTTCCTGTCACTTCATACTGTGAGAGATACTGGCTTTAGAAAATGAAAGCATTGTTTTTCTCCATTTGTTTTGGTTTGTCCGTTTCTTCATTTCTCATGTGTTCCATAGAGAAGGATGGTTAATCTGATCTTTGAAAGGACACAAGCAGGGGTCCCAGGGTAGCAGGTGGCTCGCCCTGAGACAGGACCAACTCTGCTGTGAGATGGTGTGACCCCACCTCCCTCCCCCATCAACACCCACCCGGCTCTGCTTGGCTCTGGCCCTGAAGCCACGGGACTCAGATTGGAGGTTATTTTCTCCACTGAGCAGGAAGTCACTCCTCACATAACAACAGAGTGGTACATACCCAGGGTCAAAATATAATTCCAGAAAGTCTGTTGTTTTCATGCAGTCTGGATCGATCAAAGCTTTCAGGTAAACAAAGAAGTTAGAAGAACCTAAAATGATAATATACATGTGTTGAACACTGCTGAAAATGTTCCTTCACCTTCTATAATCATCACTTGTTTCAGCACTTTTCCAGCAGTGTGGCTTTGTATTAACGCCTGAAAACTGCAATATACTGCAGAGATATGTGGAAACTGGCAGAGTAGCTCTCAGGCATAAAAGCTAAATGGCCTCTTGTAGTCATTTGTACTCCTACACCGAGGCACCACTGAAAGCATAATGCATATCAACAGGCTGCATGGGGAAAGATTAATGTCTTTCCACATGCAGCATTACGAACATTTTTGTTCCATTACTTACTTATATCCATCAAAAGAAACTTCACAAATGAACTGAGCGTTCAGGTCAGCTTCACCAACAGTCTAACCTAAAGATAGATTTAAAACATAATGTAAATAATTCAACCTTCAATGGAACAGGATAGGAAAATCATGTCGTCATGACTGAGATTGGCATTGGCTACAGTACATCTGCAAATGTATACACTGTGATAACCCTCCTTATCTAAAACAGTTCATGGTACTTTTCTCATCTTATTATCAACTGAGAGACTCCACGCAGCTCTTTTTCTTTGTTCCTGCAGTCATAACAATTGACAGCCTTCCTGTTTAAAGTTCCCCTGGATTTGGAATAATCCATTTTATTATTGTTAAAAAGTATTTAAACAATTCAAAATTAACAAAGGATATAAAACAAATCCATCATACATTCATAGCACTAAGAAGGACAATCTCTTTGAATAAACAGGTGCCGCTTGTGTTTCTGGCATGGATTCTTTTAAGGGCGTTTTCATACCTACAGTTTCTTTTCTCCGGTCTGAATCATGGACCAATTTGTTAAATTGTTGCATAATTACCTCAAGTTTGGTCTGTGTTCGCAATGGGACATTTACGAGTGGACGTGTGTGATACACCAGCAAAATGCTCGCCTATTGCTCGGAAAAGCTGATTCATAACAACTCGCTCCAACGGGTTCATGACCAGAAATCATTGTACTGTAGTTAACTGAGATGAAATCAAATCCGCTTCCCTGCATATGTTATTCAAATGTTTTTACTGTCTCAAGCTTGTCAATGTAGTTGCCTTTTGAACATGTAGCACACTGTTTTTGTCTTGTCCGTTATCTGCTCACCTCGCTTTTTCACTGCTGCTTTGAAACAAGAAGGCGCTTGCCACCACAAAATCTTCACTAACCCCCAATACTCTGTGCACGTCGCGTTCCACGCACTACGCTGTGGTTCGCTGCCACTCTAGTAAATCATTGCGGTCCGTCTCCGGAGCGTGCCACCACCAGTGACACTACGCTCTGCTCCGTTTCAAATACGCTGCGAGTCTATTTTCGACCAAGTACGCTGCACGCCTTAAGACAGAATATGACGACCTGGACAGGAAGTCAGACAAGGCAACACACAGAGCATCCGGTCAATTTCAAAATGAAACACAATATACGGACTCACGATTGTATTTTCCATCACTTTATCAACTTTACGTCAAAACAGGCACTGAATGATCAACAAATCATCCTCAGAAAGACTAAGCAACATGTTGTTTGCAAGTTTTTTTCTTTATTCCTGCATGATCTTGTAGTGATGCGTGTACAGCTGATCATGGCTGCGCTCACCTACCAGAAACGGATGCAGTCAGGCAGGGCGTGCGCCGACTGACGGAGTAAAGCCAGTGCGCTGACGGACCGTGGCGTGCACGGAGTATATGGGGATTGGGGGTCACTTCCACCATGTCTGTATATCTCTCTTCTTCAGCTACAAGAGAAGCCCAAAGTAGATAGCGCCATCTTCTGGTTTAAAAAAGAGTAGCTGTACATATCGTTTTGTCTCATTGATTTAAATTGTCCAAATTTGTATCAAATTTTAAATGTATTTCAAGTTATCATTACATCCCTCCATATTGCATTGAACATTAACAAAAAGTAACAAAGGCGTTTAATGACTTATGTCGAGCGTTCTGGGTCAAATAGCTGTTCATATTCCATCAAGGCTTACAGGTGTGACATTCTTTCCCTTTTTTTTGTATTTTGTTTATCCTGACAGAATGATGGATCCCACTGTTTCCTGTGGGTAGAATAAAACTTCTGCAAGTGATCAATGAAAAATCCACTGACATGAGGGAGAATGGATGGGATTGAGCTCTCATCTCTGCCTTCAGCATCTCACAAGAGAAATTGAAAGCCGTCAGGATGAGCTATGAGCAGTTTTTACATCGGCTGGATTTGATGTTTGCCTATTTGTTCTTGGGTGACACAAGTGGAACTTGGCATGGTTTACCCTTGCCATTGTTGTTTTGACCTTTCATTACTGAGCTGTTTTCCCTCACAGAGCTGCCACTGTCTGGATTTCATGTTGCTGATTGATGTGGTCGGGCATTGCTAATTTGAGCCTCTTCTTTTGACAGTAGCTGTTGGAGCCAAAATGTGTGTTTTGAATATTTGTATGTTATTCTTACACTGAACAACAGGTGGAGCATTGGCTTGTGGTGGGCATAAAGTAAGACTCAAGGTAATGGCATTCAGGTGTGAAGCAGGGAAACATTTTTTGGACCATATCGGCGTGTTGAAGTATGATGTCAGTGTAACTTCTTGTATTTAGTTATTTAGAGGTTAAATTCATTGGACCCTGCTGAGCATTGGTGTTTGGAATCCACAAATCTAGAGTTTGGATCTGTTTCAAGATCTTGCTTGACAAACTACAAGATGATAACATTTCTTTATCATCCTGAGGCATGTTTTCTGTATTTTATGTTCCTGAAGAAAGTTTCCATTTCTGACCATAACTGGAAACATTTAAACCAATACAAACATATCTGTAATAGGCTCCTATCAGCTGGTGGAGGCTCTCGTCTCCTGCAGAATCCTGAACCCTGCACCTGATTGATCTGACAAATAAATCCAACAGTGGCCTAGCTCCATTAAATCTTTGTTTTTCTTTCTGACAGCAATAATCCCAACTGAGGATTTCAAGTCAAATTTCTTTATTGGATCTGATCTGATACAGTCTGGTGTTTACTTGCCCTGATGCATTTAATTCAAACAGCTGTGCGACAATAATGATTCCTATAGGATTGGCTTTATCTTCTTCAAGGACTTCCTTTCAGCAGCGAGCCATTCAGCCGTTCAAACATACCTCTGAGGCACCAATTGAACAGCTCCCTGAAGATGGACATCTATCGTCTTTTCAGAGCAGTGCTGACAGTTATTGTGTTGCTCTTAAACAAGCAACAGCTAACTGCATGTTGCCTTTAACATAGATTCCCCACAAAGTGCATCCCAACATATCTATGGCAAGATATATGTCATGCTCTCAGACCGCAGCAAGAAAGTAATCACATTTAAGTATGGCACCATTTTTCTTTGGATTTGTTTATGAGAAGGTTTAAACTACCTCATTTCAACTGGTTGGTCTGTTTTTTTTCAGCTTGAAGTGTTTATATGGAGATAGTTTATGTGTTTCCACCAAAGGAACTTTTCCCAGGGACAAGAGACTTTGGGAGGTACTCCGTGTTCTTCTTACTGCAGGAAACAGGGTCTAAATAAAGGTAGGAAAGTACAGGGACTTTGGGGTGGGACTTTCAGTGCGGATCATTGCTAATATGTCTGACACAGCTTTCAGAAGATTCTCTGAAATGTCAGCAAACGAATTTGCCTTATCCTTACGGGACTTAATACCTTAACTGAAACACAAGCAACAATGGAGTGAGAGAACTTTTTAGTCCTTTGAAAAGTAGCCCCAGGGACTAAAAGTTGTGGAAACTCAGCTTTAAGCTACTGAGAGAAAGTCAAGAGCGTCAGGAATAACAAAGACAGTGAAGATACTCTCTCTCTCTCTCTCTCTCTCTCTCTCTCTCTCTCTCTCTCTCTCTCTCTCTCTCTCTCTCTCTCTCTCTCTCTCTCTCTCTCTCTCTCTCTCTCTCTCTCTCTCTCTCTCTCTCTCTCTCTCTCTCTCTCTCTCTCTCTCTCTCTCTCTCTCTCTCTCTCTCTCTCTCTCTCTCTCTAACCTTTTATCCAATTAGTCTACAGACAACCGTCTTGTACTTGTCTGGTCAATGCATTTTACTGTCTGTCTCGGTCGCTCCTGAACCTTTTATCCAGTCTTTGTAAATCCATTACAGCAATCATGACATGTCAGTCAAATATATGCAGTTAATATTATGTTTTCAGCCACTTATAGGAAATGTCTATGATTAAATCTGAGTCAAATCAATGCAAAGCCGTGAACAGCTTTTCAAGCAGCATAACAGTCTGGTTACTTTATATCTGATTTTGCATCCATTTTCTGTACAATAACATGCATTACTAAAAAGCTGTTAATTTATAATAAACAATATTTCACATCTTTAACACCTTACACTCTGCCCTCCTCCTCTGCACTATCACCGAGATAAACTCATTTACAGAACAATATAAACTGAGTTCCTTATCTTGCCACTTACATAAAGTGACCTAAATGTTTGAGCCAAAGCCAAAGTAGTCCGTATTAAAACTGAAAAAATACACTGTGTGTGTCAGTTGAGCTCAGCGGCTAGTGCAAGCGTGCTCCATGTACAGAAGCTATAGTCCTCGTCCCAGTGGATGAGGGTTCGATTCCAAACCTGCATGTCATCCCCCACTCTCTCCTCCAAACGTTTAAGTCTCTCTTCGTCTGTGCTATCAATTAAAGGTAAAAATGCCCCAAATGACTAAATACTGAATGGGCTTGTTGGTCAGTCCTGGTGATACTAGCACTATTCAGTCAAACCGTTGAATCTGAAACACCTGCACAATGACGTTGGCAAACGTCATTACAAACATGGGCACGGACTCCACAGTGAACAGCTAAATCACAACAACGTGTGTGCATAAGTGATGAAGGTGATGAAGCCTGCCCACAGTCAGGAGGGGAGGATTTCAGGAACATCTGCTCCTGACACAAACAGGCACACACACACACACACACACACACACACACTCACACACACACACACACACAGTATTACACACAGGCATCTCAGCATGTAGGGCAAAGGAGGAAGTGGGTGGAAGGAGAACAGCTCAGGCACACGCTGTTTTGTGACATTTACACCTATTTGAGTATACCTGTACAGATGCACGCTTGATCTGACACACACATGCACGCACATGCACGCACATGCACGCACATGCACGCACACGCACGCACACGCACGCACGCACACACACACACACACACACACACACACACACACACACACACACACACACACACACACACACACAGGTGTCAAAAAGAAACATAAAACATGCACATACACATTCAGCTTAAGTGTTGTGTATTTCTTAGAAACTCTGACTAACTAAAGAAGGAGAAGTCCTTGGAAAGTAACCTCCTCAAACACACATTAGGCATTCTCTAGTGCAAAAACATTTTTACACCATGTGCTTTGATTTACTTAAACATCACATTCACGCACTACGAGCCCCTTTTCTCCCCCTCAGAGAAGCCCGTTTGATTGTGCAGTTTACTCATTTGAGACCAGAGAAAGATGTTATTAAAAGTCACTGTGCATTTAGATCTCAGTAGCTCGTAACTGAATCTGCGTTTTCTTTCTCTCCAGCAGAAGTGTGTTCAGCTGCTGCTGAAGACACCAGATTTCCTGATATAACGCTTTCATAATAAAAGCATTTCAACAGCTTAAAAAGAGGAGACTTTTATTGTGAAAGACTTGTCGGAAAATAGAATGTGTTACATACAATACTTATTGTCTTGTTCAGCGGTATGACACACCTAACATAACCATACTGACTTTTCAGACCCTTCAACCCCCTCAGTTGTTTCCATCGCTGAAGAGCTTTAATGTAATCTGAATGTTTAATCTGGTTTGTCCTCTTGCTTAATCTAAAGTCTTTGTCATCGCAGCCTTCTCTGCTTCTGACTTTTTTTTGTTGCTCTCTTTAGCAGGGTGAACAGTTACAAGTAACCATGGCAGTGGTCATGAGTTGAGCTTTCGCTACCATCCTCTGGTAGGCATGAAATACCTCTGGCAGCGGTGAACCGCTTTGAGAGCTCATGATTTATTGATTGGTGTCAAGTGTAAAGACTGTTTTAACAAATAGTGTATAATGGATAAAATGACCATCCCTATCTTTAAAACAAGTGAGACATCAGTAGAAACACACCTTCAAGCAGGTAGACTCGTTGTAATGGAGATGCAAATCCACTCCAGCACAGTCTATGTTTAAGCCCCAGACAGACAGAAAGAGACACGCTGCAGGCGAGCACACCAACTCAATGTTGCTGTCATTTGCTGAAACTTAGAGATGGAAGAAGACAAGATTCACCTGATCGCTGAGCCACAATTCACTTCATTGTAAACATTGACACTCGCTCTGACACGAGGAGGACGCAGTGCCCTGTGGTCAGTGAGCGTGTGAGGCCGCTGGCTCTGTTCTAAGTTTTTGGAGGGGCCACACACTCAGCACATGGAGAGAAAGTTTTATTCACTAAATTACTAATGATTGCATTTTCCGAAATAGGAGTGGGACATGATGTTGATTTGGAAATATATCATCGTCATGACTCGTGCGATACAATCATCCTACTGCACGTGCACAACAATATATATTTTAAATGGCGCTCAACATATTTCCTTGTAAATTTTAAACTTTGTCACCACTCAATGACTTCTCACTGTGGCACTTATGACATGAATGAGTGAAACATGAACCGATCAGTAAATTGGCCAAAGATGTCGAGCAGAAAAAAAGGAGAGAGTAGGAGAATGTCGGACAGCTTGGAAACATCTTTAATGGATGAGGCATGATGAGAAGTGAAACTGAAGCACTAATCCTGCATTTCACCTTTTTATGGGCAGTTTATATTTTTCAGTGGATCAGATATTGTGCTGTATTGTGCTTGCAATATGTCAATAATCATAAGATTGCTGTATTGAGATAATGTAGCGTGGGCTAGGATCGCGTATCAAATCGTATTGTATTGCATCACATCGTATCGTGAGTAACCCTGCGTTTCCCAGCCCCTTAACTTTGGTCACTTGAAAATGTTTAAAACTAAACCATATTATTTCAATTAATTATTCAAATAAATGTAGACTGGGTAAGTAGATCCAAAAGAGAACTTTTAATTCAGTAAAATGTTACTGATAGCTTTTAGGGAAACATAAAGATGGAGGAATTTGATGAACACTCATTCCTCTTTCATCCATCCTTCCTGAACTCTTCTCGTTCAACTCTTCTGTCTCCACATCTCTCCTTCTCTAAGTGCGCTCTTCTCTCCGCTGTTCCCATCCCCCCACTCCTCTCTGAGATGAGAGCTGTCAGCAGGGCCATATATCTGATACAGTGCACCATGGACTCACACACACACACATACATCCACTCTGCGTTACAGTGTTCACTAATGGGGCAGTGGGTATGAGGGGAATGGGAGATGGAGTCTGCTGGGCGTGGTCGGGCTCATCAGACTGGTTATATAAGACAGTGACAAGGATTTTCCTTTCGTCATAAATGTCTAACCTTATAATATTAAGATGGTGTTATGTCAACACGGGCTGTATGAGTATCACTGGATTCCTGTACAGGACCAGGCTGAAGATTCACATCCCCTATGCACATGCACATGCTGCAAATGGCTTTTCTTTTCAATACTAATTCATTTTTAATATCCTTGAGATTAATCAATCAATCTTTTTTTTTATCCTAAAAGAACAAAAAGCCCATCATTACCTTTTCAAATGATTCTTTTCATCCAGTATCTCAAATCTCAAGTAATTTGCGATTAAATAACAGAGAAAGCTAACCTTGCATTTTGGAAGATTTGAATTCTGTTGGGGGATTTAAGGACAACGATAAACACAATGAACCCATACATTTGAGCACTTTGAACAACAATGCAGCATTAGATTTTTTTTATGTGAGCTATGTGATTCAATGTTTATATTCTATTACAAGTGGTTTCAATATTTTTGATTCCTGGAATAAATTTAAAATGTTTTTGTTGTTTTCTTCTGACAAGTTGTCAGGGCACTGAGGTATATCCACACACACAATACGCAGTCAGAGAGCTAATGTCAGTTCAACATAAATACCTGAACTGCTCCTTTAAATGAATGAATTCATGTGGCGTGTTCAGCTGAGCAGGCTCCTTGCAGACTCTGCCCTGCTCGGGCTCACACACATCACACTCCTTCTGGCACATGCATTTCTTGGAAAATAAACAGAGGAGAAGACATTCCACTTCTGCTTCTTCGTCTGTGCCTTTTCCTCTCTCTTTCCCCTCGGATTCTCATTGCTCACACACAATGCTGTCACACTCTCCTTTTTCTCTCCCTTTCTCTCCTCACAAACACACAAACTTCAGGCAGAGTGCAGGTTCTTCTTGGCAACGTGCTTCTTTCTAAGAGTGTTTGTGGCTACAGCCATGAAGGGACACAATCAGCTCCTCTGCCTCATAAATTCTCACAGACTGACACGAGTGATGAATGACACTTATAGGCAGAAAAGGTCTTCAAGATGTAAACAGTGATGTCACTCTTTGCTCTTTGACGAGAAACATGCCGACAAAGTTCCTATGAGCATTTAACATGAAAGATAAACCGACTGATCGGCTTGTGCCAACAGAAATCATGGACTGTACCACTCATGTGTTGGAAGTATGACAATCTGGGATACTGACGTAGCTGTTACTCAAGTTTGCAATGTTCAAAACAATATTTGTCCAGCAAAAATGCCATTGGCGAGAACTTTTACTGTGCAATTTTATTATAAGTTAGCTAATGGCAATGCAATCGAGTTGTATATCAAAATGTGGGCTGCAAAAGTTACAAGAATGATGATTGCATGAACACAACAGATGCTACCTGACTGTATCAAAAACAAAATGTGCATATGAATGCACTGCTTTGTAAGTTTAAAATATCCAGTAATGTAGCTGTGTTAGTGTTATAGGTGCACTGATAGGTGTACCTCACCATGCAATGGTTAACTAAGGGACTTGATCAAGGGCAGTTAGCCTATCTGTTGTAGGGGAAAGCTACAAACTTGTAAACCTGTGACATCTTTTGCAAAGACCCATTTAGAAACACAATGATTCAGTTAAATGTCACATTGTTTTGAAGTAGGCTGCATGTTGATAAAAAGTGTTAGAGAATATTTGTGCGGATATTTTGAGGTAAAGTTTTATTTATGTCTCCTACTTTAGAAATTAAAGAGTCAAACGTCTATAGAGCTTTGGAAAATAGCTCTTTAATATCTGCCTACATGTAAAAATATATAAATACAGCCAATATTTAAAAGTGCAAACTGAACTTTTGAGCACCACCGGCATACAAGAAGTCAGAGTAAAACCTGCAAACTAAGTGACCCTCACTACTTCCCCTACAGTTTGTCTTCTGTGAATTACCGTGTAGGCTACCTGGTTAGTGGTGTCCGGCGGCAGGTTCTTCATGAGGATTTTCCTCCTGTTGCTCAGCTCCTGACGAGTTTTGGCCAGCCGCTTCTCGATCTCCTCCGGCTCCAGGTCCGGCAGGTCCCGGAAACTAATCCCCGAGTCGGAGGGCTGAGCTCCCCCCGCTGCTGCTGCTGCCGCAGCCGCTCCCCCCGCCGCTGCCTCCTCATCCTCCGGCTGCCGGCTCTCAGGGCTATCCATCTCCGGGGAAAGTGCGCTCTCCCCGGCTAGAGAAGAGTGAACGCTCGGCGGCTGGATGGATGGGGCTGCCGCCATCTTGGGTAGCTGAGTGAAAAGTGCGAGGGAAGTGAGTGAGTGAGAGAGAGAGAGGGAAACGCAGAGTGAGAGAGAGGAAGAGAGAGAGAGCAGGTGGGAGGTGTGTCAGCTGAAGAGCGAAAAGAAAGGTAAACACAACACAAAATAAATTAAAAAAAATAGCAAAAGTCATTCAATCATTGTATTCCTTATGTTTAGTTCTTGGAATCAACATGTCATTTATTTTTCGTTAATATATTTGCCTAGGCTATATCATCCTAAAACGTGCATCTTATAGTTGATTTGACCTATTTCTGATGTCTCCATAAATTATTATTTTTTTCCTCTTGAGTTTGAATTTCAAGGTAACATATTAGGCTAAATAAATGAGACTGGGCTACTTGTTGAAATGTTTACGTCTGGCTTCAAGCACGTTGCTCCTTGGACTCCTGGCGACCCCATCTGTCTGACTAATGTATGGAAGCCGAAGAAGGTCCGTCAGTTTAAACATCAGGCCATCACATGGAGTTTTTGTATAGCTAGTGCTTGTGAAGGTAGCTTGTTATCAGTCTCAGAGGTATCCTACTTCTCCCCAGATTTCAAGCAAATAAAGACGGTGAGAACATTTTATCAACCTCACATTCAGTCTGAAAGAAGCCTTGTCTGTACAGTACATTCTTGACAACAGTGAATGGGTAAAGAGGAATTCAGTTCTTTTTTTTTTCTAAAGCCTAATTAACACATCTATTCTTTTGTTTCTGGAGACAGAGAGCGAGGGAGGCGTTCATTGGAGAATATCTCGAAACCACCACAGCTTTCCTGTTTCCCAATATGCATAATGTCACCATGAATGGCTGTGTGCCTTCACTGCTTTCTACCATAGTCATCCAGTGAATGCCAAACTAGGAGCCAACCAACCGAGCCTGCCTGCCTGCCTGCCCACCGTGGGTGGAAAGCTGCTCCTGGCACACAGAAAGGGAACAGAGCTCCCCGCCGAGTCCTCACAATGCTTATGTGCTTCCGCAGGCTGCGTGCGTCGCCGACAGACACACACTTGTATCCTTGCACTCTTAAGATGCAATCACACTCATGTAGGCCCATAAACATGTCAGCAAGAACACATCAACCCACTAAAGAAATATTTACTGCGTGATTATGCCGAGGTCTGTAAGAGGGGAGGTTGAAATCAAGCTCCATCATCCATCCTCCGTGTTCTCTCTCTCACCATCTGTGTGAAGCCTTTCTTGGCAGATCGGATTCCAGACAATCACAGTTGTCAGTGGGTGAAAATGATCTCACATTGCCAAGTGGTTGAACCAGTGTAACTGAAACCCGCCGACTGTAGGCTATATGGACTGTTTGTATGAATGCTTCAATCAGGCTTACACTCAAGTCCTCTGCAGAGTGCAAAGGCCAAAGAAAAGAACATTTCATGACATCACAAACAGTCGGACGAGAGTGCAATGACTAAACACGTCTTCATATAGCAGTATTAAAGGTGCTGAAAATACAAGTCACAAATGTCCTGCAAATGGAAATGGTGCTCCATCACAATGATGAACACCTGTATGAAGCGCATATTTTATCTCCAAAAAGACAAACATGTACGGAAGCCCATAGGTGGACATGCATCCATACATTCTATTCACTCTGTTTCCCCATGATTATTCATAATGTATCCTCAGAGTTTCAAAAGCACATCAAATCCATATAAATAGGCTTAACTTACCTGATCGGTGTGGGCCATGGCAGCAGGTCATGGTCAGGCCTATCACAGTGACCAGTCTGTTGATTTGCTTTCTAGATTGTCGAATGCAATGATCACAAGAAACAAGACTTTGAATGAGATAAACTAATCTGTTAATGGGAAGAACAGCTTAGTTATCCCGAGATAAGGAGGAAAATAATTCAAGATCTTGATAAAACTGAAATTAACTCTTTTTCATGGGACAACACACGTTGTTATATGAAGATAAATAAGTCAAAATCTTGGAGAAAAAAAACAGAAATTACTCTTAGTCACCAAATAGTTGAGTAAATTAAATGTATGGATGCATGTTCATTAGGGGTTTTGTACAAATGCCAACTTTTATGTTTTAGTTTTTGAAGGAAATAGGGGATGTTAGGATGCAGCTGCCCTAATAGTTGTGATAACTTGTTAAAATAGACATTAGAAGATGAAACAGTAAGTTGATTTTACTAAAAAGGTGAAGCTGAAGTGAATATTGTATCTTTGGGTTTTGAATTGTTTATTAGGAGATGAAACACATTTGATGATGCTCCACTAGGCTCTGGGAGATTACAATGTACTTAGTCTTCTTACAGGTTAGTAGAAAAGTTATTCAATAGAGGCTGGATGAGATTCTTACAGTCAGTGTATTACCTTGAACAGGTTATTTGTGAATATTGTGTATCATACTTTTATGAACCAGTGTACACCGAGGAATAACTCTTGCAGAGGGAGATGGCTGAGGAGAGAGGGGAACATTCAGTTGAGCTGTTATTTTCCTGATGTTTGGGTAGACTGGTGCTTCTCAGTGAATTTCTGACTTATTCCACATTGGTTTTATATTACTCTCGATAAACAGATTCTACAAAGAAATGTAGAGGAAGAAGAACAGGCTGTATGGAGACCAGAAGTAGGCGGAACATAATCCCAGTAAAGACATCTAGCCTCCCATTGGCTTCCAACTGCATGCTTGCAACTGCAGCTAAGAATCTGTTCTGAATCAAACATCTCAGCGAACAATGTTTGATTTAATGTTGCAAAAGCCAATTGGTGATTTCCCAACTCCCTGGTATGCATCAGAAATGATTACTCTCACCTCCATTCAACTCAAGATCTGTACATAGCAAGTAAATCACAAGGAAACTGGTTCATTTGTGGGTTCATACGGCTGCAGTATGTCAGAGTGAAACTGTATGCAGAAAGTAAAGGACCTATAATATACAATTAAGATGAGACTCACCTAAAACAGGGGGCACATTTTGCTTCAGTTCTGGTGTGAACACATTGCTTCTGAACATTTGACTGGGCTGTAATCAATGCAGTGCATGGAATAAGAAGCCTTGACTGGAAGTCTTTTAATGGAAACCACTGGCTACACCACAATTACCAAGAAGTTTGCTCTTGCTCCCAGAAGCATATATATATGCCAGACAATAGCTGATAGGTTCAAAATGAGGCTTAAAAAATTCCTCTTAAGACAAATGACTATCGCAGGCATGGAGTTGTCTCAATGTTTCTAGTCTGATGTTTCAGTGCAGCTATCCGTGGCTGTTTGAGGCCAATATCAGCAGCCATCTACTGCATTTAACAAGGACTACTTCTATTCAGCTGCTATCATCCGCAACAGTCATTTTCTTCACATTGTACAGAAGTCAGACTTGGATGTAAGTGCTGCTCAAACAATGGCCGGCGCCTCCTGACAGATTGGGGGACATGAATCATTGAGCAGTGGTTCTCTGAAAAGACAGCTAGGACTCTCCTGTCACTCGTACAGGCTGATTGTGTCGACGCATGAATCACTCCGCTAGGTGCAAAACAACGTTTCCATGAGAGAACAATTAATTTGTTCCCTCGGTTCCCAAATGCACAAATGCATGCCAGCACACATACACATACACACACACACACACACACACACACACCTGTATTAACTCATGTCAGCTTCCCCGCACAGTCACACAAACTCTGTATCTTTCAGAGCCTATGTGCAAGTCAACCCTCATCAGAATGGGATGCGCTTGACAAGCCAAGGGAAGAGAGAGATGCTAGTCCCTCTGCATGTAAAACACAAGAGCCCTGATGGTGCTTCTGCGTGTCAGCCAGTGATTCACAGCCATTTGGAGTGGGTGGGAGTAGACAGAGGAAAAGAAAAAAGTGTGTGTGTGTGTGTTGGGGGGGGGAGGTGCTCGCCGCTGTTTGCTGGGACTGAGAGTGTGAAGGCGTGGGTGGCCAGAGTGGCTAAACGGGCAAAAGCAAGCACCTGGGATGAGCCCAGTAGGCGTGATGATGGGAGAGAAGAGGAGGAGAGAGAGAAGAGATGGAGGAGTGGGGGGTGAACCCTAAATTGAAAAGTAGTTCATTGCGTGTGGGAGTTGATGGTAAGCACACGTGTATGTGTGTATATCCTGTGTGATTGTGCAATGGGATTAAGGACGATTTTTGAAACCCTGTCTGTAATGCAGGGAGAGATATAAAAAGGACAGTAGGCTCTACATCAGATGTATTCAACGATTTATTAGGTCCAGTTCTGAAAATGGTTTGAATGGGATAACACTGTATATTTTTAATCATAGAGGATAGAAGTCCCTTTTTTTAGCCAATCAGCAAACAGACTGAATTGATACTGATGCCTCTTTATGAAGCACAAAAGCAAACAAGACCATCAGGCAGAAGGTTGATTATTTTTATTAAGTTATTTTATATGCCTGTCACCCCTGCCGTCAGGTAGGTGCCCAAACAGCCTTTCTTTACCTTTCCTAAACATTCGATTCACAATGACTTTCAAGTTTGAGTGTCGAAAGAAAGCAGGATGAGATTTTTCTTATGAAAACACTAGTCACTAATGTGCAGGACACAATTGGACCCGAACTGAAAGTTGCTCAGTGGAGCTTTAAACTGCCTGGCTTGAAACCTTTAATAAAACCTCAAAAGGCCAATTGACATGATTCTCAAGAACAAAAAACACTCATAAAGCTTCAATGTTAGCAGATTTTTTTTGCATAAGACATATATCATTGTAAGAATTTCCCTAAATACATGTTGACCAACTCGCTGTGTTTGTGTCAGTTTGTGCAGTTACTTATTACAGCTTATTTGTAAAACTGCAGCCATATGTCTGCCCTTTGTGGCTGCTTCAGAAATGTAAGAAGTAAACCCTGTTCTTTGTAAGAAGTTTCTCCTGTGAGGAACTTGTTTATGTTGATCTTAGAGATCCCTTTAAGCAGCAGAATGTGTCTTTTCTTATCCTTTGTGTTTTAACTTGTTACTCAGTGCAAATATATTTACAATGGACAATGAATAGACACTTCCAGTCTGCAGACAGTGAACGCTTTGTCCGACACCGACTGGGTGGCAACAGTCACAGGCATAAAAGAGAAACAAACACAATCTTCTAACTCATGGTCTCCTCTGTAGATCATTTCCATGCCTTCATATCCAGTTTAAAACTCCTTACAGAGACTCCTTCAATAAATACTTTTTCATGTTTATACATTTTTCAAAAAGCTGTCAAGGGCAACTGGATTTTTCTGTCCTACATGTATGAGTCTGTGCTTGTGTGCTCATAAATGCCCACAGATGAAGTCTAGTGCTGTGACCTCCTTTGTCCTCTCCCATAGAAGAGATTAAGGGACATGTGACCTACTAAAAAAAGCTGACCTAAACCCACAGGTACAATATTCACAAGGGTTCCCTGTCCATTCATGTCCTAATTACTGTGGTCATAAGAATCATTTCCACCAGTGTGCCAGGGAACTGTCCTTTATGTGGCCAGCAGTCGAGTAGGTAATGAGAAAGTTGCATCTTTTTAAACACAATAATTACCTGTTTTTAGCCCTAAAAATTGTTGAAGTTTTTACTCGTGGCTCGGTTGTCTTTATCCTGCGAATTACATATTTTTTAATACCACAATGTTTTATCTTTAAGCAGAGCATTGTGACCAAATCCCTTTCATATTTGGCTATAAGGTCTTTTGTCCATCATTTTTTAGCTAAACTCAGATGACTTTATAGAAGGCATTGTCTGTCAAAGAGATCTCAGAGTGCTTTAAATTGCTTACATGGAAGACTTAAGATGATTACAGGGCTAAGATGCATTTGGGAAACTGGGACTCTTGACTGCACAAAATCTGCTGCTAGTGCATCTCTGCTGTACCAGTTGGCAGAGCGAGGACTGACTGAAATGACCCGAGGGTGCTTGGACAGTGAGCTCAGTGCTCTAATTCAGAGCGATTCCCTGGCAGGAAGCAGCAGACAGCTCGGGATGAAAAAGGGTGTTGGGGTGGGGGTGGGGGTGGGCTGGGGGGGGAGAGATGGAGGGGTGGAGGAGAAACAGTGACAGAGAGGAAGAGACAAAAACAGGGCCATGTAGGGGAGGTGTGAAGGAAAGCTGACAAACTGATCAGGTTTACTGTATGAAACATGGCGACAGGTGGACAGGTAGACAGGAAGAGATGTGGGCTGAGTTACACTTCCTACCTAACTCAGGGAGAAATGACTCACTTCCCTGCACGCTAGACCTTTTCTTAAAATAGGCATTTACACCAATCAGCCATCACATTTTGACCGCTGAAAGGTGAAGTGAATAACATGATTATCTCTTTAGTATGGCACCTGTCACCTGCAATACAAAAGGTTTAATAGTCACAACTTTTTGGTGGGACTTGTCTGTCTGGACAGTAAGCGGTGCTGTGGAAAAGAATTTCCCCATGGGGACAATAAAGTCAATTTCTTCTATTCTCAATTCTATTCTAACTTTTCAACCATATGTGCACGCATTACCTTTCTCTTTAGGAGATCTAAACCCGCCATACTTTCAAAGCAGAATTCTGCACTCGTGTAAATACATTGCTAAGGCTTTGCAGCAAGATTAAACCTGGATTGGTAGACGAGAGGAGGTGACCTTTGACTTTTTTTTACTGGAAACAATTGTGAAACTGAAAGACAGCGCGAGACAACAACGATCATGATCAGAAAAAATGAGTTATACAAGTTATTGAGAGTAAGTAAAGGGATCAAATGAATTAGAAGATGCTGTTATAACAGGAGACACAGATTCAAAGTGTCGGTTTTAGGTGCATTGTCCTTCAGAACATTATGCACAGTTAACTAGTCATTGAGAACGTATAATGGACAACATGTTTAGGTAGTGGCTAGCTTGGATAACAGTTAGCTCTACAATGTTTACAATAAATAAATACACAATTATAAAACAGCTTGACTGAAATCATACTTAAATATGATCCAACAAGGGCATCTGATGAACGTGTTAGACAAAAGATGCCTGTAAAAAACATGATACACTGCAGTAGAGCTGAGTAAGCTATGGTTCAGCTGAACCTACGACTTGTTACTGTAATGCATCACTCAAACAAATCTTTTTGTTTGATTTTTGTTATTTTTGCAGGACTGTTTACTTTCGGCTTTTCAAAGCATTCATGAGCTTTAATGTCGGCAGGATGCTGTTGTTGCAACTGACTCGTAAATAAAGTAGTGTCCATTTACATCATTAACAAGTTTCCCCCAGTGCAATGCAGTGATTCATAGACATAATTAGGTAGCGCTTGGCAGAATAGAGGTCTATGGCAAAGAGGAACAACATACAGTATATCAGGCTTTGGCTTCACATTCAATGTTTTGTAAATTTGATTTGATTTGATTTTTTAAAGAATTACTTGTTGTAAATAAGATTACATCAATAATCAGAACATGTAAACAAGTGTTAAACTGGTTTATGAAGTTGTGTCACCACTTTCTTTCTTTGCAAATCCCTCCCCAAAGAAAAAAAACAGCATCCTCTTGTTATATTGTTTAATCTCCACCATGTTGTCGCTCCATCTGTGGTTGTTTCCCTTTGTCCCCTGGCAGGACACATTGTATGTACAGAAAGGCCTCATGAATAACTGATACAGCTATTCTTCCACCAACCACAAATGGCATGACCTACAGCCCAAGGCTCATTCAAACCCATTGGAAAACACACACCCTCTTGTTGAGCTCAGAGCAGATTGGGCCTCTGTTGTGATATGTTTGTCACCTGCTGTGGTTTAAAAAAGTCCTGCTTTCCAAACAAGGCCAAAAAGCCTCTGAAGAGCAGCGTTTTTGGAGTCCAAGTGTCCTAAATGTCCCTGAATGAACCAGAAACAATAATACAGGCCAGAGAGGCATCAGGCATTATTGCTCTGCTGTCAGTGCACGTGAATGCTGGACCAGGTTATTGACACAACACACACACGCAAAATCCCTGTCGGATAATCTCCCCGGCGTGAGGCCTTTTTTTGGTTGACCTGTTCACGACCTCCAAAAGTACGGGAAAAGGTTGTACAGTCAAGTAAAAGACATATTTTTTATATATATTTATTAATACATAATTTTGTTAAGTTTCCGGCATCAACTTCTAATTTCTTCTTTAAAAGGTATAAAGACTTTGTTTCCAGAATATCTATGATCCCTTAACCTTGGAAGTTGTTGCCTTATTTGTAGATAAGTTTGAAGTTTTAGTTGTAAGATTATTGGAATGACGCTGGAGGCCCATCATTGGAATCAAACTTGACTTTTGCTTTTGATAAATAAACTTGCCAAGAAATTGCATGACACTTGAGTTGGTCTTGTGGATCTTCATTCCCTGTTTAAAGTCTGTGAAACTTAATTTGAATGATTGAATGTTGAGTGTTCGCTCATTCTTTTACTTGCCTCTAACATTGTTGTCAAAAAGACTCCGACTTCACTAAACACATTTCCACCAGCAACAGTTTTAACAAAAAAAAAAAAAGCTACGGCAGAAACCCTGAATGCTTTCTGTCCAGCAACAAACAGCAGACATGAGTCAGTAGCCTACGCTAACTTCTGTTAGCTTGTGAACAAACTAAACATAACTACCAAAGACTTAATGTTTTCTCAGTTTTTGCTCATCATGTTAGTGATTTAAACTATAGGCTACATATTTTCCAAGTTGTTGTGCCTTAGCTAAGTTATTAAAAGGCAATGGAAATAGACATGATGTAGATTGTAGATTGACATAAAAAGATGTGTTTCAGAGCATTTGTCTAGGCTCATCATAACAGGACACAGCACAGGTGTAACTGAGTGCTGAAAGCTTTTGACACTAATGGTAAACCCCTGTGAATATTACAGAGGACAAAGCAGACTTTTAAATTGAAACCCCAATGAGCAGCTAAACAGCACTTAAACGGCTAAGTGCATCTTGACCTTGAAAATGTCACTGAAATGAAAAGAGAGCAGACAGATTAAGTGTAAAATGGACTTTATCACATTCACATTGCAATAAATCTCAATTTGATAACTTTATATGATACATGAGGGGAGGGGGTGATGTACACATTCCTTCAGTACATTAGTCAATGTGATTCAGAGTGTATGTACTGTACACATTTAACATACTTGTTTAGCACAGCCTGTAAATACTGTTTGAAACTTCTCCAGAAATGTACGTTTTCAATGAGAAAACACGACTTGGAGAACTGAGAACTGAGAAATGATCCCCAACATATACTCACTCACACATGCACACACACAAGCTCACACGCGCTCACACACGCGCTCACACGTAAAATGTCTTATGGAGGTACAAATGAATGCAATCTGTTGTTTTTTTTTGTGTCAGAAATCAAACATTAAAAGGTCTAATGGTAATATTGTTGATAAATCTTTCTTTAAATTAAATCTGAAGTGGAATATTTAAACAACCACACATCCATTGAGAAGTTTCATGAGCTTACTTTTTGTTGTGTACGTGTAAATATTCTACTTGACTGACTAAAACATTGAAACGACTGATAATGAATTTGGTAAGCAGTCAAAAGTAGGAAAAGAACCAAAGCCAGACTTGCAGAGGATCACTGTGAACCTAGAATCCACGTCAAGGCTGTGTTGGTCATCACTCAGTAAAAAGATGGAGTACCGTTCTTCTCCTTGCAGATCTGAAGAAGTTGTGGAGAGATTTGCTTTGTGTAACATTCTGAGGACACATGATAAAACTTTTAAAAACTAGAATTCTCTCAAACATAAAAGTGTGTACATTTTTTTTCCCAAGTACTGACTTCCATCCAATATGGACCTAAAAAGAGATCTAAAAAAAACAAACATCCAAGGCATCAAAAAGATATAATCAGACACCATGAACAGACATTTTAAAATATATCAAACCCGAATATCTGAGCATCATTCGAGACAGACATCATGTCTTTACACTTAAAAAAATAAGGAGGGTACAGGACATTAATAGCTATTTGTGATTCTGTATTTACACTTCATAATGAATCTCTGGAAAACAATAGACGTTTGAAGCATCCAGATAGAAATGAATGCCACTCTGATGTCATGTGACCAGCTCAACAATCATACCCATAAAGCACACACGGGGTCATCTTCATCATAAAAATAAGTGGATTTTTCAATCATTATAATTTCACCTATAATTCTCAATACTATCTTGAAAAAAAATGCATTCAATGAAAATGTTCCAGGTGGACAATCATTCATTCCTCACACACACTCTTTCTCTCTCTCTCTCTCTCTCTCTCTCTCTCTCACACACACATTTTCATACACACATTTATACACGTAACAGATAAACCAGAGTCTTGTAGAAAAAGATATTTTGAGTGGTTAACCACAGAGGAGCCGACAGATGGGTGTAACCTCTGTACAACAACAACAGCAGCATCTCTCCCTCTTTCACTCTCTTGGATGAGACGGAGACTCCATCTCTGGCATCCCTGGAAAATTCAGCTTGATTTTTCTTGAACAATTCCAGCACACAATCTCCACCTACTGTACATACAGTGTCAGCCCGGCCTCAGAGGCAAAAGAAAACAACATCTGTAACTTTTTTGTCCTCCCCCATTGGAAAGGGAGCGAACAGCACTTTCACCAGAAGATTCCAGTAGAGAAGTCGTGATTTGATTTTCAGTCGCTGCTTCCAAAAACATTTTTCTGTTTCTAGAATAAATGGTAACTTCTGTTTGAAAAGGGACTGCTTCGTATATGTTTCTTGTAATAGAAAATGAAGAGTATAATAGATAGATCAAACACGCTGCTTAGTATGCACAGCAGTTTCTTGGTGTGATGATGGGGGAAAAAATGGACTGCTCTGTTGTGCAACTGATTTTCTTCAAACTTCAAAACAAACATAACCAGTCACGTATTCTGAGGGAAACTAAAATATAATAATGAAGCCCTAAATCTGACAGAAAGTGGTTTGTTATGCATCTTTTCTCCTGACTACTCTCCAGTTGTGTTAGCTGCAGCTGCTCGCTCATCTGTCCTGAAAATCTACCTCTTTAATAAATAGTAGAAAAATAATGTTTTCCTCTTTAAAGTCTTTCTTCCTATATGTATGTCAATTCTTGAAGTTTTTTTGTACTTTGAAGCACAAAGTTATGTCCAAATGTATTCCCAAACCATGTCTTTCAAGGCCAGCAGCAACTGTTAGAGAAAAGTCAACTGAGGAGAGTCCAAACCAAGGAGAGTAAAGCTGCAGCTGAATCCATGTTAGAATTCCACATGACATCCTGGTCATCCTGATCCAAGATGAATTTATGAGTGTTTTGTTCCCCTCTTGTTGTTGCCACAAGCGGGGAAGCATCTACGTTTCTATGTTAATGTGATTATCCTCTGGCCTCCATGTGGAAATGGACACGTTTGCCCCCACACACAGCTTCCAGTTATATCCAAACATTGTAATAGTTTGCTCCCAGAAGTTGATACGTGCTCTGGCAGGCTCCTGAATATCTGAAAAAACAACAACTAAAAATCCCATTTGATTGTGTTCACTGACCCAGATCTGGTTATGTCATGTATGGAAAGTTAGTACACATGCCAGATTTTTAACCATGCTGTTAAAAAAATGGTTGAGATGGAGGTGTTGGCACAATGAGACCATGAGGCTAATACCCATCAAGCTAACCGTCCATGCCTGACAGAGGTCCCCGCAGCACAGTGACACTGTGGGTTTAGAGTCCAGCAGTAGCTTCTCTCTCCCTCTGTATGTCCATCCTGACACTTTGTCTGTGCACAAACATATTTTTAAAATAGTCTTTAGTAAAAAAGGAAAAAAGAGTTCATGTCGCACTGAAGATCAGCACTCTGCGTCCACACTGTGCACGGTGACCGCGGCCTGCAGGTGGTGCGTGTGCGTATGCAGCGGGTGGTGATGTGTATGCGTGTGGCGATAAGGGTGAAACTTGTGGCTGAGCAATGCCGCCGTCTGTGGAGGCGTGTCCAGGTCCAGGTCGTCGTCGTGGTTACCGACGTCGACACCTGCTGAGAGCGGGTCGTTGTTTCCGGGTGGATTCTCGCTGTCCTCCTGCGGACTCATGGTGCTGTAGCCTGCAGACAAAAAAGACATGCAAAGGTTGGGATTAGTTAAATGTCTATTTATTGAGTCTATAGATGTGGAAATCTAAACCACATAACAACTAAATAAAACAAGATCTTTTGTCTTGATATGGCGCTTTACCAATGAAAATGATCCACTGATTTGGGAGTTACAGTCAGATGTAAAATCAAATACACTATATGGAACTCAAGAGTTGCTGCACATGTGAGTGTTAAGCTGCAGAGCAATGGAAAGAAATGAAAAGACACCATGAAAGAAACTAGTCAGCAGATGATGCCCTCCAGTCAAAGACATTGAACACAGAAACCTTTAAGTGAATGCATGGTAACACACAATGTCTCTGAAAGCTCAACAAGCTCTCTGATGGCACTTTGACAACTGAATATCCCCACTAGGCGTTTTTTTGGCTCCCTGTGTTCAACACAAGGAGCACAATACAATCTAGAAAAAAAAGAAGCATACATATTTATGACCTCTCTCCTACTCATCTTGCACATACGTGTAGCCCGAGGACGTTAGAACATAAGCCAACATGCTGGTTAGGATACATTGGTAAGTGGATCAGTGGGAGTGCAGAACCGCTGCCTTTCAGAAAATCGGGATTAAGAGGTCAGGAAAGTAAATAACAGATTGAACATGGAGACAAATATTCAACTGACGCAGGACGATTTAAAATGAATACTGAGTCAAATTTACCTCCAAGTTTGTGACGTTTGAGATTATTAATAATGTGCTCAGCTCGCTCAAGGCTTCCATCTGCAAATTTTCATGAAGCCCTTGCAGGCTCTGGATTTATTGAGTTTGCTTAATTTTCTCGCTTGATTAAAAACAAATCTTTCACAATTTAAGTGAGTCTCTTTTCCTCCAGAAATGAATGAAATCCAATTGAAACAGACGGTCTGACTGAAAAAATTATTGTAAAGGTAATCTTGACATTCAGGTGAATTCCTTTAGTTTCAGTTTGTGAAGCAAAACAGGCAACATGCTGCATGATGGGTCTGTTATTACAGTGAAGCCACAGTGTGTCAATAATACATATATTAGAAAGTCACTGCAGTTTTTTAAGATGAAGTATAAACCCTAAACCCACAAAGCAAAATGATTAACAAGCATGTTGTCAGCTGGGAGTTGTATGTCTAGTGTGGCATGTAGGGAAACATCGGTAGGTTGAAGTATTTGTGTATGTTTGTGTGGCCTTTAGTCAAATGTATCACCCTGAAACATTTCATGTGTTGTAAATGAATAATTCAATATCTAAACTATCAAGTGAAATTGTCAAGATTCCTCTGATGGCTCTAAACGTTCATTCTACCATGCAGACATCTTATTAGACATCATCATGCTTTATGACAAAAAAAGAGCCGACAGAGAGAGAGAGAGGGGAAGAGGAAAGGACGGATTAAAGGAGAGGAAGGAAGGGGTGAAGACTTCAAATAATTTCCAGACATGGACGATGCAAACAGTGTATCCCTCTATGACCCGAAGCTAGAGCCACACTTTACCGGTCTTTAGCTAACTGTGTCCTTTTTGAGGATTTTTAGCTGCACAAGGTGAGGAAAACAAAATCTTCTAAATGTGAAGAGATGTGGAGAGACGTGGTTTGAATACCATATTATTGCTTCCTGCAGATACACTCCACATTTCTTACTAATGATAATTGTGCCTTTGAGATTTAAAAACACTCGGAGACTTTCTCTTCTTACGGTTGGGGGATGGGGCAAGTCAAGATCTGGAAACATATTGTAGGCGGCTTACTGCAGGTTAAAGACTCTGCGAGGACTGATCAACATGTGAACAACTATATCTTATTGAAAGGTTCATAAATCGATACCTTATTGCCTTCTGTTTAGAGTAAGACAAAAGGATCAATAGCACTTATTTCTGTGCTTTGAGTACGCTAACACTAGCAGCTGGGATAGCTTAGTCTAGCACATAAACCAGAAAAACCTTCTCCGTCCACAAGTTAAAGATTGTAAACTTAGTGAGTGTATTGTGTCTATTTTATTCTTACAACGACGTTAAAACTTCAAATGTGCTATCTTAATGTTATTACAAAATAGCAGTAACTAGCTCAGCTAACCTTGCCCACTGCTAGCTGTAGCTTCTGATTTAGCATTAACGCATGTGTGGTATCAAACTTCACATACATTTTTCTCTTTCGGAAAGTAACTTAAATGTCCATCAAATTAGAATTTATCTCTAAAGTGCCCGAATACAGAAATTACACAAAATGATTTTAGAATATAGACATTGTTCCTTCACTATTTGTTGTTAGCTTAACTTAGCTAACAGAAACCCTGAAAGTATCTGACCAGTAAGCTACATTGCTAAGTTAAGCATATTAAAATAAGAATTTTCTTATGTGTTGCACAAACAGAAACAGTATAATATCTGCCCCTTCCTCTCTGTAAATATTAATTTAACTACAAAGGTAAACTCTTATAATTATGCAGTGTGTATACTAAAGTTGATGCTTACATATGAACCATACTGTATATGATATTTCATTTTACCTGGGTCGCTCACACCTACGCCAACTAAGCTAATATTACAGCTCAACAGAAACTGCTGGATGATGTGTGCGTCACTTAACAGATGAAATGCTCTCATCCTTCTATGATCTGCATGTAGTTATTTTGTGTGTGTGTTTGTTTTGTCATACCCTTCAGCAGTATGAGTGAGTGGACTGTGGGAGGATGGCACCATTGACCGAGCAGAAAGGAGCAACAACTTTGAAGCATCATCTTAGTGACGAATTTGTATTCATCCCTTGATATTGAGGATGGTAACAAATCAGTCGGTATTGTAAAAATCTGTTCTGAACACAACAATAGAGTCTCAGGAGACTACATTTTGTGTTGTTGAACAAATTATATTTTCACCGCTCCCCTGCAGCTTTATGTCCTGGCTTTTTCTCCTCGATACTGTACAACACATGCATCTGACAAGCTCTCACTCATGTCTTTGTTTCACTTTAGCCCACTCTCTCCTCTTCATCCTCGTTCTCTCTGCCATCATCAGTTATGCAACAAGTATTGGAGACTCTCATTGCCAGGAAGTGGAGTGATGCCATATGTAGGTGGTAAGAGCCCTCGTGGGTGAAACTGTCCGTCCACGCTTATCGAGTGTCAGACTTACAAGTTGTACAATCAGTTACAGAAAACATGAGCAACTCTCCCAGAGCTGGAGACGAGAGAAAACGAGGTTCTGAGCTGTGATATGATGAAAAGAACAAACCAGGAGCGGAACCACGGCCAAACAACAGAGAGATAACTGAGGATTTCAGAGTGTGATCTAAAAAAAGATCAAAAGTAGCCCCTAATTTGAATTTTTATAGTATAGTTACAGCTGACCTTGATACGTTTTTGTGTTCAGTGAAGTAAAGAACTAAAGAGTCCTGATTTATGACAAAGGAAACTTTATTTCCTGTGGCAAAAGGTTAAGGGAAAGATAACCCACACTTTTCCCAACAACTTTAAACTTTTCCTATGAGATCTAAAGGGGTTCCTTGGCTTATTGGGGAACATCAATTTTCCATTGCTTCCCATCTGAAGTAACAGGTCTCCTCCTCAGCTGGTAGAGTTCATTGAGCCTCCTGAATGGAAACCTAAACCGTAAACTGTTCCATTCAACAGAAATTAGCAACAGCTTTGCTCTAGATGTCTGCGAGTGTGTGAACTCCTCACCCTGTCTGTAACAACGAGCCCAGTCCACCTGTGACTCTTAACTGGGACATTTATTTTACCTTTATCGATAGGATGGCTTAAGATAGAGAGAAAATGTGGGGAGGAGAGAGTGGGGTAAGAGGTGTGTCAAGGGGCCGAGGCTGGGAGTCGAGCCTGCGGCTAGTCCCTCAAGAACTTTGGCCTCTGCCAACGGAGTGCCTGCTCTACCAACTGAGCTAAACCAGCACACCCTTCCTGGGCAAGTTTAGAGTTATGTAGTATGCTTACTTTAAAAAATGTCAGTAGAAATTGTGTGTCCAAAACTGACATTCAAGTCAGTGCAGGATGGGCCAGTTTTGTAACTGATGGATGATTCATTTTACAGGAAACAGACTATTTTAGACTGTTGTGTAAGAATAACATGACGCACTGACAAATATTGGTCGGATGCAAGAATAAATTCAACAGAAAGCTGACTATGATGGATATGCCTTTTGAAAGTTGAGAAGAAGTCAAGGCTGTATCAAACTGATCAACAATTACTACCATTCAATATTTGCTGTTAGGAAGAGTGCCAGACGAAAATCCTCTTTAAATATAGAGAACTTAACTCCTTTAACAACCATGACTGTAGCTTGACCTGCGAGTATTTCAAGGCACAGTTTGTTAGATTAGAAAGGTTGAACCATGCATACCACAACAGGAACTCTACAAATCATTTTGCTTTGACGCAGCATTACAGACATTTCAGATACAACCCACTCAGTTCCTTTTTCCTTCAAAGCTGATATACTGTGTGACATATTACAGTGCCAATAACTCGTCCTTTTGAGTGCCTTCACGTCTGTGCTTTTTTGGCAAACTTCACCACCACTTAAAACCTATGTACTTTAGATATCTGTGAGAGATAAATCTTTTGTCTTACCGTGGTCACTCTCCGTCCCAGACCGTCCCCAGTACCTCCGCCTTCGTTCAGGAGTGTGAGTGTGCCGCTCGATCACTGCAGCGATGAATCGAGTGTTACTGACTGAAGGGAACAGAACACACGGGTCATTTTTAGCATAGAGCCTTATTTTCATATTCTGCAGCACGTGTTAAAGATAATGTTGTGTATCGACGACATGCTCAACTATACATACTTATTCCTCTGTCCTCATGACTGTCTTCATCCCTCTCATCTCTTTCGTTGTCCAGGTTGGACATCCTCACTGACATTTCTGGAGCAGCATGGAGGTAAGGGGAAGAAGACGAGAGGAAAGCCAAGATGAGATATATAATATATTTAAAAATTACAAGCATGAAGGGTAGAAATACTGTGTAAACTGAATTTTTAATTTCAAAGCCAAATAGCCTTGGACGAAGTTGATTTTTGGGGGGGCCCTTGAGGCCACATAATTACCTGTGTTCATTTAGATAGACACCTGAAAGAAGTGTTTTTTAATACTTTTACTTCATTTGCCTCTGACTTTGTGTGTATGAACCATGTGTGTGTGTTGCTGGTAAATATTCATACCCAACACACACACACACACAAAGCTAAACACAGCAACTAATTCCTCCGCCTAATGCCTTGGTTCTAATGTAGCCACACGGTCTGCCATCTATCCCAAGTTGTTTACCAAACCATGAGCCTGGAAGTGACTTGGACTCAAAAGTTTTAATGAGGTAGTAATCTGGTGTGATGGTTTTGTCAATGGCGCTGAGTAATTACACAAATCTTGCAGCAGCAGCTGCTGCTGCGGTGTGATGCTAATGTCAGCTGTTGAGCTGCAGCAGCACTTGCCGCAGACTTGCTTGTTAATCATGCTGCTTTTAAACTTTGATATTAACAGAAATGCCAATATGTGATGGGAAATGTGAAGATTAATACAAGCAGCTGCTTTTCCAGACTTGTTTCAGTGGTTGCTCTTTATGTTTTGTGGCCACATTAGACACAGAAAACTCCACATTAAATGTAGAAAGTCTTGCTGTGGGATTTTATGTTTATCGTTCTTCTTGAACTTCCCTCAATCTTTAATTTTCATAACTCAAACAATTTCATTTTAACTCTTTAAACATGTTTTATAAGATTTAATTTATCCCTCAGTCTTACCCTGTGCTGCCAGCGGTGACATGTGCTGGTGTGAGCGTCTGTGGATCTGATGTCTGTATGCATACACAGCCAGCACCAGCACCATGATGCATCCCATAATGCCCCCGGCAACCGGTCCCACAGGTGCGCTCTTGATCATGTTCAGAGAAGCCACCTCTTCATCTGTAGGGGAAAGAGAGAGGAGGAGCAAAAAGGAAATAATAGGCTGAGTGTTGTAGAAAGACGTTAAAGGATCACAGATGTTATCAGGAGTGAGAACAAGCCAATATGAAACAGCTCGGGCTCAGATCCTAATTCACAGACACAACCAAGATATTTTCTACTGCACTCTTATTCTCTCATCAGTGTTGAATGCCAAAGATGAATTATTCAACTGCAGGAAGGTGGCCAATTCTCTTTTTGAAATAGTGATAGCAAAACCAAAGATGAAAATAACAGAGAAGTTTAAGTATGTCTGAAGTATTGGTTTTTTCCCTGACCTAAAAAAACCCTAATATTTCTACTCTCCCAGAAGCCTTGGATACAATTTGACCTTTTTCTGTCTTCAGCCTGCAGCCTGACAAGTTACTGCAACAGTACATCAGGGAATTTTTTTTTTCATAACTGTCAAAGCAGACTCTGTAAAGCTTCAACTTTTCAACTTAAGTTAAAGAAAGAAAACAGACAATGTTGAAATACGTAAAAAAAAATATATTCTCAGGCTAATCTATTTATAGTCTCGATTCTTCTCCGCATTCCACTCACCTAGCAGTCCCAGGCCATCGGCATAGGGACTCTTTGCACCGACGATGCCCCCGAAACACTCCTTCTGCAGGGCACAGTACGGCTTGTCCAGATGAGTCTTACCATCACTGTCCACCATGCACCACTCACAGTCCAGCACGCCGAAACAGTCACTGCAACAGAGAGCAGAATAGAGAGGTCACAATAAGCAAACACGAAAAGAAATAAGGAGTTATTTCTTAAGAGATTGTCCAGAGGTAAATAATCTCTGAGAAACAAAAGGGACACTTTTACTGAAACTATTCAAAAGGAACATTTTCTTTATTTACAAATGATTAAAGGGAGTCTGACATTAAGAGGACACTTTTCAAACTACCTGTTTGTTACCACTAGAGGGGAGTGTGCTGTTGCTACAACCCAAATACATCCTCTTAGTTGAATCAGAATCAGCTGTGCTTACACACACACACCATGATTTGACTTTGGTGAACTTTGCTCTCTATGTACAAAAGTACAACTAAATCAACAATAAACATAAACTAAGCAAAGACTAACATGTAAAGGGTAAATGAGACAATAGTGCAGTGGTGAGTAGTGCAAACATGCTGAAATAGACATGATAATAGAATATGTAATTATGTAACAGATGGGTTCATTTACACATTTTCACAGTGTTTACATTAAGCAGTGTGCATAGATTGATAAGTTTACATTTTAATAATATGTTGGCCATTATTAGTGCACATAACCCTTGAAGTACGAGTCTATCAGGAAGAGAATCTGATATACTTTATCCCGGAGGTGGTAAGTAAAAGAGAAAGAAGACAAATATAAGACATAAATAAGAATACAAACAAAAGGTGAATAAGAAATGTGAATAATAAGTTAAATATTGCATCGCTGACGTATTGAGGTATATGAGATGCTCCCAAGGGTCCTAATGGCTCGTAGGGGTCTGCTAAAGTATGTGTTTGTGGTATATTTCTCTGTAAATGTGTTTGTATTTACTTCATACACATGTCAGTACATGAAGTGTGCATATGTGCAGTAAAGCGTGCTTACCTGCTGGTGTATCTCTGGCTGCAGCGAGTGTTGATACACTGGGGCAGGGTGTCATGCAGACTGGGATCGATCACATTCAGACTGACTGGCTCCTGGTGCACCTCACAACTCGGGTTCCTGCAACACAATAAAACACAGAATGAGACTAAACATAAAGGCGTTAGTACCGTACATATGTTACACAGAAATACTTTTATCTGACAGCATCCATTCAGATCCTAGAATGAAGCATGGCTAGATTACAAATACAGTACATTTAGAATAAAATACATCAAATCATGAACCATCACAGTAATAACTTCAGCATGCCAATTTATGCTAATCAGCGCTTAAAGAACAAACAGCATTGATGCTTGACACAAAACACAAAGAAAAATCTGACAGTGGAAAATGATAATTGCATGTCTGCCTGAAACAAAGAAAGAGCTGGCATTTTAAACAGTGATGCGCTGTCGAAGCCTGCTGAAGGTTGATGAAAGGAGATGAGTCAAACAAGAGGGAGAAAGAGAAAGAAGTGAGGAAACACCCACAAACATTTACTCAGCTCCCAATGCGTTTGCACGAGCACATTCATCTACACAGATAGAACAATAACAGAGAGTAGGAGTATTTGTAGAAGAAACTTGTCATGCAGAAATAAACTTTTGCATTAGTTTCATCAAACACTGAGATATGAGTGCAAAATAATACGTTGAATAAATATACAGAGCTGGGATAGGTGGGTAATCTTAAGGGGAAAAAACTGCCATGAAAGAAAAGAAACATCTTATACTCTCTCTTACATTACTTGATGCGATATACTTGACCAGCTATAGGTAATGCTACGTAACATTTACTTTAATGTAATCTTTATGGGGATCAGACATGTTTTTCACACTGACCTGTTTTCAGCATTGGTGAGGTTGCCAGTACACTCGTTGACCTCCAGGGGGCACTCACATGGACACTCACATTCATTCTGCTCCATTCTGAAAGACAGGATTCATATTCACTGACAAACAATCTCATTGAAGTGAACTGTTATGTCATACTTTGCATGTCATTCGCGTTGTTTCTCAACTACCTTTTACACATGCACGTACAGTATGCAATGTTCGTGATGTGATTAAATCAATGCCTACCCTTGACCCTAGTGCAGAATTTTACAATCAAGATGTAGATAATGAATAAAAACAGGAGGTTCTTCGTGTGATCTTGTTGAACAAACAAGCCAAACACTAATTATTTCTTCAATAATCTACAGCATCATCTTATGTTTGCGTCCTCCTCAGTGTTTAGCAGCTAAATCAGTAGCTCTCTCAGTCGTGTGTGGGTAAGGAAGAGATACCTGTGGCAGTTGAGACAGAGCCGGTCCACGGTGCTGCAGGCGCAAAACGCCAGAGAGTCACACGTCTCGTTGACTATACCAGCAAAGGCATTGGTGCCGGGGATTCGGGTCAGACGATACTTGGAACAATGGCTACCATGGACAAGGTTAGTTAGGTCCCCCTAAGAAAGAGACAGATCATAAACATATTATAACACCGCGTATTGGTAACAATTTTATAGAACTTCACATCAATTCGCTGGACTCTAGTGATTCTAAATTCGGATGCAAGTACATCTAGCTGTAGATGCTGTGAATATTAATGAGTTACTAACAAGAAATGATACTTTAATGGGCTTTATTTATTCTAATTAAATTATTCTGGATGATATGCTGTCTCAATGCTGTTGTGCTGCTTCCTGTCTTAGAAAAAATTAATTAAGATGTGAATATTGATTATACTTTACTCCTAAAATGTAAACATAAAAAAAGAGAAAGGAAGAACTCTTCATAAATTATATAAATTAATTATATAAAAAAACAACCTGTATCCATAAATGGAGAATATACAACTTAACCAGTTATCAGTAACTAAGGGACATTAAGCCTTTTAAATACTTAATAAATAATTGATTTTCAACACTTATTTTGTCTACTATTTCTTCATCTAAAAGTTGGTAAGATGGTATGACAAGTTTAAAATGGTTCTGTGAGTCTAACTCAAAATAACACTTAAGTATACAGGAACATTTCAAAGCTGCAACACCCTGGTCCACCACAAGGTGGCAGTGTTACCCTTTCAAATATTTCAAAGCCTCTAGAAAGGAGAGTGTTTTTGTGTGTGACTGTCTGCTCATGAGTATTACTGTTCTAATTTGTTTTCGGCGCAGTTGTTCCTACCTCCAGTTATGTGTTGTGTTTTTTTAGACTCACCATTATGCTGGTGTTGAACTTATAGAATCGCTGCACCGTGCGGTCACTAAAGCTGTTACACAGGTTTTTCTTGACAAAGTTGGGATGATTCAGGATGTCATTTGCCACCAGCGGCTCCTTCCATGAAAAAGACAAGAAGACAAAATGGTAAGTTAAAGGAACATGTGCAGAACAATGAGAAAACAAGAAGGAAGTTCATTGTGATTATTAAAGGGATCATTAAGCAGTATCCTTTACCTTGTGTGTGATGTGCTGTTGCTCTGCAGGGGCGTGGCCTTTGGGGTCAATTAGAGTAGGGTGAGCGACCAGGTATCCTCTGTCCTCCATTATAAAGCACCTACAATTTATACAAACAAATACATGTCAAGACTGCAGACACAAATTCTATCTGTTCTTTGAGGGTTCATGACAGAGTGGTGGTTAGGATACATTTAATAAATGTACGTCAGTCATACATACACCACTACATTTTATATCCCTTTTCAAACAGTGCTTTTTTTATCCCATGAATCCCTTCATAGAACAGCTCGATTCAGCTTCCCTCCATTTCTTAAAGAGTCTACTAAATGCAGCTTCTCTTAGCCCCACACCCCCCTTTGGGCTAATCCTGTTTAATATGGCTCCTGAACACCAACAGAGAGAGCGTGAAGGAAGCACAGCGCAGAGAGACAGACACAGGGACACAAAGAGAGAGAGAGAGAGAGAGAGAGAGAGAGAGAGAGAGAGAGAGAGAGAGAGAGAGAGAGAGAGAGAGAGAGAGAGAGAGAGAGACAGAGAGAGAGAGAGAGAGAGAGAGACAGAGAGAAATGGATTAGGAAAAAAATAAAAGCTGGAGAAAGTATGTTGAACTGAGACAGAAGCAACGTCACATCTCCAGAAGGAATGCCATGATAATCAGCTTATCTCTTCTTCCTGCTTTCTATTTTCCTTCCCCATCTCCTTGCAAGTTTTTTTCTTGCTTGCTTAACAGAAGTCAAGCTCAAATTCAAAGAATTTCAGGAAGAAAGGAAAAAAGAAAGAAGAAAAGAGAGATAAAAAGGACAGAACAGTCAGCCTACCATCCTTTTCTTACCTGATCTTGTTGCCCTTGTCCTGGTTGCAGATGGGCAACAGGTCCAGCAGGACTTTATAGAAATATCGTAGGGTGAAGTCTATCCCCATCACTGCAACTGCATAACCAGGAGCCATCTGGGAGCTAAAGGGAGGAAGGAGTATTTACAGGTTAAAAAACAAAATCATGATACATCTTTTGTTAGTAATGTAAAGCTGTATGCTGATCTAAGACATTGTAGAGACTTTATCAAACCTTTCTAAAGATGACAAATGTTTACCCACAACAGCCAAAAAATCCACACACACACACCTTTCTTTAATCTGTGTTTATACACTGCAGACTGCATAAAAGTTAGAGTATGCTCACTGAGCCAGGCATCAACACACTAATCCTCCCTTATCAGACACACAATGTTTATGTGTATAGTGTGCACTTGCAGAGACCAAGGTAAACACTTGCATTGTACCACAGCCAGTGGTTTTGTGGCTATGGTGTTGCATTTTAAGCTAACAGAACAAGAAACACAAACAGTCTAATCTCAGCAACAGGCTCAAAGTGCCCAAAGTACTACAACACACCAGAGCACGAGGAGGTGGTTGGAAAACAGTGGCTTGCTCGAGGGTACTTTGAAAGTGCTGTCACTTGAAGATAACTGAAGCCAGACCATTTGGTGGAGGGATATTCTGTCACTCACAAAATAGGCCTGAAGCAAATATGGTCAATGGTCTCCTTAAGCCTCTTTCAAATCATTGTCCTCTGAGACCGAGCGCTCTGCTAAAACGACTTCCGGGCTGAAAGCCTAAAAGCTCACAATGAAGTCTTGGCTGTTGATGAGATTGATATCTAATGCTGATCCAACACTGACAATTGTGAAATATATATCTAAGCTAATGTTCTGCTACTCTAACCAAACCATTCTGCACAGTTGTCAATTAAAAAGTAACTTTAAGAGTTTTTACAGCTCTTTTTTTAACCTTATTGTAATGTTTACTTTTTGATATATAGTCTTTTCTTGAATGCAAATACAGAAGCCATATGTATTTTAATTGTATCTTTGTATAGTGAAAATAATGTTGGTCCTGATTCACAGTCTTCAGATTCTGACAGCTGATAATTTAAGTGCCAAGGTTTAAAAAAATACTTTTGGTCAACTGTGTGTGAGCACTGACATATCATGACTTTTCACAATGATACGGTGAAGCTGTTAGCATCTGTCTCTTATTTACACATTCAAATAATGCAGAGAAACATTAACATTAGTTAGAGTAGTGTTTAAGGCCACCTACAAAATGTATGTATGATATAACTTCTTTGTAAGCTGTGTATTTGGGCTTTACCAACACCAGAGATGAATACTTTGGCCTTTTGTGGCCAATTACTAAATGTTGCTAGCAGTAGGCCTTAGCAGACAAACTTAGCCACTAGCTTGTTCACCGGCTAGATGCTAACTCTGTCTGTTGAGTTGTAACTCAAATACTGGATAGTATTACACACTTTGTTTTCACATAACAACGCTTGTCTAACTCAGTAAAGTTAGCTACACTGCTATATCAAACTTAAGTTTGCTAGCATTAGCCTACATTAGCCACCTTTAGCTAAGGGTCATATATTTGACTAAAATAGTCTTTTGCAGTTTAGAACAAAGGGAATTTCACCAGGACAGGGTCATTTAGGACTTTACTTATAATTTGAATGAAGATCACAAAGTCCTTTTTTGTTAGCCTGATATATTTTTTGGCTTGATGAGATGCAGTAGTGATATCAAAGGGTTTTTACACAATTAATAAAATCATATTCCTACCTGGAGGCATGGATGGTGTGGCTGATGGTGACAACGTAGCCGGCTCCGCCCACATCCAGGTACGGTCCCGTGAAGGTGATGAGGCCAGGATTAGCCACAGCATGCTGGTACCTACACAACATATCATACAGGTGGAGGGTTATTTCATTCAAGTGGCTATTGTTATATGTTCCTGATTGGCTTAATTTAGTACTTTTATAGTTAAGTTATAATGTAAGTTAAGAACATCAACCAACAACCGTCTTTTTCCTCTGACTGCTGATGTGATTTAAGTTGTTCCCGTCTACCCCACATATGACCGATCATATATTTGTTTGATTATCTTTTATCAGTGTCGTTGTTCTGTAAACAGCCCTTAATAGACTTTGTCTTAAAAAGCAGCTAAACAAATAAAGTACAATTATTATTATAAATACATATTTTGAGGGGAGAGCAGGGAATTACTAGCGCCTTTGGTTAAGGCTTTGTCATAGACAAACAACATGTGGATAATTTCATAGTCGCGTATTGTTTGGAAGTTATATCTAAGGTTTATCTGATTTAACAAAATGCTATTTCAACCACATTTTCTGCTCATAAAATGTAAATAAGAAAATAAAAATCTAAAGCTAGATGTATGAAAACGAGCAGTCAGAACACCTGTTAGCATTAAAACTTTACATTTAATCATTATGAATTCATTTTGCTTTGATCAATTTACTCAGCCTGGCATCTTCATTATACAGACGATCGCTTTATGTTACAATTGTTTCAACAAACAATGAAAGAAAGAAGGTGAAACAGCCTCTTTCCATGAGCTGAAGGGCTAACATTTAGCAATAAATGTAATTTTTTTTACAAACATCACAAAAAACTCGGTCAAAAAGTCACATAGCCCCACACGTTTTGCTGAAAAACACCAAATCAAATGCCAAAATATTACATGAATTAAACTTTTTTAAACACTGTGTATATATAAAAAGTACTACATTTTTCAAACATTATTTGTCTGACACTCAGGTAGCTATGACAACTCATTAAAACTCAACAGTCTGATAATAAAAGCTTCATACAGCTCAGTACAGACGGGTGAGCATGTGCCTGCAATTTGCACACATGCCGATTCCCTTTAACTCTTACCTACCCAGCACTTTAAACCTCTACTACAGCCCTAAAACACACACACACTGACACATGCACACACCCCTTCCCTCCTCCCCCCTTCACACCCTCCAAAGTAAGCCTCACCATTGTCTGCGGGTCGGGTCGAAGGCTTTGTCCATCAGTGATCCTGGGTAAATCCGAAGCACCCCACTGGGCGTTGCTATGTAACGGCGCACAATGTAGCAGTTGAGGCTACTCATTTCCATTAGTGTCATCCACTCATCCGTGACGTGACTGGTTGCCATAACCTCGTTCCTGACAGAGGACTGCAGAGGGGAGAGGGTGAAGGGATAGAGAGAGGAAAAAAGGGGGAATAAAGAGGATATAGAGCAGGAAGGAGGAGGTAAACAAGAAGGTTAGAAAGAAGTTAAGGAAGTATAAAAAACAGTATGAGTTTTGCTTGAAAGTTTGCTTAAACTTTGGCAAGTTTACTTCCACTCTAACCTCAATCAGTTTAGTTTTTAAAAGGGGCTCCTGCCAATTCAAACACACCTTAACTTAATGGTACTGTTCTGTATTGCTGCCAAAAGAAGATAAATATTATTTCAAGATTAACTTTGAAAGTATGATTAGGAAAAACACAAAAAGCAACGCTTCCAAAACCAGTATTCAGGGATCACTGGAACGCCATTAATTGTAAGCCCTGAAAAACACCCTGAAAGATCACATCTCAGTACCATTTTCAGCAAAGCTTCTCCATTTGAAAGGGGTGATGAGGTCACTGGAGGGGTCCTTTAAGACTAGCCTGGGAATCAGAGCTGGGACTGGAGCTTAGAGTTCAAACTCTAACCCCCTACTCTCCCTCTCCTCCAGGACAGGAATGCACACAGACTGCCAAAATCACGTGGGAGTTTTGTCCTCTTCTTAAAGATGCAGAACTTCATTTATAAAAGTGTGAATTTAACCTGTCATACAATTTTGATGCCAGATAGTGGCATTTAACATCTACATACTAACACTTCTACTATTCCCCAATTGACCTAGTGAAATATAAAAAATGACTGCCTCGCTACGTTCCATGTGTTGGTAAGGTAAATAACATTAACACTGTGTTCCCGCAGCGTGGTTTTAGCCGTTAGCTGCATCCATGTTCCCATGCATGTGTACCTTAAGGCCTGGGTTGGCGATGAGCCTGGTGTTATCACTCAGGTAGGCGGTGTAGTGCTCCACCATGCGCTTTGTTTCTGGCTGACTGAGGTGTTCATAGGGAGAAGAGAAACTACCAGCTGCCAACATCACTGTGGGGGACTCTGGGAAAGAGCAAAAAGAAGGAGAAAAGCGGGACAGTCAGGGATGCTAATCAGTATTTTAGAGCTGACTATGAGTAAAAAGTAAAGCTTGCAGACTCATTTATTACTTTAAAGTTATATATAAGTTCAGTGCTGTGGGTTTGGGGCTTTTCTTACCGACTGTGGCGAGCTGTTTGAAGTGCAGACAGGAGCTGGGCTGACCCAGCAGGTCTAAACGATGGTACAGCAGCTTGGAGCTGGGAGCTGTGTTCAGGTTCTTCAGCTGCTTCACCGGGATTTCCGGCTGCACGTACACGATGCACAGGATGAATGACGTGTCCTGAACCTAGAACACCAAAGACAGGAGTGGAGGATTAAGCCTCAAGATGTTCAACACTTTAGTTTGCCCCAATACCCATTAAGCATAATTTCTCCTAAAACACACATCTAAACAAGTCCTGAGAATATACTGTTAGTTGTATATTACGGAAAACATAATTTCCTAAAAATTGTTAAAGTACTTTTTTGGCGGCAGGACAGTGCACTGTACTCACTCCCAATGTCAACCAGTGCTATTGGTAGGCTTTATTATGAGTTTACAAACATTGGTTGATGTCTGGAGACAGAGGAAAAGGCTATAATACTTTTGAACAGGAGCATTTTATTATTGATTTTTGTCTTTCTTTCCTTTTCTTTCCTTTCTTTAGATTCATTTTTTGGCTTTTTATGCCTTTATTAGAGAGACAGGACAGTCAATGGAGTCTGGAGGAGAATTGGGGTTAACATACAAAAGGAGCCACAGGTCGGATTCGAAACCGGGAACCCCACTGAGGACTACAGCCTCTGCACATAGGGCCACAAACCACCACTAGGC
Organism: Tautogolabrus adspersus; assembly: GCA_020745685.1. NCBI lineage: Eukaryota > Metazoa > Chordata > Actinopteri > Labriformes > Labridae > Tautogolabrus > Tautogolabrus adspersus. The sequence continues at coordinate 8,611,645 of CM036536.1, read as the reverse complement.
CACTGCGGCCAGTGTTTTTGATCTATTCTTAGTCATTTTCAACATCCAGAGAAATAAAGACAATCCCATATTTATTGTTTAAGATATACATATAACAGACAGTGCTATTAAGACCAGGGCCAAGTATGCAAATAGATCAAAAACACAAAATGTACACAATGTTAGGGTGAAGTATTTTTTTTAGATGTAATATAGAGAGCACTTACACTACACAATCTTGTAAGTTGACATTAGTTATGTATTTTCCTGCACGCCTAAAGCAAGAGAGACTGCAGATTTACATCCCCTCTCTCTCTTTATCTCTCTTAGTTTTTAGTTTCAGTCATAACAACCAGTGTTTCATGTGCTGCAGAAATCTTCCAGAAAAAATATCTAGTCTGGCTTAACAATTGTTTCCTTATCGATGATGCTACAAACACTACAAAGGCCGCTTAACCAAATCTGAAAATTTGTTGTTGAACGATGAAGAGGTGGACAAGACTCAGAAACTTCCATCATCACTCAAGAGGAAATAAGAGAAAATCCCCTCTACACACATTTTTTGCATTAATTGTGGTTACAAGCACAATGATGACAGGCTAAACCGATTGTTACCCCAAAAACACAAATGGCATTGGGAAAACAGACTCCCCTTGGGTTTTGCTCCCTGGCCATTTGAACCTTTTTTCTGGCTCTGGAAAATTCATTTGAAAAACAGAGACGGCTGCCAAACTCGTGGCAAAGGTGACGTGATTGAACTTGACCAGCTGTCAAATGTCAAAAGCTTTTTAAAAATATTCAAAGTGAAAAGCCTGAATTAAGTGTGATATTTCTAGTCCTGCCAAAACTCTGAATGTCAGAGAGCAAAAAAAGGCTCAATATGGGGTGATGTTATTTGTTCTGTGGCCATTTATTCCTAAAACATGACACGTCAGGCTCCGAGAGGAAAAGCAGATTCAAAGGACAGACAGTTCCTGGGTGTGGAAGCACTTGGTTTTTTATTACACCTCGTACAATACCACAACTAATTAAAAGTGATGGAGGTTTGGTGACATAAAGCCTCGAGACATAAATCTCTTAACATCTTTTAAACAGTGATCAAATAATGATGAAGATCTATGGACAGAAATGGAAGAGCGATACACAGAGAGGCTAAATGAGTCACTCTTTTTCCAACCACAACATTGGAATAATCGCCCCGAAGCCAAAGATCATAATTCATCTCTGCTCTGACTATGCAAGTCAACAATCCTTCCCCTTACAATTAATCGACACATCTCACATTCATGTGTACACAAAAAACAAAGTTTTTATTTAAAATTCCCATCTCACTTCATTTTATTTACACTTATTCTCTGGCTACAAAATACTGATTACTGCTGCATCAATTAATAACGCTACCTCCCAGTCCCTGGTTTTCTCTCTTTGGGAGACTTATTAAGAATAAGTTAGAAATAGATGATGGTGTACTATATAAGGACTTTTATCATGTTTTTAACCCAAACCCAAACCCAAATCTAATTTATGCTTTTTTGTTGACATGCAAGCACGGCCACTGGGGGTTTTTCTGAGCATTTTGCATCTTGGGAAAATTCAGCCAACGAAAGAATTCCTTGACAATAATAAGTCCTCTGTTTCTGATTCTCAATGATGTCAGGAGACTCAAAAAAATGTGTCAAAATCAAGTGTCAGACAAGTTTCACTCAAACAGCATGCATTACATTTGCATGGTGTTTGGTTCGGTATAATTGCAGTTCCGTCTTAATCCTTTTTTTCTTACTTCTTGTTTGACTCAGTTTTAAATGAAAGTTTGCTCATTTGTCTGTGTTTAGAAGTATCATACATTCAGAGGAAAGTCCATTACTCAGTCTAGTTTGAGAGCAAAGTTAAGGTAAATGTGACCAGTGAACACATGTCAGATTGTGACGTACCAGTTTCCAGGCGTAGCTGACGTTGTACGTGTCTTTGGTGTTGTCCCGGAGTCGGTTAGCGTGCCAGGACAGAGAGGAGTTGACGGGCACAGCGATGACCTGACTGCCCAGAGGGAGTCTGCACCAAACACAGAACACGAAGAACAACTCAACATACACATAAATGAAATCATTCTTGTTTTAAACGTTGAGCGACAAATATTTTCACAAGTGTCCCTCATCTTTTCTTACCCGAGGATGTTCTGTCGGACAACAGGGAATCCTGGGATATTCTCGTAGTGGATGATGTCAGTGTGCAGGGGAGGCTCTGTCATCAGGTAGGGTCGTGTCAGAGATGGATGCATCAGTGTGTAACCTAGAAAGTCCAACATCAACATTGTTACATACACTAAAGAAGAAAATAAAACAGATGAAGAAAACCAGTGTCTGTATGAAACACTTAAAAGCTGTGACAGGGTCATTCTCAAACACAGCACCTAAGGGTGCACATGCTATAATCACTACTTGACCATTATACCATCCACTCTCTGCAAGTTAACATTTAAACCAGTCTTTTAAGTAATCATTTTATACAGCATCATTACACAACTCTGTTCAGTTTGTCAACTCATTTTGAAGAAGGCTTAAAAAACTGTTGATTCAAAGGGACACAAGGAGTTAGCATCGCCCTAAGTAGCTACAGTTTGATACATGCAACCAATGATACAAAGATTTATTACCACAAGAGAATACATCGTTTCTAAATTAGATACTTTTTGTCCCATTGTCCTATTCTTGAAACTTGTTTTAATGTATTCACTGAATCTGCAAAGACTCTTCTCAAGTTAAAGTCCAGAAATGTTACCACTTTTTAATTGAGCCCTATGAACAAAATCCTAAGTATGAAGGAAAGATATTACATTTTAAAGTTAAGAAACGCAAATATTTTCCCTCTCTGATATTCAGCAAAGTAGAATCACATATTTCCCATTTTGTCAAACCAGACACATTCAGAAAATAAAGCGTCTCGACAGTCCCATTAAGAAAGAAAACATTTAAAGGAAGGAATTTAGTCTTCTTTCCTTAAAAAAATTAAACGGGAATCCAAAAGAATATATATTTTTTTTAATGCTGCGCTGTGATTACATTAAACATTCTGCACACATTGTGTCGCTCTGGATCCAAAACCTTAAAGTCCACAGAGAAAAACAAGAGCATCTAATCAGCAAAAGTAGCTCAGAGGTAAACAGGGCTCTGTCGTTGCTAAGTGTAGTGTAGTTTGGGGGGGGGGTTACAGTAACACAAGGTGCGTTGTCTAACAGTCTTCTTACAATATTGTATAAAGCATCTCTTTGGTCACACAGAAAACTTCTTACAAACAGGCTTTCATGTAGAAAATATTTCCTATACTCTCGTGTGTTATTTGAAATTCCAGGTCTGGAAGTCTCTTGTCAGTGCTGTATTTAACTAATTATATTTACCCAGACTGTAATTGGCAGCAGACTATTTGTATGCCGGCTAATAACTTTAATGAGAGTCATTTGTCAGTGTTTACCGAGTTTCTGCACTTATAACCGTGGCACGGTAATAAGCTATAATTTGATGGCATATTTATTACAATAACAAACATTTAGGGGGTTTAAAAAGGAAACTTGTTTAATGGCACCGTGGGAGCAAAAGAAGCACCCAGCTGCAAAACAAATCACAAGGAATAATGAGGTTTAATGTGAAAAATTCAGCTGTTAAACACTTCAGGTGAGTAAACATCAGATAGTCTCCTCTTGTTTTCTGACAGTTCTCTTCTCTTCACACAACCTTCTATTTTAACATCTCGGCTCATCTTGATTCAGATTTTTAATGAAGTATCCCTTCTACTTTCTTCTTCAGGTCATTTCTGTTTTTGTAGTGCTGCACAATCGATAAAAGCATCATCATAATCACAATATAGCTGAGTGCATTAACCAAATGAAAGCAGCATTCTTTCAAATGTTGTGTTGAAATGTAGTGCTGTCGTACGGCAGAGACGCCCTGGACTACAAATCTTGATTTTCAAATGTAGGAGACATTTTTGTTGGGTGACGAACCCGAGAAATGTCACATAATCATTTTAATTTTGCTGGTGAAGATAAAAAACGTTTTGCAAAAAATCTAGATTTACCAAGACTTAATTTGAAATCTTACAGCTCCTGTGAGGAGATTTGATGTGGTTATGAAACATACTCACATTTATAATTCAATTAATTATGTTCAGTATATGTTACGCAAGATCATCAGTAACAAGATTGTGTCTTTTTTATTAATGCCTGAAACAGCTGGTGTCAGATGAAGTGGTCAATTACACGCGCAAAAACATCCTGTTTCTACATTTCCCCCAGCAAAGATTCTCAATGAGTGATACTTTTTTCTTCAGTATTCAGATGCAATCATTTTAGCTTGTCAGGAGAAAAAAAGAAAAAAAAGAAAAATGTAATGTTTTTGCAGCCAATATTACCCAATATGAGTAATCAGTAGCTATAGTGTCATACAGCAGAACTCTTTCCAAAACTGCCAATGCTCTCCAGGCCTACTACAAGCACAACTCACCTGCTGTACAGTACCAGCGGTTTAGTCAAAACCCCCCTCCGCTGAGGCCAAAACAAACCAAGAGCGGACATGAGCGCTACCACCCTGCAATGTGGCAGCGCGCTGAGGCAAGGCTAAACTGAGACTGTAATGCCAAAGAAGTGCCAGAGCTACCACGAAGATGTCAATTAACTCTAATAAGGCATAATGCCTGTGGAGGAAGTTGAGAAAGACAAAATAAAGTGTAATTATGCTTGTATGAGAAACAAAAATATGGAAATATACTCCTCTAAGCATTTGGAGTGTTTTCTCTATAGGCCTGTGACTAATACAGATTGATACCTCTGGACTTTGATGAAGTCATAGGTTGTAGCAAAATGTTCCCTGATTGTTGCTTGTTTTGTTACTGGCCCAGTAACAGGCAGTAAGACTGATTTGTTAAGCTGTGTTTGTTGTATTACCCAGCAGACCTGTTATTACTGCACATGGAGAACACTGTATTTAGAGAACAGGCAGTCAGGATTTAGATCCTCATTGGGCAGACCACAGGTTGGAAGAGGCACTATTTCCTGCGCTGCGGTAGATCAGCCTGCTGATTCCTCTGTGATCAACGTGAGAGAGTGCATGTGAAGGAGAGATCTCTACCATCTCTCCTGTCTCTGTGTGACTGACCTTTGTTGTCAATGAGGAAGGTGTAGGAAGCCAGCGAGTCTTGGTAGTAGGTGACATCCTCCAAAATGTAGGCCAGGTTCACATCCACCCCAACCACGCCCAGGAGCAGGTTACCAAAATAACAAGGCCGGCTCACAGTCATAATAAACCCTGGAGAAAGAAGAACAAAGAATCTGACTCATGCAACACTTGAGGTTTGTTTGATAGACTTACCTTTTCTGTTTTGAGCTCTTTGGCATATGCAAGAGTTCTGCTAAGCTCATTCCATTGTTTTCTGTGCTGAGTATAAAAGTATTCACTGTTTAATTGTGTTCAATCAAACAAAGGGAAGATCAATACTTCCCGTATGTCGGTACAATATATATCAACCTAGAGCCACTTGGGAATTAGCTTAGCCTAATGTAGAACTGGAAGTGGAAACAGCTAAACTGGCTTTGAAAAAATACAGCCTAACAGCATCTAAAGATCATGAATATCAAGCTTTGTTTCAATTAATTTGTCTCCTTTGGCAAAAGCTCCAGCATGTTAAAGAATAGCTTTATGTTTTGACATTTGTGTTACCGGAACGTTTTGAAAACACGTCCTAACTTCTTAAATAGTCAATTTTAGAAGTGCTAGAAGGCTGATTCTTACTTTAAAACAGAGCTGTGTTAGCTGCTCCTTGTTTCTAGTATGTAAGCTAAGCTAAATGTTGCATTCCTCTCACTTTGTGTTTAGCCTAAATTTGAGAGTTGTGTCAGTTTTATCTTCCTACTCATTGGCTAAGATGAGTTAGTAATGGAATAAGGAGGTGGGGAAACTATTCCGTCAAGTTTTTGTGATTGGAATTGCTAATAATTGATGATCTCTAGCAACTGCAGGAGCTTTCCCCATGGGCTGGGGACTTTTGGAGGTTCTCTGTGTGCCATTCGAAAACAGAAACCCAGATCCAAATAAAGTCAGAGAGATTTTACCCTACTTAAGGTCCCTGTTAGAGCAGTGTTACTTAATGAATATTTCTGATTGATCTAGTGCTTGCAGCTTTCAGAAGACTCTTTCACATGCCAGCAGACTGTTTTGCATCATCTTTAAGGGTCTTTAGATCTTTGTGGAAATGCTGAGAAAAACATGCTGGAGGAACCTTTCAATCCCTTCAACACTGGAACTACAAAATGTTTGTACTTTTGGTGAATGTGAAGCTTTTCAGTATTCATTTACCTCATTTTACTAGGGACCAGAACATTTGCTAACAGTATTTAGTTGTGGTTCAATGTAAAGATTTTCTTTCCACTTTTGTCCACACTCACCATCTCCCATGGGGTCAGAGTAGGGCAGGCTGAAGCGAGCCAGGTCGATCATGCGGTTGGGCAGGTTGATGTAGAATCGGCCCACTGTTGTCTCCAAGTTGCTCAGCTGGTTCAGCACCATCATGCTTCCCTTCACCACCGGCATCATCGAAGCTCCTGCTGATCCTGACGAGGACGCCGCTAAGGAGCGGTCTCGGTCGAACATTCGATCGACGCCGTATTTCACCGAATTCTGCTCCGCAAGATCTCTCAGGAAGGCCAGCTCCTTCAGGCCGGTAACTCCCTCTGAAGGAGGAGAACATGGGATGAAGAAAGAATGAAGGGTTTGATGGGAATGTCGATGTCAGTATACCAAGTAACTGCTCACATGGCTACAGGCCTCATCAGAGTAAATGACAAGAAAAGGTTGAAAGGAAAGCTTAAACGCTAGTCACTTAAGTGCTAATTACTTAAATTCTTATCACAGAAAAAAGAAAAACTGTTCTCTTTCGCCTCTAGCTGTAAAAAACCCCCCCAAAATGTTCAGGGAGATTCTTCCACCAAACAGGGGCCAGATTCAACAAGAATCTGTCAAATGAGTGAATCCAACCTTATGCAGTTCACATGGTTAAACAGCAAGAGGCTTGAATTCACTACGGTCATAAATCAGTGTTGACAATGTCACAAGGATTTCCTTAACTAATTTGCCATCAGCAGCAGAGATTATTCAATCACTCATGCGGGCCCTGACTTGTGATCCTGCGTCATGATCTCGACACGCTTTATTCGTAAAATCCCAGGCGTCTGCCGAACACGACTGTCATCTGTGAAGCTCAGAGATTACAACACAGATAAATCCCTCTTCTTAAGAAAGAAAATATGCAGGCGAGAAGTTAACGCAGTGCTCAGGCTCTATCTTTCCATGCTTCATAAGGTCATTTAGAGGAGGATGGAGAACCACGGCTGGACCTTACAGCTGTCACCTGGAACAATTGGCATCCCACAACACATTGGGATGGATAGCGCACAGAATGTCTGCTAGTATCCAATCACTGACTGGATTAGAGCAGAATTCCTTTTTAATGCCAAGGCTCTGCTCTGCAGATCATCACGCTGGGCGACTGTGGGGGGGGGGGGGGGGGGTGACGTCATGGGTGGCAATGTCAAACCAACAAAGAAGAGAATGCTGATTGCACAGATTTTCGCCTGTTATTATTAAGGAGGTAGTGTCAATTCCTGCTCATATTTCTAGGGATAATCCAATGATCACTAAAACCAACCCATTACAATACCTGAATTTAAAAAAAAGCTCTTATAGGATGTATGTTTATGTGTTTAAGGCCTAACAAACAAGCAATCAACAACCATTCAGACAAAGTTTAATTTTGTGTTTTAGTCATTTATGCACCAAAAATGGTTGCTGCTTCCAATGTTACCATAAAGAGTATTTACTCGGTGCGCAGGTGGCCTAGTGGTTAGTGCCTGCACCCCATGTATGGAGGCTATAGTACTCCAAGCAGGGGGCCCAGGTTTGAATCCAGCCTGTGGCTCCTTTCCTGCATGTCAATCCCCACTCTCTCTCCCCCTAATTTCTGACTGTCCACTGTCCTCTCTCTCCAATAAAGGCCCAAAAAGCCCAGAAATAAATCCAAAAAAAAGAGAGAGAGAAAAAAGAAAGAAGAGTATTTGCTCATTTGATTGCAGACCTGATATTTTTGGGGCAACGGGCCGTCATTTGATACATTTTGAAAACATTATTTGTGCTTTGGAAAATTGTAATGGAACATTTTCAGTTTTTTTTTTGTGACATTTTATTTATTTATTTAACCTTCATTTATCCAGGTTAGTCCCATTGAGATCAGAGATCTCTTTTTCAAGGGGGACCTGGTGAAAAACAGCAGCAACACATAGCCTCAACAACAAAAACACTCAAAGTCATACAGTACACATTTCATAAAAAGAAAATCATCGGCTAAAACAGTTGCATACGGAGAGTTTGGATTCAAGACTTTTCACTAAGGATTTAAAAACATTCAGTCTAACTACGTTTTGCAGTTTAAAATCAGAGTGCAGGTTGTTCCAAGCAAAAGGTGCAGACAATCTAAAAGCTTTCTTCCCGACTCCTTACTAACATTGGGAGCAACAAATTGCACAAAGTCCAACCAACAAAGGCTGTGGATTCCATCCTTCAGGATGAAAAGAGAGGAAAGGTAGTCCAGAATCATTCCTAGAATAACTTTGTGAGATAGATATACCAATGTCTGAGTCGGTGTGTTCTTACAGCAGTCCAATTGAGTTTACAATATGAAGTAAGAAGAATTAAAAAAAGTGATCAGTTAAAATAAAATCAGCTATTTGCAAGACACACTGATAAAGCAGGTAATGGTCAATTTGGAGTTAAAACATCCTATAAAGGACAGGAGAGCAGCTTATTTAGATTACAACACAGTTGTTCTCAGTAGGCAGGCATCTCATCAACACACACATACACAAACACACACACACACACACACACACACACGCACACACACACACACACAGGAATACACAGACAAACAACTGTGTATTATACTGCCAAGGGACTGCTGATCTCCTTGAACAATCAGCACTTCAGGTTTGGCAAGAGATGCAGGGAAAAAGACACAAACACACACACACACACAGAGGGCCGTTCAGCTGTGTGCAGCAGCCTCAGCAACAAAATAAATATTTTTTGTGGGATATGCAATGCTAATAAACTCAGAGGATGATAGATTTCTGCATCCTTTTCATCATGGAGCTCTTTAACAGCCAAGGTCCTCTGTCACACACACACACACACACACACACACACACACACACACACACACACACACACACACACACACACACACACACACACACACACACACACACACACACACACACACACACACACACACACACACACACACACACACACACACACACACACACACACACACACACACACACACACACACACACACACACACACACACACACACACACACACACACACAGAGTGAGCAGCACGCCCTTTGAAGTCTCACTCTCCTCACTTAGATCTACCTCATTTCCATTCTTAGATGCAAAAGCAATCTGTATTAATGGTGGACTAATGCATGTACAGCAGTGGTGTGTGTGTGTGTGTGTGTGTGTGTGTGTGTGTGTGTGTGTGTGTGTGTGTGTGTGTTGCAGGTTTTAAAGGAGGCAGATGGATGGACAAGGACAATAAAAGAGGGAACGAAAACATACGCACCGCACCAACAAACACAAAAAAGCCTTTGAGGTTTCTGAGCACCTCTCTAACCTTCATTCTTCACTTGAACATATTGTGCCAAAGAACATAGACAAATATATCTGCTGCAAAGAAACAGGTCCAAACTGAAGATTGTTGATCAAATTCTAGCAAGAACAATCCTATGTAAATGTTGTGCGGACAAATATCATGATGTAATAAGAAATGTAAGTAGTGTATGTTTTGTTAGCTAGCAAACTGTCACTACAATTACTGCAGCAAAGCTAATAAGCAGCGATGACGAGGCGTCTACCCAGAGCTAGCATACCAGCTATAGACAGCACTTCTCACAACTCTCCTGGTACTTTCACTTCCATTACAAAACAGCATATCTTGGCAAACTAGAACACGAGCTGAATGTCTGTGGGCAAGCCAGCCAGTGGACGGTCCAAGCCAGTTAGCTTGTTGTGCGTTTACACAGTAAACTGTACACAGTACAGACAGCTAGCAGTCTGAGCATGACAAGCATGAGACAATATTAGCTAAATCTGACACAACATGTGTTGGATCAAAGTATTAAACCCAACCTTCAATGTGGAGTTCATGTGTATAAAAGGGGGTGAAATGGTTGATAAAAAGGTACTTTGTTTTATTCTGTTGAATTCTTATAGATATTATATTTCATCTGAGTTACTGTTCTGAGTACATAAAAGTGCAATATGTAAGACATCTACTGAATGAAATCATAAAATGGCCTTACTATATCATCAGATATTAAGGAAACATGCTTTGTTGAAGTGCTGGCTTCTCTGTCAACAACGCAGCAGCCAGTATGTCCTCCCCTAAGTTTAGATTCCGGTCCGAAATGGTCTGTCATTGTTTCGACCACAGAAGATTGGCGGTTTTTAAGGCAAAACCACACTGCTGTTTTGAACGTGCCTCGCCCCTGCTTCATTTAAACCACTGTATTTCTAAAAGAATAGGGTGACGTACCATTCATGAGAGCGTAGGTGAGGATCATGACGGAGTTGTTGAGGTGTCGGTTTTCCTCTCTAACCACACTGAGCGTCGCTCTCTTCTCTTGCTCTGACGACTCTCGGGACGTGATCCCAGATGACAGGTAGATGATCACCATGTCTGTGGCTGAAAGAACACAGAAACTAATCACCACACTCATTCTGATCAATGAATGCAAAAGCTGGCTGTCATCACTGAGGCGGCACACAGACGCCTGTGCACATCGCAACAACAGTTTTCTTACTGGTACTCTGTTTCCAGAGACTGCTGGTGTTTCGGAGTAGCTGGAAGGCCTTCTGGAAGCCGGCTGCGTGTTGTGTGGCTGCATCAGAGGCCTTGATGTTGGAGATGAAGGTGCTCATTTTCCTCTTGGTCTCACTGGTGGCTGGAGAGAGCAGACTTTTATAGCACTGGTCCAGGGAACAGGAACGAACCGTCTCTGCTACTGATAGAATGGAGATCTGGAGAGGAATGATAATGTGAAAAATATTGAAAAAGTTATTCGATGTGAACAAGGAATTAAGGATTATTGAATGCGTTGTAAACTTGTAAATATGAGCTTTAAACATACAATCTTCTCAATAAAGTAAGACAAGATTGGTATGCTCTGTTTCCAATCACTGACCTTGTCATGCTCATCTATGGCGTTGAGGATGACCAGTGCTGAGTCCCTGGCGATCTGAAGCTGGGTGTCAGTCACAGACGCCCCGTGGTCCACAATCACCACAATGTGTTTAGACTGGGGACGTACTGCTGACACATATACAGGCCTGCAGGGGTAGAAATACACACAAACATGCATGTCCAGATCAGACACTTGACCTTACAGGGATATAAATACAAGACGACATCAACACATACCATAAAAGAATTAATACTGTCATAATGAAGGCTTACATGAACAGGGGGACTTTGGATGTAAATGCATTAACTATGGAAGGACATGATTAAGTTAATGGATTTATACTTGAATCAGAGTAGCAAAGTGATTCTGCAACAACCTCACATATCGTCTAACTAAACTTAATGTCCCTGACCTTGTCTTCTACTCTCGCCTCAAACCCTTTACTTTCTCGACTTTTAGTTTCCTTCACTAATCCAGTCTGCACTTAGCTGTAGTTTCTCTTTAGACATCTCCTTTCCTGTTTTTTTTGGTGGCTGTTCAACACCTCTAAGCATTTCACGGCATCGTTGCAAGAAACCATATGTGCAAGACTCCCTGTTGATTAACACAAGCTGCAAACGTTATGAAAGTTTACCTTTTCAGCTGATGAGTATGAATGAATGAATGATAAAACAGGATTTAAGTAGCACCTTATGCAGTCATGGTAACTTATAAAGACTCACAGCAACATGATGATTTACTGATATATTAAAGTGACTATGAATTAATGATTTTCACAATTGATTTTCTCTTACTGACCGTCAGTGTTGAAAACATGCATGAATGTAGATCATAATCTATTATTTTCAGGTATATATTTAAAGCCTGGTGTATGTGTTAATGTAAGTAGATTATTGGCTCGGTGGGGTATAAATGGCTGTAGGAGGGGGATCAGCGCCTGCGTGTGTGGTCTGCTGGACAACACAGGGTGGGGAAGGGGAATGATGTACTCACAAAGCCTTATTCACACTCGAAGCAGGCCAGAAATGTCATTTATGTCATGGCTGTATGCCAGCTCACTGACTTGAACAGCAAGAACAGAAAATCCACGAGACATGATTTAAAAAAAAGTGAGAGAAAGAAAATCTAAAAATGTACTAGACAAGCAAGAGAGAGACAAAAGAATAGAGAGAGAAAAGAAAAAAAAAAGAGAGGACCAAACATCTTTCAGCCACAGCCAATAAAAAACCCACAACAATGGAGGTGTGAAATTCCAACAGGCTTTAGTGGTACAGAGCCACATTCCTGCCAAGGGCATGTGTGGTCAGGGTGTGTGTGAGGGCCACATGCCAGCTACGTGCCCTCTGGGCCACCCCACAGTCACTGACAGAGGAGGGGGGAGCGGGAGAGTGCTTTTAACTTCAGCCAGCCTGTTCTGACAACCATACGAGTGATAAGTAAACAAATTGGGTGTTCTGATTGATTGGCAATACGAGAAAAACAAATGTAAAAAAAAAAGACCAAGTTGGTTCTTTACCTGCTGCGGTGCTCGTAACTTCCTTTGCATTGGAACTTGTGGGCGGGGAAGACTGTGAAGATGCCCTCCTCGGAGCTGAAGTACTGCCACTTTATCCCCGGGTTGGACTTTAGGTTGTCTGCCAGCACTGCAGACAGAGGAGACAGACATTTAAATGTAATAACATTTTTAAAAACAGGGAAGGATCTAGGGTAAAGAAAGAGAGAGAAGGGAAAACAAAGTGAGGAGGGGGAAATTGGAAAGGCTGGGGGAAACAATAATTACACATAGGATTAAAGAACAATTGAGAGTTCCTTTTCGTTTACATTAAACTTTGAAAAGGCAGAATGAGTCAGATTTTCCTCTAAAGTAATGTATAGCCAAGAAAAACCTGCCTTCAATCCTCACTTATTACCTCCCCAAAGGCGTTGAAGTGTCTGCAGAAACCTTGCCTTGAAGTCTTATTATCTGGCTGTTCAGGACATTTCTAGACGTCCACTTTCGTATAGTGTTGTGTATCTTCTAGATGGGACTTCTAGAGAATGATTTCTACACCTTTAGCTCTCATCCAAGAGGAAGTTATTGGTGTTGTTGAGCCAGGGTGGAGGAACAAACTCTGAAAGCTGTGTTCCATTACTGCAAACGATAAAACCCTGCTCATTCTGCCAATTTCAGGGAGAAGCTTACATTGAAGCTCTCTCAGGAGAGAGGCATTTGAAGTTCAGGGGTATGATACTTGTGTGAATCAGAGCTGTTGAGAAGATGTTTAATGGGGGCGTCGGATATCCCCAGGATAAATAGTTGTATCGCATTCAGTAAACATGCAGTCCTTGTATCAGCGGCCGTGGGTTCGACTCCGACCATGGCCCTGTGCTGCATGTCATCCCCTACTCTCTCCTCCCAACATCTCCCCTCTATTCAGCTGTCATATCTAATTAAGGCAAACATGGCCCGAAAAATATCTTAAAACAAAAAAAGTGAATTTATTGTGTTAAGATTTCCTCTTCAAGTTCTAAAGTTGGGTTGGAAACTTGTGGGTTTTTGGAAGCAATTTGAACTTGAGACATTCTACAAACTTTGAAAATGAAACGTGTCTTCACTTCACTTGTTTATTTAAAGAGCCCCATAATAAACATTGTGATATAACAGAAGCACCTTAGAAACCTTGTTATCTATCAATACCTAGACATCATTCTGGACATATTTAGTTTAACGACAAGCATTTTGTTTCTTTTTTCAAAGATGTATTCGTTGCCTTTTTGTGCCTTTATTGTAGAGACAGGACAGTGGATAGAGTCGAAAATCTGTTTTTCACCCATATTCAAGCTTGAAGAGGAACTAATGCTTACCTTTTCCCTTTATATAAAAATAACAGCAAAATACTGTTTAACCATTAAAAATGCTTTTTTTTTTTTTTTTACTTTGGCACTGCCTTCAATCTCTGTGTCATAACTGTGACAGCAGGACGAGCTGAAATAACAGCACGAACTACAACCTCTGCAGACACACTGAGCCTGAGGATTTGCTCAACACAGACAGATTTTTTTTTACTGGCTCGCTCACAGAGTCAACAGTATCTTCACAGAGATCCCATCACAAAGCAGCAACTTCCTTTCCTCAACTGCGACACAAAACAGCCTTATGTAAAGAGATGGGGGAGGAGGGAGGAAAGAGAGAGAGTTAGAAAGACACAAATAGAACTTTTTGCGGTACGTGAGGCAAAAAAACGACACTGAGAGGAGAAACAGAGGGTAGACATGAAAGAAGACTTTATAAGATTAGCATGAAACAATCATGCTGCTGTTTGATTCAATGTTTTTTTACAAAATACAGCTCTGAACGCCAACCACGGCAAAAACCACTGACGACAAGCCTCAAACTGTATAACTATAGGACTTCAAATCTTTTGACCTATCGTTTGATTTAGAAAGTAATTGCAATGTTTAATTTCTTACTTATAGTATCATTGGGGTTTCTGCAGGTCATTAGCAGCCGTATGCATTCAGCCACTTCTTTGCTATTTGGCTGATCATCTGTTATTCTGTGGTTGGAAGTTTCCATAGATGGGGGTAGGATTTTAAATAAATTGTTAACTAAGTTGATGGTCTTTGTTAGACATATTAACAGCCATTCTTGCATGTCAGCTAGTGCTAAATATTTCCAGAATGAGATGGCCTTGTTGAATCACCTGCTAATGAGAACCTGTGAAATGGCTAATCTGAGTCGTCTGCACTTTCTGACATTGTTTCCTCCTTTCTAGATCCTTGCTTGTGTTGTACTTACTCTCTGGTGTACGTTGCTTTGGATAAAAGTAAGTGAATTGCAGAATTGTAGAGTCCTTACTTTAATCATCTGAGGTTAGGTGAGAATTACTGACACACACTTTTGATGAAGCCATACGGCTGCAGTAATTGAATCATGATTTATTCAATTTGATAAACTCCAGTTGACTTTTTCTTTAAAATAAAACATAATCGCCCATCATAATTCATCTTATTGAACAAGGTTGCGGTCGGAAACCTGTTGCTCTCCTTCATGTCACCCACAAAAAAAAAACGTCTACGTTTGAAGGCTACCTATCAGCGCTCTCATGGCCACAGCAGCCAGGTGAAGCGCACACGTCACACACAGACAACAGGTAACTATCAGGTAAGTTGCAACCAACATATCATGAAACTTAGGGGAACAAATAGATTTATCTAGTTTATCAATGGGGCTCCAACAACCTGTTTTGACCTTCCAGCATAGTACCCCCTAAAGTGTTTTGTTTTTGCTTGGAGGGAGGGAAGATAATGACATATAGTCAACCATTCACTGGAATCAAAAATAGGGAAGATATACAGTATACACAGTACACTAATAAAAGGTTATAGAACTGTGAAATCATCCAACTGCTAAACATTACAAACAGCAGCAAAAGGCACCTTTAGAAACATTCTTGGCAATAAGCCGTTCTTGCCCATCGTACATTATCCTAACCCAGTAAGTCCATTCATCTCTGAGGCTCATATAAACAGGAAACACTCAGTTGTGTTGACAGTGGAAGAGGGCTTTGTTAAACATTTGTCAGCCTACAGTGCTCCACTCTGCCAACTATGTTTAGATCGTCTCAGAAAGAGACGTGCAGGCAAAGCCAAGAAATGGGACCCAAATGACAACCATCTCCTACAACCCTAACATAACTGACATTTGTAAAGTTTGATATATTTGTGTCACTATGATATATTTGATATATCTGCATCAACCACACTTTAAAAACACCATTTGAAAAACATAGAGGATTCATTTCAAAGAATGACAAATATGTTCCTTACAAACTTCCTAAACAACAATGAGACACCTCTATATTCATTCACATTAGAAATGGTAATGCAAGCATGCTAACATTTTCTGGCTGATGAATAACTGACAGTTGTGTTCATCACATTCTCCATTTTAGTTGAGCTTGTTAGGATGCCATTGTCAACTTTTCAAAAGTAGCACTCAACACAAAACAGTTAGGACAGGTTATGTTAAGCTAGCTTAAGTTAAAATAAGCTAAATTATGTTTAATTTCTCTCATCCAGGTCTACACTCCCTCCTGCCCGCTACGCTCTGCCAATGAAAGGCGTCTGATTCAACTTTCACAACAGAGCCCCGAGTCTCAAACTAGACTCTTCTTCTCTGCTGTGCTCTTTCGTGAACAACTAAGCACTTAATGATATTGACAATGATGATGACGATGGTTTTGTTTAGTAATGAAGATATTTAGGATGGTTTTGATGCTGATTAGAACTCTCAACAACTGCTGTCGATGTTGTGCTTTGCCTCTGTGCTTTGCCTGTCAGCAATGAGTCCAATCAAACTTAAGGCTGTATGTTTGCACTTACGGACATTGTTTCCTCCTTGCTTGTGTTGTACTTACTCTCTGATGTACGTCGCTTTGGATAAAAGTGTCTACTAAGTGAATTGTAGAACTAATTAAGCTAAGATTAAACAAATAAAGTAAAGCTAAGTTAACTATTGCAGCTAAAAAGGCATCAACCAAGAACTGGATGATTCAGAAATTTTAGCCAAGAAAGGCACTACAGGGGGAGTGAATGGATATACAATAAGTGTCACTGCCGTCGGTACAATAGGTGACTTAAACCAGCAGGAATGTCATGCTGTACCAATCTATCCAGCAGATGTGCAGATATTTCATAGAAACTTTAACCTGCTCGTGGCACTCGATGTAAAGTCTAGAGAAAACCAAATACATAGGATTAATCAACTTGGGACTATCCATTTATACAAAGAACTAAAAAAATCGACTTCAATTTGGTCAAATTCTCCTGTCTTTGCTTGGTTAGACAATCATGATTGTGCTGGTACTTAAATACGCTACTCCAACCTCAAGTTTGAGTTCAAAGTGTTGGAAAAGTTGGAAAAACTAGAGTATGTGCATGCATGGGAAGAACGGAGAGAATTATGAAGGAACTTTTACAAATAAGACATTTCATAACATCTGTAGGCTGAAGAAATGGAGGAAAATATCCACCAAAGTCACCTCTTATATTCCTGATTTTTTTAAAACTGTAGTCGCTGTTAGCACATCCTAAACCATTATTATAATGTCCTCTGCCTTTCATAAACAGTAAAAATGGAAGATAAGAGGAGAGGAGAGAAGATTGAATAAAACAGTCTTGATATAATTACTCCATTTCAATCAGCTCTCACCCCTCCCTTCTTCCTCTTCATTCATCATTCTCTCCCTCTCAATTATCCCTCCCTCTCTCACCCGCTCTCTCCCTCCCTCCTTCCTCTCTGTAGCTGCTTGTTTAGACTGGGCTGAGACAAATGGGAGAGAATGAATACGCTGGGAACGTGGGGGTCAAGGAGGGCTGAGTGTGAGGGACGGGGAGAAGAGAGGAGAGTGGAGGTGGTGGGGGGGGGTAACTTGAACTCACCATGACTGGCTTGTTAGGAAAATAAAACCCAGCCGATGGTGATGTGTTATGAATGGCAGTCATTATGAATGGTTTGTAGAAAGAGGAGGCTGGGATGTATGGAAAAAGTGGGAGGTGGGCTTGGGGTGGTTGACAGCAATGGGATGGCAAAGAAGAACAAATGATGGTGGTTTCCTGTAAAATGGGATACTACATTATCCAAGTCGGAGAAGTTAAGGGTACAGTATGCTTAAAACGTTGTATTGCATTGGTGGCGGGGAAATTGCTACAGAAAGTGGGTGCAATATTTAGATTGAGAAAGATCCAGAGCCATAGTTGTACATTCTTGTGTCATTTTTCCCAAGTAATTCAGGCTTAATGCATTTTACTGTTGCTTGTACTACTGTTCAAGTTCTGCAAACTTGAACAGGGGCAGTAGCTCAGTCTGTATAGGGGCTTGGATTGGGAACTGGAGGGTCGCCGGTTCAAGTGCCGATACGAACCAAAGAGTATGAAAGTTGGCCTGGTTGCTTAAGAAGTGCCAGGTCACTCTCCGAGTACTGCCGAAGTGTCCTTGAGCAAGGCATCGAACCACCAACAGCTCTGGCACGCTCCCTGTGTAGCAGCCCCTATCTGAACTCTCTCCATTAATGCATGTCCATAGGTCCGGTTTGTGCATGGTGTATTAAGGTCCAAGAGTGTAAACCAGATTTGCCCTCAGGGATGATTAAAGTACAGTAAATGGAACAAATTTAAATGATAGACTGAAAATGGAGAGTTTAGAGAGTGGTTCAGTATTCTGGGGAAAAACAGTGCATGCATTTCAATGCACACAGCTCGGCTTGATATTTTTTCTGCTGAAGCAGGAGCAATACACCAAGCCATGGCAGAGGAACAGAAAGAGCAGCAGGGGGAAGTTGGACTTGGTTTTTAGTCAATTTGATCCATTTTCTTTTCAATCAAAAACAGGCTGACATATGTGGTACAGACTGATGTGGGTTTCATATTCTGCAATTTTACTTAAGTAATCTGGCCCCTCAATAAATGTATCTGCATGAACACCATCACACTGTATGCCATTGCTCCTTATTTTTGAGAATGATGATGAGCCAACATATATGCTCTTTAACTTGAAAATGGAAGGATTTTGTGAAAACTGATGCAATTACCACTTGAGGTAAAAGTGAGGACAGAAACAGAACTGACAAAGCCTTAACAATAGGATGATAAAAACATAAACCACATGAATACATTTGCAGACTGAGTTCAAAGTCAAAAAGAGTGTGTTTGATCTCAGGCTATAAAAAATATTTCTAAAAGCGAAGGGAGGGAAAGGCAGAGAAGAGACAGATAAAGAGAGGGAAGAAATTAAGAAAAAGAGAGAGAGAGAGAGAGAGAGAGACTGAAAAAACTCTCTTTCAACACGCACAGCTAATTATTTCTATCTCAGATCAATGTCCTCCGCTTTTAACATTTCAGAAGATAAGAAGAACAGAAAGAACCGTACAACTTCTTCATTAAAAAATGGTTGCCATGGCAATGGCTTTTAAATTATTCAGCATTTGGTTGGCAATCCACAGAATAAATTCCAAAACTCAATTGATTTATGCTTTCAGTTTTCCCTGTTTGTATCCGTTAAACCACTTCAATTCATTTAGTACCAAATATCCCTATCCTTTTATCTTGTTTATGTGTTTGTGTTTGTGTGTGTGTGTGTGTGTGTGTGTGTGTGTGTGTGACATACCTGAGTTGAGGTCTCGTCCGGGGTTGAAAGCTCGACTATTGACTGTCGGAGAGAGTCTGTCGCAGCAGATGGTCTTGGAGACGTTGGTATTGAAATTTCCATCAAACCTAAACACACACAAACAGGCAACATTTGAGGGATTTATAAAGCGTATCCAGCTCATTTGTTGGTGGAACAGCTCTGACTTTTCTCTCAGCACAAACAGATTTATTGCTGCACAACTTCATTTCCAATAGAAAAAAACCCCCCACAGGTTTGCCAATACTTCTGGCTTTATAGTTATATTTAGGCCTCAACTATAAAAACTCTGGACTGCCAGACAAAAAATATATGTGAAATCATTAATCTAATTGCACGAAACATCTGTTGAAACTAATAGATTCTGCTGGTTTCATTTAAGCCTAATTGTATTGTTGGCTGTATCATCTGTTAGCCAGACTTCAAATTAGAGAAGAAGTAATGGCTAGAGAATCATATTTTCCATGGAAAGCTGCTCAAACTTTCTTTCCTTTTAACAAAGGTAATGCCCAGTTTCCAGAATACGTCTGAATGCAGTTGTTCCAGCATCATGCATCATCTATCACAGAGCCCTGCCTAGCATCCATCCATCCATCCATTCCTTCTGTGGAGCTTGGTCACAGTGGCAGAAGGCTGAGCAAGTGACTCCAGAAGTCACTCTTTCCTAGAAATACTTTATCTCATTCCTCCGTGCCTTACATATTACAGACGAGGCGTAAAAAGGGCGCAAATATCCCACCATCAAGTGGCAATCTGTATATACTGTGTATACTGACCAATAGACAACTGCGTGCAACACATGTGAAATGGCAAGTACAGAAAATGGCTGCAGAAAGCTTTGACAAGATGAGCGATGTCGCCTTTATCTTCTATCACAACAGAAGAACATATTATTTAAAATGAAAAAAACATACAAGTCAGTTCTTATTTGCACTGTCACTGGCCATTTCAAGAAGCTGATGGAGTATGAAAATAGTAGAAGTCGTTGTGCAGTGTTGTCCTTGAGCATACCAAACCCTGATGTGTTTAAGAGGTGACAAAAAAAAAGGCCCGTGTAGCAATGAGCACTTCTTTAACACGTGACTTTGCAGCAAACATCCTCACACATATTATATTCAGTTATTTGTTTCAGTGTTAACCAACAGCACAAGCTGTTATATGATGGCTTACACGGTTTCCAGAGTCTGTATCTCTGCAGTTAGTAGCTGACAAAAAATGGCAGGTATGCAGAGGAGCTGCCTATTTCTGCACTGCACCAAGTCTGGCTGCTGTGATCCTTCCATCCTGCAAACTAGACCCCCCCCCCCCTCCTTCTGGCTTGGCAACATACAGACACACATGTGCACACGTAAACACACACACACACACACACACAGATGCTACACACTGTTTGGCTCCCTCTGCTTGCGGACCTGGCACCAGCCTGGTTTGATTGACAGGTGCTGTGATGTGAAGGCTACGTTTGAACTTCACTCATTAGAGTCCCATAAGGCCGTAGTCATTACTATTCTGCCTCAGCCCGCTCTGCATAGAAGGGGTGGGAAGAAATGTGTGCCAGATAAAAAATACATTTGCAGCTGCTTTGAATTCCACATCAAAAAAACACACATGAGAATGAGGGAGAGAGCGATTCGATTCTGATCAGACATCTTAATGAGGGCAAAAAAAAAAAAATCTGTTTTTGCTGAAAGGCTGGACTCACCAGACTCGAGCAGGAACAGCCACATAAGCTTAAGATGAATCACAAAATATGAAACATAATAGTGGAAATCCAAACTCTTATCCAAGAGCGTTACAATGTGAATACACAACGCTTTAAATAATTCCTCCTCTGAATATGCATATAAATAATGTATTGTAGGAATGCTGGCTTGATTACCATTCCTCCCAAAAGGGATCTTTCTGTATGCGGTAATTAGAAAAGATCCTGAAGACAATTCAAGAGATACAAAACACTGATAATGTGTGTTAATCCGGGGAGAGACTCAAAGTACTATTTATTTTTGGTGCTACACATTTTGACTGAAACGTGACTTTGTCTTTGCTTTTAGCCCAGAATAAAGTACAAGTATTTAAGAAGATAAGTTAGAAAATATGCATCAAATCTGAAAAGCCAAAAGCCGACATGAGAGGGAAATAACGTTTTTCCCATCATTAAAATGTCTTCAGGATGACACTGGAGAAAAGAGTGCACTTACAACACAGAGTGAAACAGGCAGAAGCCTCTAAATGAGACGACACCTGCCATGTTCAGCAGTTACTTCCCTTATTTTTTTATTTAAAAAAATACTATTCTATGTAGCTGTATCCTTCTGCAGAAACCATGTATATCCACAGAGGACCCAAGGAGTACGATCACCTTGAAGAGGCTCGCTGTTGTGCGATCTTCAACGTCAAGTGCAATACCCTTTTAACTGTATTTGTATCCCTCACTGAAACGCAGAAGTGAAGCAGGATACAAGCTAGTTTGGTTAATGGAGAGGGCTAAAAGAAGCTCTAGCCAAACAGATTAGATTGTGATAGCAGTATGCAGAGAGGATTTTTGTGGTTGAGTGTCTTGATTTGGTAAAAAAGCTCTTTGAGTAAAACCTGTATGGTTTGTCATGTGTGTAAATGGGATGGGGAAAAAATATTTGAAACAACTTTGAGACGAGATTTGCAAAAAAAAAAAAAAAAAAAGAAAGAAATGCATATTCCATCAAAGTTTAGATTATACATTTGGTTGTTAGATTAGATTGTAAATCAGATATGGTATGCAAGGATAGGAAAATGGCTGCAGATCTAAAGACCACCTCACCTCTTCACCTGTCCTTGAATATCAGTGAAGATGTGGAGGAAGGAAAGAGTAAAGAAGGGGAGGAAGGAAGCAGTAAAAGGCGAACTTAAAGGAGGGTGAAGAGGATGGGAGTATATCAACATGGCAGACAGAGGCTGGGAGGACAAAACAGCTAAAGCAGAGGACTTAGGAGGAGAACATTTGAGGGAGTCAAGGGCGGACCAACATAGAAGACAAGAGTGGAGAAGGAAAGAGGAAGAAACTGACATTCACAGAGGCCTGTTGGGAGTGCTGGAAGTTGACAAATATTCACAGCTGTTAAAGTCATTTAAACGAACCTCCTCCTAATTCTTCTGATATGTTGCCATGTCCTTCCTTCTCTCACGGGAAAACAGAGGTATCATCATCGTGCTGAATAAGCAGCTTGACCTGAAGCTGTAACACTGAGTAGCTCCTCTCTGGTGATCCGTATACTCTTGATGTGGACTGTAAATCTGCCCGTAGCTCAGATAGTGAGAATGCTTCTTCAGAAACAGGAGCTCTGTATTAGCAGCATGCGGTCTTTAATCTTCGCTTAATTATTACTGATGGTATTTGACATTTGGAATATCATCACTCATATGATGTTACTGCATGTTGGATAGTTATCAAGAGGTCATTGAGGCAAACTTAGGGATTTGTGTTCAGCACCAAGACAGAAGACAAAATGCTTGTAGATTCATCAGGTTTGCAAACCCACAAGTGTATAATTAGTTTAGCTAACAAGCCTGAAATAAATATATTAAATATGATTAGAAATCTCGATTTGTCCTTTGAATCGGAGCTCCATTATTGCAATGAAAAACTCAAAAACGACTAAATATTTCAGGTTATATGAATTAAATGCCACAAACCATTTAGCCAGGATTGGACAAAGATGAGATTCAAACAAGGTGTGCAAGAAATGAGAAAAATATACTGTGCATCAATTCATCAGAGCATAGCAGATAGCTAGCTTGTGCTAGTAATATCTTTATTTTAAACAAGTTAATAAAAACAAAGTATGTTAAAAAAAATGACAAAAGCATTCAACTATGAAAAGTAAACCTAAACAACAATATCAGTTTCCGTTTTCAACACAAAACAATGCATCAAAATGGTGTTTAAGTACGGCCTCATACTCAGGCCTGCATCCAATTCAAATGTGAAGCAGAAAGCATTGCTTGTTTACAGAAAATTAATTATGTTCCTTGCAATGAATTCAAACCTTTGCCATGTGTTTCTTGCAAGCTGATATTTCGATAACAAACATATTGGGATTTATTCTGCATCCCCACATTCAAACTACTTTTTTCCCTCCAGTCTTCCCATTCTCAACCTTTTACCTCTAGTATTGGAGGGTCAAATCCTTATA
The DNA here is from genome assembly GCA_020745685.1 of Tautogolabrus adspersus. Taxonomy (NCBI): domain Eukaryota; kingdom Metazoa; phylum Chordata; class Actinopteri; order Labriformes; family Labridae; genus Tautogolabrus; species Tautogolabrus adspersus. Next base: position 8,588,044 of record CM036536.1, on the reverse strand, counting down.
TCTGAAGATGGATCACTGTCACACACCATAAAGGACATAGAAAGTATGTCTCCGTACTGTTGGAGACATGGTGATCAGGGTAATGGTACAGATGGTACCATGAGAGTGGTTGTGAACAAATGATCCCCAGACAACAGGATAGATTTCCATGAAATCCAGAGCAAACACTCAAGGACACCTTGCCATGATTGTTCACATCTAACTATATCTTCCCTCTCCTTTCTACTGTTGTTTTTTCTCCTTAAGAGAACCCTTCAGCATCATATGAACGGTGTTTTCTTCGCACAGTCCATTTACAGCTTATCTCTTCTATACTACTGGAGAAATGAGACTGTTAAGTACCGCCTGGGCTGCTCCCAAGCACACTTCTCACTTTTACAACTGCATAGCAGTGGGGCTGTTGAAAATGAGCACCAGGAGATTTCATGTTAAAAATACAAACACACAGACACACATGCACACACGCAACAACTCTACTAGTCACATACATTAGCTATTTTCAGGTCCAGCCTGTCGCTGAGACCCAGCAGTGATTAAAGCATACCAGCAGGCGCTAAGCACTGCCCTTAGTGGCCTCCCTGAGAAATGATAGCCTGCTAGCTTGATGGCTAACAGACACGGACACCCTGTGAACCACCTGATCCCTCTCTAAACTGGCTGACCTGACTGAGACCCCCACAAGCAGCTGATGCCTGAGACTAATGAAGGGCACTCGGAGGTTCACTACAGGGAACTCAAGTCCCGTCCTGAGTCTGGCACGGATCCTGTTCAACCAGGAAGATGATATTAGGATTTTTCAGTCTGCTTTCTTTTCATCGTTTTAAAAAAAATTAAATAGTTATAATCTTCATATTACGCCTAAGATAAGCAAGGTGTTTTACAATAAAAAAGAAGACAGACTTGTAACATGCAATGTACTTGCTTGGCAAAGGATGAATCAGGGAAGTTGTGAATGTAGATTTTTTTAATCTCTCATTTTCAGGGAAAGTGTGCACTGATTAACTTCACAGTACATGTAGCAGTGTTAACAAAAGTGGACCCTCAACCGTTACCGCAAGACGTGATCTTTAATATAATTATTACAACAATAAAAACAAATAGCGTGGATGGCATCTTTACTAAAGGCCAAGGTGTCCCTGTTTTCAATTGTTTACGGTAAAAGGGTCGTCCACAGCAATATTATTCTGAAACTTGAAAAACCAAACTAACAATGTAAGATTTTTATCATCACTGGAGCCTGGCTGATTCTGATTCTTTTTTTTGTATTTATCATTATTTAAGATTTTTCTTTTAAAATCATACACCAGCTGAAATTCATAGTTTAAGTATAAAAAAAAAGCCTGTTGATGTTTTAACTTTTTTTTCTTTTCAAAGATTTCTGACCAGGATGTGTAAATAGCCAGATATTTTACAGATAAAACCCTGTTTCCACCAAGCGGTTCGGTTTGGTTCAGTACGGTTTGGTACGGTAAACCCTGGTCTTCATTTACTCTTACTTGGTAGGTGGAGTGTAAGTGGGATGGCAATAGCTACATCAGCTACGTAATACTGTGAAATCATAGCAGCTTGACACAGTGTAGCCTGCCAGAAATTTCAACAGAGAAGAAGAGCATGACACAGTAAACAAAGGGCAACAATGGAGGACATCCAGCAGGTCTGCGCCTCCGAGGTCGTCCATGGGGCAGAGCTACGTGCTGACATTAGTAAAAAAAAAAAAAAATACAGCCTTGAAATAACTCTCTCGAAATCCACTGGATATTTAAACATGGCGCGTTTTGGGTTTGTCCTTTATTAGCACTGTGGCACGGGAAGTGACGATTCTTTTGACCAATCATGAATCTGCAGTGTGTCTAGCTCCACCCTTTAGGGTCAGATTGGTTCGCTTAGCATCCCCAACAGAAGGGCAGCAAAAAAGTAGGACAGTACAGGTCGGTTATTTCGGTACCATTCCCAACTTTTGCAGTGGAAACGCCAATAAATGTAAACTGTACAGTACCAAGCTGAACTGGACTGCTTGTTGGAAACAGGTCTTTAAAGACGTTTCCAGTTCTCTCTAGTTGACAAGAACCAGCAACACTTAAATTCAGTGGTGTATTTTTGGCATTTAAATTCCTCCTAGATATACCTACATTATTGGCTCATATGGGAAATGTGTTACAAGAAAAACCCATGAAATTATCATCTGGATTTTTTAAATATAATTTAAGAACAATGTTGTTTTTGTTATCACTTCAAAACTACAGCTCTTACCATTTTTTAGATATAAAGTAGGAATAAATGGGAGCCTTAGCTTTCTGATGAAGTGAACTGAAAAAGAAAGAGCAAACATATTCTACATTCTGCTTCTTAAACTATTTCAGGATCCTGCATAACCCCAAAAAATGAAAGCGAGAGAGCTCCGTGCCTTTATCCTCCCCTGAGGAAGATCCTTTGAAGTTCAGGGATCTGTCAGATTCAGCTTCAGTTTGGTATTTCTACCTCCCCTCCCAACCACCACCAGCACCACCCATGTGATTCCCCCTGCATCATTCCATCCTTCATATCAAGGTCTTATATAATCTTTTCTCTGCAAAATCTGCCTCAAACCGTCTCTGAAAGCTGTAAATCCTGGGTTTCAGACCTGGCTTTAGACAGCACATGTTGGGACATAAATACAACATGTTAGCGTGTGAACAACTGTTGAATGTATGTCCAGCATGTCATGTGAATGATTCGGCTACAGGTCGCTGGTGGCCCTGAGCCAGGCCGCCTCCTCTCTGCCCGACTGAAAAAAAGAGGGGGGAAAAACGGGTGACCTTGCAGCCTGTGAAGTCTGCAGAGCGAAAAACTTCAGAGAGCAATAACTAGTTCATTGGCTGATAAAGGAGAGGAAGATAGACAGAAATGGAGAGAGAGAGAGAGAGAGAGAGAGAGAGAGAGAGAGAGAGAGAGAGAGAGAGAGAGAGAGAGGGTGAGGGGGAGAGACAGCTGCAGCTCTGTAGATTAGAACTGAAAGCAGCTCTCTCTCTCTCTCTCTATCTGAGCTCAGCTTTGAACTCTGCTTTTGCCTGCTGGAGTCTGTGATTGGCTAAAAAAATTCACTCTGAACTGTAGGCTGGGGCAATTTTAAACTCTCTCAGCAGAGGGCTTTAATCTGACATTTTCAATCCCACAACCAGTTTTCTAAAACTTTTTGTCATGTGGGAAAGCCTTTTCTAAACCTCCATGGCTCATGTAGGCCTCCGAGCTATATTTAGAAAATACACAATGAAGTTAACACTGTGTCATCACATGGTGTGCCTTTATGTAACTAATTACATTGTCAATCCTATAATAAGAGGTCCAATTTCAATACATTATAACCCTTACTTTTATTTTAAGTAGTCACTGAGATCATGCCCTCACTTGGGCCACCTCTAGCTTTGGTTTTAGCAAAGTTGTGATGACTATCCATATCTATTACTCAGTCTTTTGTGTAAGAAACAGGAGATATGTACACAAAATATAACAAAATAAACTTTTTTCTGAACAAAATGTTCTTTTTTCAGTGTGACCTTTCTTTGCACTTGGCGTTTAAAATGTTCAGGTATATAATACCAGGCTCCTTTCAGCGCATCCCAGAGTTCTTCTTTAGATGTCTTTGCTTCCCCCCTTTCTCAGGTACTGCCTCTATCATTTTCACGTCTGGACTCTGTGGAGGCCAGTCCATTTCCCCAAATCACACATTTCTGACTTTATGCCTTATTACTTGATCTAAACACACTATGTGTCCGTGGCGGAGGAACATGTATGTGGTGTGCCAAAGTAGTGCTAAAGCAAAGTGGCTTGCTAGCGGAAATTAAAAGCTGAGAATTTTCTCAACATAGCGCACTTTTACCTCGATGATGTTTTTTTAGTTCTGTTTTTTTTTTTTTTTTTGCTAAATTGGAGAAAATGTCCCCATCGCCATAGCTGTACAGCGTATCTTCCATGCAGACACTCAGACCAGTCTCCCCTTAAAGGAGCCACGCTGACCGTCATCTTTTGTGGCTAATATAGTTACTATGGACAAGTACCTCATACAACCCCACTTCAATAATACAGAACTATCCCTTCAAGTCATTTCAGATACAGACCTATGTTCCAATAGTGAATATGAGTTGATGACAGCTTTCAGAAAATGTCCTTACGTACGTATACCCAATATCCCACTGCCTGACTGGGCTCCAACAACAATACACTTTTTCTTATTAAATGCAGCAAATAAAAAACATGCACGGCCGATGACTGCTTGAAAAGGTTCTGGAACAAGGGTTGAGTTTAAAAATGCAGCCAAATATGTGTGCATGCCAGAGCTGCTTAAGGCTGTAAATTGTGTGATGTAATCTGGCAATGATGAAAACAAGTTTAAACAAGGGAGAGGTGGGGATTTGTGTGTGTACAGTATTTGGAGCATAAAGCAAATGTATAGAGAGCCGACATTCAGGTGCTAACAGTGGGAGGTGTGTTTTCAGACAGAATGAACCTCCTGCTGAGATTTTGTTCAGAGTGTTACGAGAGAGCCAAGAAAAAGACAGACACGTTTTTTCTTTGTGTGTGTGTGTGTGTGTAAATGTACTCACTCCATCATAGATGCAGGTATGGAGCAGCAGTCCTGTATGGCGGTGAGCGGAGAGGTTAGGTGAGCCGTGTATGAGGCCTCCACCACTTGTTTGTTCCGGTTCACCACGTCCAGGTAGCGGTTGAACTTTTCACGGATCTTTTTGGCGAGCTGCACAGAGGAAAAACAAATACTAATCAGACAATCATTAGTGGTGATGACTCCTAAATTTACTTCTGACAAAAGCTTAAAGTAGCCAAATGATCACTACTCACACACACACATATACACACACACACACACACACACACACACACACACACGTGGAGGGGCAGACCACCATTCATATGGAATCACACCTAATAAAAGCAGAGCTTACAAGTTGGGTTTGTTAACTATGGTTATGAGGGGTTGCACATTGACAGCGCATGTTTGTAGGTGTGACCTGCAGACACAAGAAGACCAGAAACACAAACCGCTGGTTGTAAACGTAATCAGGTAATGCAGTGATGCAGTAAGTCTCTATGAAATGAGCAGGCTAAATGATGACCTCACTTGAATGAAAAAAGGGATTCCAATTAACTTGATTTAAGTGTCTGTTTCTGTGTGTAAATAAAGTTTCCATTTTACATAAAAAAGCACACTAATACAACAAACTGTATGCCCTAACACTGAATCTGCAGGGAAAATGGAAGTGGTCTGTATATTTTCCAAAGCCATTGTGAGTTACCTTCTCAGTCTGGATGAATACAGAGAAAAGGCTTATTTCCATAGTAACTGGACCCCCTTTGTTCACATCCCTGCCTCCAAAGGGGGCTGTTTTTCAAGCCAGGACCAGGGAAATGTAGCACGACCCACTGACCGCTTATACACCTCATCAGCCGGCCGCTATTACTATTAGAGGTTTAACAAGGGCCTGAGGCACAGCCCACAATTACTCCTCTACCACACACACACACACGCGCACACGCACACGCACCCACACACACACACACACACACACACACACACACACACACACACACACACACACACACACACACACACACACACACACACACACACACACACACACACTTAAATGTGCACCCTCACACACTACAAAGTCAAACACACAAAAGTGGCAGCATGGCAATTAGCTAAATAGACATGGTATTAAAGAAAGGTAAAAATGGGCCAGTGTTCAGACAAGGAGTGTTTCCAAAGTAAGACTTGGCTTTTAATAGAGTGACTCGAAAGAATCCAGAAACTTCGAGCAGTGCAAGTTAAAGCTAAAGTTACAGTCTGCAGCCAAAGCAAACCTGCACTCTGCAGATTAACCACACTCTCCAAAACACAGGCCTCCTCTCTCCACTCTCCCACACAACCAACCAGATTTTCGGGTTTGCAGCACCCAGTGGACTTTGTTGAGCCGCAGAGATGGGCTAAGTGGAATGGGTGCACCCTGAACTCTTGTGCTGGGAGTACTGAGGTTTGTGAGCCTTTGACCACAGTCCCTGGCAGTGGTGTTTATGGCAAAACCAAGAGTTACTCTAAAATGCAGGCTTGAGGTAAATAGAGAAGAAGGAATAAGCTACATTACAAGAGTTCTGCAAACCTGAGGAACTTTGAAGTGACTGACACAGACTTATTTTAAGTCCTGCCTGTGAATTGCTTGTTTTATTTTATTTTTTCCATTTTAAAAGAATAAGCTACTCATAGTGCCTCTGCAATGTCTCGCCTTCAATATGAATGTCACAGAATCTTGGTACAAGATGTCTGACCACTGTGCCGCCATCGGAGGTAGTAACAGAGGCGTTACAGGGGTGAGGCGGGATTTGTGGAGCCAGCAAGGGAGAACAGTGCTATGTGTGTGTGTGTGTGTGTGTGTGCATGTCTTAGCGTGTGTCTATGTGAAGCCCCTGCTGTTTGCTTATATGCGATGCTTCACCAACGCAATGTGAAATCACAGACTGGCAAGCTAATGTAACGCTTAGAATCAATATGAAAGTACAGAGACGAAATGACAGTGGAGCTTCATTACGGCGCTGTTGCAGAAATGCAATCTAAAAAGGTCTTTAGTGACATGACCTGATCAGAAACAACCGAGATGACTTCACTGTCATGTTCTACAAGTTGTCTAAACGAATATCCCCAATACAGTATAGTAGTAAATACAGTAAACCAATAAAATGCTACATAACATTTCAAACAAAAATACCATGAGATAATCAAAATGCATCTTATACTTGAATTGAAGCATTTCTGTGTGTCGTTATCCTTAAATTTCTTGAATGTCACTCAGTGAAGGCTGCATCTACCTGCTCTTTGCCCGACACACATACAACTCGCTCACACACAATCACACACTCACACACACAACACACACCTACAGGAGCACACTGAACTGATAACTACTCTGCCAATGTGAGCACATTCAGTCTGTACATATCTTAATAAAATGTGTCTGGTGGTAAATGCCTCTCTTGAATGTGCTAAAATGTAAAGGTGAAAACTTAAAGGTTAAAGTGTGCAAACTGTTGAGGGTTGCACTTGCAAATGTTTTAGGACTGACTTTTCTCATTTTTCTCATAATGTTATTCTAGTGTGCACATTAAACTCAAACAAAGCTGCAAAGCTAACTTGTTTGAGCCGAATAAGTGAAGATCATCTCAGTGCTGTATGAAAGTTAAGGAGATAACCAAAACTCAATTAAATACCGCTGAGCACTGTTTACTTTTGTAAGAAATGTAATCCCAATCAATCAATAAAAAAAGGACATTTCTTAACTCAAGCTGCACTTCAAACATTTCCCTTTTTGTCATTAGAGTATTGCTCCAGGTACAACTGATCCTCTTTGAGGATATAAACATTAAAACGTTTATTTAAAGAAATATTTAACACTTACAAAGTATGTGCTTCACAGCTAAATGCTAATAGCTCTGAGATCTCTACTTCAGAGCCTAATCTAATACACAAATGAACTCGCAGAATGAGTTAACTTTAACAGATTTTATTTAAAAAAAATAAAAATAACGAGTGAAATAGATTTGGCAAGATAGCAGTTAAATTTAAAGGAAGAATGTGCAACAATTTACACATAAATACAGCAGTAATCAAGTATGTCCTCTGTAAATGTCTCTCTGAGTCATGACTGTCTACAAAGAGTGAGAAGCGCTAGTACGTTGGCTGTGATGTTGTCCGAGCCGTGTTTACAACATGTTTACATGGACGGGACGGCCGACTCCTCCCCTTGAGTATAAAGCTGTTTTAGGACTCAAGAGAAGAAGAAGAAAATATTCACTTCTTATTTGGATGTCGCGTAAGCCTTTTTAGATCACAGCCATTCTGTGTAAATTCACAAGCAATGTGAAGCTACGAGCTAACTAAAGAGGGCTAACTTTAACCTGCTAACACAACAATACAGGGCTACAGGCCACAGGTGATTGCAGCTGGAGCAAAGGACAATCCGCCGCTTGCGCTTGACTTCTTCGTGGGAATGTGAGGGGAGGGGCTTGGAGGTGTGACGCTGAGTGTGGAGGCTTTAGTATGGCGGAGGTGCAGCCAAACAGCAGTTAAATACTATATGTCAATATCAATAATGAATGATGCGTCAGCTAGATTAAGCCTGATAATACACCGTGGTATACTTTGTTAAAATAACCAAGTGCTAACACAAAGCATTGCATGCTTGTAAATGGCCGACTATTCAACAGAAGAGAATGATGGAATAGGCATGAACAGACTCTTCAAAATAGAAACAACAGGAGTGTGTGTCATTACAAAAGAACAGAAGTCTGTGTGTGTCTCTCAATAATGAGTTTGTAGAAGAGAAGGTTGTATGAGAAGCCAGTGGCTCCTCTCTGTGGCCCCTTGCCCCCTTTTCCTCTGCAGACCCTCTCCTAATTGAGTCTCACTTTGGCTCGTGGACACAGCTCCTCTGAGGGAACTTTTCAAGCCAACTATGTCAGAGCTGTCGCCTGAATTAGCTGGCAACTGCTCTGAAAAGCTGCAGATTGAATGTATGTGCACTCCACGAGCTGGCCAATGGAATTAAAATGGTTAAAATGTATTCCTACATGGAACAAACATGAGAGAAAATAGTGCTGCTCTGGGACTGGTGCTCATTAAAAAACACCAGATCTATGTGACACCAATTCCAAAACCTAAGACTAAGTATTGTGGATGAGGTTTCTGTGAAAGGAAATCCTTCAGGGCCTGAGTTCACCAAAGAGTTTTTTTCCAAGTTGGAAACATCAGGCGCTCCTCTGAAAGCAATCCAGCTTGGAGCACTAGAGAGCACTTTGGAGAAGTAGGGGTTTTCAGCTGAGTGAAAATTCTCTTATTGCCTTCTGTTCTGATGCAGAAAAAATTATTGGCTATGATGGACTATGACTATGATTGGACAACTGGGTAAAAAAAGTTATAATACAGGCATGCTGTTAAAACCAAACTTTTCAACTCTTAGTTACTCTGAGATTAGAAAAAAGGCCAAACATGCAATGTTCAGGACAATAAGACATTCTAAGCCTTGTCAATCTGCATTTTCAGGAAATCAACCTAAACATCCACGAAAGGTCTCAGAAAATTCCACGAATTTCCAGAAAAGTTTCTGAAAAGTTCTCAAAATCGTACAACTAAAATTTCAGAAATTTCCATAAAACTTTTGTGGAAATTCTTTCAAATTATCAGAACATTAATGAACTCCTGAATGTTTTCCATAAAGGTTTAAAATAAATCCACAAACATATCAGACAAAAACTTCCTATGTTTTACATAAATATTATGAAAGTCACAAAAACGTCCATAACGTTTTTAATAAAACTCAGAAAAAACTTCCACTGAAGTTGCTGTAAATTTACATGAACATTTCCAAATATTACCACGAGAGTCTCATAAAATTCCTGATAATATCCACAATAGTTTCAAAACATTCCATCTATAATTCATGACATTTTCTATAAAAGTTTCCAAGGACAAGGCAACGGTTTTATGAAGCGGGAATTGGAATCCTTCAAGGCCAATTGGGCCGCTTCTGTTGGAGTCAATAATGCAAAATGAGTTTTTTACTAAATATTTCACACAGAAGGAAACAAAGCATACACAGAAACACATTCACCCAGAAATACAAACAATCATCAACCTGTCTGTTCTTGCTGGTGGCTGTTTATCGGTGTGCTGTTTACTGTCACATTTCCAAAATCTTTGAGGCGTAACTTCAAATACACACAGTTACACACTCACACTCAGATCCCTATATACTGTTTATGTACATCATGCCCCCACACAACCATGTTTGACTGGATGCCAGACGATGGAAATTCTGATCATTGTTTTACCAATCTATAGCAAACTTGAACACATAAATGTTGACTTCTAGACATAAGGTAATATAAAAAACTCCTCTGAGAGCTGTTATATATGTTTTTAAATATGTCATTGTCTTCTCTCAGCCTTCTCATACAGGCCGACTGCAGCTCTGCTTTCATTTTGTTAGCTGAGAGAAAGACAGGCGGGTGGAAAAACAGACAGAGAACTTCAAAGCCAATGAGACAGCAGCCGTAGAATTTTAATAAACCCTCTTTTTCCTCTGATGGTGAGTGTGTTTGCGTTTGTTCTTTCCTGCACTACACAAGGCCACAGACAGACATCATCCATGGCACATACAGGCACAAACAAGCAGTCACACATGGACACACATACACACACACACATACACACACACATACATACACACACAGGGGGAAGGAGAAGCCTTTGTTACTCACCTGCTGCACTTCTGTCTCTCCATTTGATGTCTTCTCGGTGTACACAAACGAGTTGAAAATCCTCTGCAGAGGGAGAAGGAGAAAGAGACAGAGACAGAGAGGTTAGATCAGGAGGATTCAGTTTTTGGGGATGTCTGGCAGAGACTTTTGAAATCAAAAATCTTAAATGACACCTAAATGAACCAAAATCATAAAAAGAAGATGGCTATATTAGAACTTTTTGCATGCGGGAATTACACAACACAGAGTAAACCAGACATTAGCATTAGCAATAATGGATTACTCTGCTCATAACTGGTCTTTAGGGTCTTAAATACATCACGTGTCTCATTCTGGAGGATAGTTAGAACAAAAAATGTGAGCTTGATCAAAAAAGGATGCTAAAGGGGCCCCGGTGGCTGAGTGGTTAGGGCATGCGCCCCATGTACAAAGGCTGTAGCCTTCAAAGCGGGCAGCCCAGGTCCAAATCCAACCTGTGGCTCCTTTCCCACATCATTCCCCACTCTCTCTCTCTCTCTCTCCCTATTTCCGACTCTATCCACTGTCCTATCTCTACAATAAAGGCATGAAAAGCCCCCCCAAAAAGTCTAAAATGATGCTGAATTTCCCCCTTCAGCTTCCAGACTGAGACACTGTAATAGTCCCTAATTTATATTGTTGAGGGAATAGGAAGCAGAGTGCTATTGAGGCATGGAGAAAATGAGTCCTGGTGTGACCTCAGCCTAACAGAGCCCCAGAATAACACTTTAAGAGCATACACACACACCTCTGTCCAGATGGTCTCCTGGGTCCCATCAGCTCAACATTAGCTCTCTTTCTCTTACTCAACACATACTTTCCAAACACAGACAGCAGCACTATGTTGCAGCTACAAACAGAGTAAAGCTAATGTTTGTGTTGCGTTCGAGGCAGCAGGTAGGCAGGTGTTTCACTGTAAGCCTCCCTCACTGCACACAAAGCCTTAAATCACCTGGTTCCACACGCCGAACAACTTCCTGCTGCCTGTCTGCACCTTTTGTTAGGCGCATTCCAGAGGGCACCAATTACCAAGACTACACCAGGTCAGTCAAAACTGGAGCTGATTCACGAGAAAATCCACAACTTCAACAGGGAAGAGGAAACTCCAACAGGTTTGCTCTGAACTTGGAACACAACTTTTTGTTGTAAAAATGTACAGTTGGTTAAAATCCACACTTATTTCCAATGGACACTTCAAGTGGCTTAACTCAAATCAGTTCACCTGTATTGCTTTTTTTGGTGCATTTTTCTGTATCTAGTGATTGCAAATGAGTTGTATTTTTATAACAAATTAAAGAGCATAAATAAAAGTTTCAACAAATTAATGAAAATAGGGTCGCAACTACTGATTGTCGTCTTGAAAAATGCATTAATCCCTTGGGATCTTTTATATAAAAATTGTTTTTTTAAAGCATCACAATTTAATGTTGATTAATAATATATTACGTATAGTATTTTTTTTTTTAAACGTGTGTACGTTTCTTTACTGTAGAAGCAGCTTCTGACTTTCTGAGAAGCTGAAACCAGAAAAGGTTTGTCATTTTTGTTTTAGACGCAAATAAAAAGAAGCAGCTGTACAATAAATCTACAAACAATGCCCTCTTCTTAGCCATAATTAGGCCATTTAACTTCAGTGTTTTTCAGATTAAGTATCAAATGTAGTTCTGGAAATTCAATTTTGTCTAATTGGACTCATAAACTCAGGCTAGCATGAACACAAACACAGCTAATTGCCAATCTATCCTCAACAGAACCAAACAAAAGCTCAGTTGAATCCTGATTGTCTGAATGGACTCAGCAGTCCTTCTTATGAATGTTTTTGGCGGTCACATTACACAAGCATGAAACTATCACTGGAGTGCTACACAAACAGTTTAATGTTATTACACACGCACGCACGCACGCACGCACTATGGAGGGCGGAATGGTTCAGCTGCTACACGCCGCACGCACGTACGCACGTGTGATTATTTCATAAAAGTCCCACACGTATACACGCGCGTGCGGGGTGTAAGTACTACACGCAGCTTGACTTACAGACGCACGCACATACGTGTGATTTGTTTTAAGTGTCACGCGTACACACGCGCGTGCGGTGTGTAAGTACTACACGCAGCTTGACTTACAGACGCGTGTTCGTGCGTGTGTGTTTTTTTTTTCAGTCACTTCAGGCGGTGTTATCTATATGATCAGGAAGATTTGATTAGAGAGTTTAGCAGGGCTGTTAGCGCAGCGGTTATGAGTTTATCATTTGGCAGAGCGGGGTTCGTGAATCATATGGATCATAGTATTTTCTAGTTCATATGTGCCAAACTCACGGCCCGCGGGCCGGCTCAGCTGGTTAAGCAGCCAGCTGTTGTGCCTCCATCACCAGCTTTCATCACACTGTATATGTCATTATAACGGAACATTTCCTTATATCCGAAAACAATATCCCTCACAGGGACAGAGCCGCAGAGCAGCGCAGAGCAGCGCTAAAATGCTTCCTTGAATTACGCATGGAGAGATAAAGTCAGTGACAGCGTTAGATTATGACAGTATGGACAGGTAGAAGAACGGACTGCCACGCTCATATTAAAATTCGTTTCACTGAGTTTAATTAGTTGAAGAACGTGAAGCTGATCAGACTGCAGTGCGCAACGCTGAAGGAAACGTTTCTGATGCTTTGAGAATCAGCAGATAAATCTGAAATCTGCTGTTAATATTTTCATTCTATCTCCGATTTTTATACAAAGGAGGGAGAAGGCTTGTTGTCAATCGCCTTGCCTGGTTTAAGAGTTTGTAGTTTAAATATAGTTTAAAACGATGCACGTTCCGTTTGACTCCGGGGAGGACCGTAGCGAGCTGCCGGGCTTGGCTCCAGGCATACCGGGGCTGCGGTCACTGAATCCCCGCCGAGGTCTCGACAGATGGACGCTCACAAATGCGAGAGGACGGGGAAGTGGATTTATTATCATACCCCATACCGATCAACATCACCGGAGCAGCGTTTCTCTGGGGCTATGCCCCGCTGTCTATTGTCCACAAACACGACGTTATAACATGTAGGCTATAAAAAACCACACAACTTTGAGAAATGAGGTCTGGTTGACCGGTGGCTTTGTTGAGTTGGCTGCCCGGCTATCGGTACTGTGGCCCGGCTTGAGTATGGGACTTCAGACCGCCTGAAGTGAATGAAAAAAAAAAAAAAAACACACGCACGAACACGCGTCTGTAAGTCAAGCTGCGTGTAGTACTTACACACAGCACGCGCGTGTGTACGCGTGACACTTAAATAAGAACACACGTATGTGCGTGCGTCTGTAAGTCAAGCTGCGTGTAGTACTTACACACCGCACGCGCGTGTGTACGTGTGGGACTTTTATGAAAATAATCACACGTGCGTATGTGCGTGCGGCGTGCAGCAGCTGAACCAATCCGCCCTCCGCACGCGCGCGCGCACGCACGCACGCACGCACACACACACACACACACACACACACACACACACACACACACACACACACACACACACACACACACACACACACACACACACACACACACACACACACAGCTGCATATTCCACTGTGGAGTTATTCACAATGTGTTAAACCAAGCCCAGACAGTGTGCTGTTCCACACCCTTCTTAGTGGAAAATAAATGCAGGTCCAAGATGTAGAACTGTCAAATAAACATGAACAAGCACACACAAACAATTGCCACATCTTAGCAGGAGTCGTATGCTTTCAAAACACTAACAAATGAGAGTGAAACTGGGTAGAGAAAACAGGCCCTCAAAGGGAGAAATTATTTGTTCCCATTAAGAAAGCAACTGTGGAAAACATTGAGAAAGAAGCCCGAGGAGGGAGAAAACTCCTGTTGTTGATTAGCTGCAGGTTATTCGTCTTTCCCCTGGTGCCTCCAGTGTTTGTTGTTGGAGCTGCTTTGCGGTTTTCACAGCTATGTAGCAGCCTGGGAGGAATGCTCAGCTCTGAAACCTGAGAGGCCTGAGGCTGCCCGGGCCACCGTGGACCTGTGGCCTCCCCTGACCCGTAATCAAACAGTGAAATGTACACAGACACATATACAGCGGCACAGAGGCACGCAGTGACAACTACACAGTGTCAGCCGTGGACTCACACACCCACCTTACGCACCTTGCTGAGCTGGGCTAAAGAGAACAAATAAACATGTGAGATGAGATAAGAGAACACTTTAAATACCTCATGGATGACAGGAAAACACTGATAGGAAGTAAGATGGAAATTCTTCTTAAGGATTTACAGTTATTTGGTGGGAACCCAACTTTTTTAAATGTGTTTCAGTGTCAGTTTACTCCAAAGACTAAGTGTGAAAAACATACAGAAGAAATGCTACAAGGATAGAAAAAAAAACACATAACATGTGGATTTTTCTCCATTCCTCGCCCATTAGAGCACCAGGACACAACTATATTTCACAGAGCAGCTGCAGCAGCATTATGAATTATTAGCCCCATTTATCAAGCTGTGGAGTAACATGGTTTTTTAAACAATGTGTTGAGTTCACGTTCACTAGCAATCCATTTAGATGACAAATGAGCCAAACGCCCAAAAAATTGACAAAGCTCTCTTCAGTACGGCTATATCAAAACCAGAATTGTGTCACTTGAATTGGATTTAGCCGTTCAACATAAAGCTTTGGCTTTTTTTCCTTTTCTTTCAGTTTAAGTGTTATGTTGTAACTGTAAGATGCACATTATTCAGACTCTAAAAGCTCAGGCTGTCCACTAGACATTAAAACATGCAGAGCTCATATTATTCTGAATGTTGCAGGGAATGTCATCTTCCTTTCTCTGTGGATCATTTTTCTAACTGAGAACAGAGACTGGGGGAATCCTAACCTAAAGTAAGATGAGCTACTTTATTAAAGGTAGCAGCAGCTCAGCTCACAGCCCCTCCTGGCATTAACCGCCTGCTAAAGTGCAAAAACAAAACAATGATTTTCAAGGTGGAACCAGGGGTACCAGCTAAATATTTTTTTTACATTATTTAATCCCAAGTCACATTTGTTTGGAACAATGAACCCAACTCGAAACAAGCTAACAACTACAAACAAGCTAGCTGTAGCTCAGCACACGGCCCCTTCAAACACTGTGGCCTGCTTTTTGACAGCCAAGAAACACTAAACTCGTTATTCTGTGTTTTACCCATTTTTATTCAGCTACCGATAAAAACCTTGAGAAAACTGAAGGAATATTAACCGGAAAATAAGCTAACCCTTATAAACAAGCTAATGGCAGTTCAGCAAACAGCTTCTCTTACTATCCTTTGCCTGATGAGAATGGAAGAAGCACTGATTCCTAATTTGAAACTTAGTACTTTGTTTTGTACTTGTTTTATTCAGCTAGTGGTAAAAACACTTTGTTTTGAAAAGAAGGATCTCCATAATTTGGATTTAGCTAAATATTTAAAAAGTAGAGTCATTATTAAAATCTGCTTTATGTCAAAGGAAACACACAAAACTAGTCCATTACACCTCAAGAATACACCCATTGTGATCTGGTGAAAAACATTAAAGGAGAGCATAACTTATTTATTTTTAAAAGAAAACTGCAGCATCATTTAACAAACCCTGATTCCAAACAGGAGCTTTCTAAACACTAAGCTCTAGAGAAATGCATACCAACTCCTGTTCATTGATCACTGAGCACCAGCCTTTGTCTAATTAGGCCACTTTTTAAATCCATCCACCTAGAGGTTAATCCGAGCCACAGCCGAGCAGTTCACATGAATGACTGGCCCTCAGAGGAGTCTGAAACTGCACGGTACAAAGATAAATACCAGAACCTGTGTTGTTTCAACCCTAAAGTACATTTGTCTTATTGATACGTGGATGTTTGCTACTACTGTGGAAAGCAATTTTCTTTTTCAGAACAGCCCATTAACATTTAAACTCTCTCCCTGCATTATTCAGACTCGTGATTTAATCTGAGCCCCTCTTAATTATAGGCAAAGAGGAGGGTGAAGATTGAGCAGTTACTCATTATAACATGAGAACTTTTAAAACCCTGTCAGTTTAAGGGTCTACCACCGTCTTTAGTACATTCTGTTAGATTACACTGTTTATGTGTTGAATCCCATTTAAAACCACCCTCTCTTCATCGTTAAGTTTCTCTTTCTAGTCACCCCAAACCTCTTGTACCTTGTTATAGAAGCTTATTTCAATGGCCAAACCATGGGGACCCTCCATGCATACAGCATCCATTTAATTGGGCCTCCCTCTTCAGCTCTTGTGTTAGGCTCTCTGGGGGAATCCATAAACCACCCCAAGAGGCTCTTCTCCTTTTAGAGACTCTTTTGTTCTTAGTAGGGGCAGAGGATAAAATCCAGACACATGACTGAGGATACCAGCCACAAAGACTTTGAGGGTCACCAATGGGTCTTTTTCTTGGAAACACACGTTAAAATATGCACAGAAAGAGTAAAAATGGTTATTCTGATACCAAATCAAGATTGAAGTATCTCAATCAGCCTTTCACACTGATACCGTTAACAATATTGGATTCAGAGGCTGTTTACACCTTGCATTAACCCACTGGGTATCAAATTGTTATCAGATCACCCAGCTGGATGTTAATGCAAGGTGTAAACAGCCTCTGAATCCAATATTGTTAACGGTATCAGTGTGAAAGGCTGATTGAGATACTTCAATCTCGACTTGACTAGGTGTGAATGCGCCCTGAGGACGGACTGAGATCCGAAGCTCAGACCACATACAGAGGTGGTCTGGCACGCATTCATCCAGATTGGTTTGGTAGTGTAAACACTTATGCGTCCTGGGCAGCATTAAGGACCTCCCCCTCAAATGGGAGAACAATGCTGCGGCAGGGAAACCAGTTCTGATCTTTAGTACTCAAAGGAGATACACTGTTAATGCAAATTCTAAATGACGATACTTGAAGACCTCAAGTTTATGTCCAATTGTATGGTAAATAGTGTGTTCACCATTCACTTTTTTCATCACACTATTGTCTAAAGGGGTTCATTGTTGGCAAATCTTCAAGTCTAGGTGTTAGAATCAGTTTGCAGGAGTGGGAAAATGGTACATAAATATACCCAAAAGAGAAGTAACAGAAATACTGAGCAGATTATGGAGAGGTGAAAGAAAAACAAGGAAGGATGGAAGAAAAAGGGAAGACAGGAAAGAAAAAGAATAGAAGTGGAGGCCAACTGCAGTGCTTGTGCTGGGCTGGGAATACATCTATTAGCAATTCTCCCAGCTTCAAAGTCCAGAGTTGAGCCGTAGGCCGCACTCATTTGGAATTGGACAGGAGCGCATGTGCACAAAAATATACACACTCAAGCACACACACTTCCATTACACCTGTCTTTAGGGTCTAACGATCAGGGGTCTGAGGTTTGTGAACACGCTAAAGGGTAAAACAGGAACATCACTGAGTGGGGCTCATCACGACACAAATATTTGCCAATGTGCAGACTGCAAATGTGGGGGAACACATGCATAGCTCATCTGTCACTATGGGCTACTCGTTGGAAATTTCTATGAATGTGAACACATGCACATTTCCCATCTAACACATAAAGCTGGAGTGTAGATGTTGTGGAGCTGTAGGGCCTAAGAGATTGATTTCCATACAACTGACAGACAAAAGCCTAAATCCCAAGAGAGAGCAACTGCTGCTTCCTCCATGCTGCTGGAATACAGCTCAGCCTCCATCCTTCCTTCAGTGCTTTATCTCCCCCCTTGGCTTTTCCTCCTTCCCTCCCTTCCTCCCTCCCTCCCTCCCTCCCTGCCCCCAGCCAACTCTCCGCTCATTGCACTACAAAGGGCTGGAACCGGGGATGCAGCATCATAGCTTTCCTCTGATGTGCATGGGTGTTGTTTTTTTTTCTAAACCCTTTGCCACGTCTCCATCCCCAACCTCACCCTCCCATCTCGATTTTTCTCTGAACACTACAAAGCAGAGTCAGAAAAACAGGCACCTGGGATTGTGAAAGCAAGGGAGAGAGAGAGAGAGAGAGAGCGTTCGAGCAAGCAGTGTTTCTGAATTTTTGCAATACAACAGAAGAAGTCAGAAATAATTGCACCTGCAGTTTACAATAACACGTAGAGAACAACAACAAAAAGAGCATTTGTATTCACTCATTTTTCTAACATTTATACCAAGTGAACTATAACTTAGAAGACTCCGACATGCTTTAAAATAATTTACTATTTCCTATTCATTAAAACAATGCATAACACAAACTCTGCTTGGTTAGAAAACAGATAAGCCCTAAATTATGCAAAATTCACCTTTAAAGCGCAAGTTAAAATCAACTGGATTTTAAAGTTGTGCTTGTCTATATTTGTATAGGAATAATAGAAACATTTATTTTTAACTTTGCTTTCCCCCCCAAGTTCTGCTGGCCTTTTAGCATCTTTCAGCTCAATGTTCTGGTTAAATGCCCCACAACTTAACTGTCTTTGGTTCAGTCTCACAGCCGTGTTAGTGTTTATTTAGCATGTTTTTCAGTGTGAAAAAATGCTACGGTGTTTGCTTGTATGCTAGCTGTCCAGTAGTGACTTGCTACTATAGTTACCTTAGTGAGGCATAAGACAGCTAAAGATCCATTAGCAGTTTATAAGACACTGATTCATTAATATATTTTAAGCATATTGAGGACCAAGTTGCCAAAAATTCATGAATGTAGAATAAAAATCCACAGAAGCTAAGCTACCACTGTAGGTGTTACAGAAATAATTTGG
The DNA here is from genome assembly GCA_020745685.1 of Tautogolabrus adspersus. Classification (NCBI taxonomy): domain Eukaryota; kingdom Metazoa; phylum Chordata; class Actinopteri; order Labriformes; family Labridae; genus Tautogolabrus; species Tautogolabrus adspersus. The sequence continues at coordinate 8,568,987 of CM036536.1, read as the reverse complement.
GGAAAACATTAGGTCAATACAGTTTGGGTCAGACAGAAAAGATTGAACTACTGTTTTGTCACCAATTGGTTTGTGAAACTCCGTTTTTAGGCCTAAAGTTTGACATTTTGGCACTCGCCAACTTATTTTGGCAGAATCAGATTGGGCCATATTTGGACAAGAGGATAGACAACCAATGTTACGTCCCTATACTGGTCCTCAGGCTAGTAGCATCAAGTCAATCACAGGTAGCCACACCCTGACATATATTCTGCTTTATAGTCACTTTTACTCTAAATGGGACAGGAGCTTGGCAAATTAACATCCTGCAGTATTGACAAAGACTTGAAACTACACTGACTAAGATCATAAACTAAACCAGTAAATGATCACTGACATCAGAACAAACAACATTTAGAAGTATGCTCACTTTCTATCTAGTTTTGTATATTGTGAATTATTTTTGTAACCGGTGTTGTTCCCCCTGCTGGCTGTCAGGGAGAATGCCATTTTAAGACACTTCCACATTTCTTTATTTTGTTGTTTATTTTGACAGGGACAGTGAACAGCCACTAAACTGTACCAGAGTAAGACAAAGTAATTTACATCTGTGCAGGAGGAAGATACAACGTCCTTGATTTTGAAACCAGAGGCTACCTTCAGGTAAAAAAGATGGTGCATACAATCTTTAAAGGATAATCCAACAAAATAACAGAAGACAATGCATCACCTGGCCCAGAGAGATGAGAGAAAACAGTACTCTAATCAGCTTTAAAGCATACACAGGTTTGTGGTTTTGTTGCAATTACTCACTCCGTGGCATACATTTAGCAGTCATTTGGTATAAAGCAGCTTTGTGAGTTTGGGTAGGCTAATTAGAATAGCGTGTAACAAATATAAATGTAAATTCTAAAACATGGCAAAAGATTTCAAACTAATCCCTATCCGATTTCCAGACCAGTTTTTACTGACAACTGAACAATTCCAAACTCATCAAAGTTGTAACTGTGGCAAAAAGTAAAAGAAGAAAAAATGAGAGTTCCCCGTAAGAGACATGTCGAATGTGGGTCTCCAAATTTCCCTCTAAAGGCCATAGAGAAATCAAACCCTGGCTAATTAAGTCTGCTTTTATTTCAACGGCATGGAGAAGATCCAGTAATTAAGTGAGTTGCTGTCAATGTCTGCCAACTGCTTCCTGCTGCATTTAGAGAGCGCTGGGGGTCAATTTAATTTGCTTGAATCTAACTAACGGACCACCTGAGGCAATGCTTCCAAAGCCCACACACTAAGATAGTGTTGAGTGCACCCTAAGTGTAGTCAAAGGCTTGGAACGCCATATGGTTAACATGATTTACTTTGCTCCATTTTCTGTCTTTATGCTTGATTCAAAGTGCTTGTGGACATCAATTCAACTTGGAAACGTGGCAAAAAAGACAAAACTGCTTCAACATGTAAGGATGATTCCTAATCTTTTTGTGTTCATTCAAACATGGTTTGGAAAAACATAACGTGTCGTAAAACTGTTATGGATTAAACATCGTAGGCTGCACTGGTTCATTCACATGAACACTGAATGATTATATTTTTAGGGTAAAAATGTCCTTGATAATTCCCCTTATACATTACTCTTACAGTTTCTACTGAATTAAAAAAAATGGACTGAGGAGAAAGTTACATGAGCAGATCTTCTCTAAGAAATGTTGCGGTATCCACTTTTATTACCACACCAAGCTGATCGATGGCCATTTTGAAGAAAATAAATTTGATTTCTCTGAACTGACCGAAAGTTTTGAAAAAGTTGAATAAATGTATAACCAAGCCTTTTAATTGAATGGGCTCTAGTCCAAGCAGTAAGGGTGTGGTGCTGGTTTCAGCCTGCTCTTAATGTATCCAGCTCAGGGACATAAAGGGAAAACTGGGAACTATTTCAAAATGTGAAGAGTCCAGGACCTTCCATAAATGAGTCACATATATGATGACTTTTCAATGTGGAGCGGCTTATTAAAAAAAGAAACACACAAGACTTCTCAACGTTTTTCCTCAAAAGTCCTTAATTCCAGGGCGTCAGTAGCCTAGCGGTTAGAGTGCACGCCTTATGTACTGTACAGAGACTAGAGTCCTCCAAGCGGGCGGCCCAGGGTTTGAATCCGACCTATGGCTCCTTTACCCCATATCGTTCCCCACTCTTCCTCGCTTCCCAATTTCTGACTCAATCCACTGTCCCATATCTGAACTAAAGGCATAAAAAGCACAAAAATAAATCTTGAAATGAGTCCTTAATTCTAGTTTTCAAACAATCATCACCCAAAATGGTTTAACACTTTAATGCGGCACTCTGTCTGACGAACAAGTGTGTACTTAACATAACCAATAGCCATTTTAAATCAATATCTGCAGCAATATGCATGAACAAATGCATCAGAAACAAATTAAGAGACCTGGAGTTGCACATTTTATGAATCGTTTCAGAAGTTTTTCTAGATGGAGCCAAAGTTTATAGACCCCACCCCTGATGAAGACCTTTTAAAACAGATATCAGATGAGCCCAAGTACAGTGTAAGAAAACTCACAATAAATTGCTTAATGGCAATATTTGTTGAGCAGATGTTTGGTTCAACACATGGAAATTCTGTTCCCTTTTATTTTATGTCAGAGCAGCAATTTACTATCATCTCACTCGATTGAACTGGCGATCAGATTTTCTGGAAAACTCTAGGTCTACAAAACATTAGAATACAGAGAAAATGTCTGCCTCAGTATCCTCAACACTGGATTACACCAAACAATCTAAAACCACAAAATATACTGTTTCCTATCACCGCAATCAGGCACCAAACTAACACATTTGCAATATCAATTGTCAGGTACAAGAGCTGCATTATGTTGTTGTGACTATTGACGTTCTTGAAAATACCTTTAAATAAATCTATGAACAAAATAGTGCATGTTTTGGTTTTTGCTCTCCATGTGGTAAGATGACGTTGAATCCTTGTACAGTGAAAATCTGTTGTTTTTCTTGTGTTAGTCAGATATATTGATTTAAACTAAACGGTTGAACAAAGCAGATCCTACATCCAAAACTCAATCCAAACCCTTTTATTGCTTTAAATAATCAGAAACGAGTCATGGCCCTACCACATGCTACCAGCTGTAATAAAGTCCAGAAAGAGGTACCAATGGAGACCTGAACAAGTGTTTGAAACCTTCATCTACAGATGCCATCAATATTACTCATGTGAAATGAGAGCAAAGACCTCTCACTGGACTTTCTCTATCTCCCTCTCCCCCATTCGAACAGGGTCTGGTCTAGTCCCATGTGTTGGGAGGGTGAAGCCTGTCAGCTATCGGTTGCTGTGGTTCTGAAATAACAAGACCCCCATTTGTCCAAACAGCGTCATGGCCAAGAGAGACAGGGAGAGAGAGAGAGAGAGAGAGAGAGAGAGAGAGTCACTGCCATGCTCAGCCTCTCCAACGCCCCCTACAACCACCCGAGAGGCTCTCAGTCTCTCAGTGTCGGGCCTGGGATGTTTGCTCTCCCTCTCCACCAGACAGGATATAATGCTTTCCACATGTGAGAGAGAAAAAAAGGAGGGATTGGAGGGTGGAGGAGAGAAAAAGGGAGGAGAGGCAGGGGGCAGAGAAAACTGGGGGGGAAGGGGGGGGTCGATAAATAGGAGCAGAACTGTAGTTTGATAACTTCTCCACAACTGAAGCCAGTTTTTTTTGTTTATATACAATGGTGTGGCAGGTTCAAGCAACTCTTCTTTGTTGGTTGCACAAATAAAACATCATAAGTCGTCACACCTTTTTGCCACCCAGCAGGCAACCATCTGGCCTCTGTTACCCCTTTGTTACTTCCTCTGACGGCTCAGCAGCTGATCAACGCTGTCCCCAAATTTCACCTCAGTAACTTTTACACCGACAGAGCGTTATAACAGGGGCTTTAAGTACGGCTTTGTATCTGCAATGTAAAAGGGGCTAAAGAGAAGTTTAAAGAGGGGACAAAGGATCCATCATGACATCATGATATTATGACTACTGGAAATTATCCCCATGTACACTTCATTTTATTTGGTTGATGAAAGATAACAGCGTTTCTCTAGTTTTTCTATTGAACTTCAGTTCTTAATTCATGACATAGCCATAATGCTACCACTATTGATTTGACATTGTGAATCTGAAATGCAGCTCTGCAGCCAAATCTAGACTCTCACTGGCATTCAAACAAGGTAAATATATTGTAATACTGACCATAAAAGGCTCATGTTGATAAGATTGTATCTTCTTGTCTCAGTAACATGAAGCGTTATTCAAGCATACAGTCGTTCAGTCGTCCTGCATGACAAAAGATGGTAATGAACCATCCCAATTGTGGTTCAACTACTGGCTAAAAATAAGCCATTGTAACTCGAACGAGGGGCATTATCAAGCAGTTGAAGAAGAGTACACGAGGTCGTTTCTTCTTCTCTGTCTCAAGAAGCATTTTTTTTAAAGCTCACCATCACAGAGTTTAAATTGAGGGTACAGAGCAGAGACAATGCTGTGAAGTAAAGCAAATGCACAAGCGATTGCATTTATGACTTAGTGCGTACACACTTTATCTTTGCAGGAGTTTAGTGGGCCTGTGTTTGCCTATGAGAGAATAAAAAGTGAATGTTTAAGAGGCAAAGGGTTTATTTCACAGCGTTCTCCACACATGGCCCTTTGATGTTAAAGCAGTTGAGTCATTAAAACAAAGCTGCCGGCTACAGTAACCATGCAATTCTTTACTAATTAGAAATATTTAAACTTCATGAGAAACTCTGTTCTTCTGTGGTGAAATCCTTTTTTTGTATTTAAATATTTTGCACCCAATGAAATGTTCTAAGGGACCTGAAAACCCAGAGTACATGAAAAGGAACGTGCGCTTCAAGGCTGTGCAGAGATATCAACTTTGCGAATCTTAGCCTGAAAGCAGCAACACATACAGCATGTAGCCTTCGACTATCAACGCAATATGGGAATAGCATCTTGCTGTGAGAGTGGAGCCGATGTGAGAACTTTCCAAAGACAGATCAAAGCTGCATACCTGAGCACCCCCATTAAGCTGATAAAATCTGGGAGTGAGAGAGAGGACGAAAAACAAAAACCACACACACTGCGGTAAAACAAGTTCAACACAGGAATGCAAGATAATGAGATGATTCTGTTGTTGTTGTTTTTTTATAGGGGCTTTGAATGTTATTCCGTATCAAACAGATCCGTAACTTGCCGTGTTTGATTTCACACAGATGACTGAAGCTCAAGAAACATTACTGCAGCGTCTTTACTTCATTTGAAAAGCTCCATGCTGTGAATGCCTGTAAACGACTGTGGGGATCAGGGTGAATGAGTTCAAACTGAGAAAAGATTCTCTGCTGTGAATTGTGGTGGGCTGATGTGTATTATGCATTCCTGCATAACGGTTACTTAAGGCCTACAGTGGGGTCACAGGCATGTTTACAGAGAATTCCCTTTAAGAACAGATTCTGACACAATCATTGAAAAATACAGTTTCCCAGTTTGAATCAAGCATTCCTGTGTTCAATGTTGATGTACCTGCAAAATATATTTCAATAAAGCGTTGTCTGAGTGTTTTTATCGAAATAACTGTACTTTCCTGTAAAACACTTCAAATGTCTGATGACTCATCCTGCACTCAGGGCGTTTACTAATTTTTCAACCAATTAAAAAGCTTTGTCAAAGCTAACAATCCAATCAATTTTATCCCAACTTTACGTCCCGCCTTCTGCCCTGTGATTGGTTCAATCTTTTTTCAGTTGGAAATACATCCCGACACGGCAGTTAGATGCTCTCGAAATCATGGGGACTTTATAAACAACACTTATGATTTTTGCCTTTAAATCAAGGAAAGTACGACTGGCCTTTTATTTTTTTTACATTTTAATGAAATAATCAGTTTAAGGATAAAAGCTTTAGTTCAAGTCATTGATCGATGTTTTTGATTATTGTGTCATGCATAAATAATGTCCAGTTAAACAAAAAAGGCTAAAAGACACCATTATTTTGCAAAAAGAAGTGACCAGAGTCCAAAGAGGACACAAATTACAGACTCAGACATTATTATCCTGACATGAAACAAAAGTGGCCAAAGAGAAAGCATCAAAGTTTCCCAATTCATTCTGTCATCATGCCGTGTTTTGTCCTGACTGTATTTTTGTGGCAGTTGACTTTTTTGCAAGCGGAGTTTATCGAAAAGTAAAAGAAACTGCAGGATCACATATTTCAGATTGAGGGGGTTTAAGGGAGAAAACATGACTGAAGCAAACAGGCACCACAGCCGTGGAAACTAAGTTAGAGTCTCAATCTTTTAACCCCTCGACTTGGCTTCAGCCTTCAGAGCTCATTGCTAGCCTGCCCAGCAGCCTCTGGCACCCAAAGTCCTAGTCACACCCTGATGACACATCGTGCCAAGGCCAAAACTTCAAACTGACCCCTTAGAGATGTTATAAAGATCAGAAAGAGTGTGTGAAAGAACTGAGGCTGAGCATCTCTGAGTAAGGGTGAAAGAAGAGGCACAAGGTGCAAGGAACCTGACACACAGCACCAATACATTTACAGCTTTGATATACGCTTCCTGCCAAAAACAGAGCCTCGCTCCCAGCCAACAGAGAAGATGTTCAGATGGGGCGCCTGCACTGTCTGCACAAACTATCCTGGATTATCTTCACATTCCTGTGCTGTGGACTCATCTCAGAGGCATTTACAAGCATCGCATTGTAGGTAGAAAGGAGCCACACTATATCAAGTGTCCAAAAAGTTGTTGCCAGTATAAAAAAAAAGAAACTAAATATACATGTTTAATTTTCATCTAAATAAGGATGCTTATTTTCAAGACACGTAATAAAAAAATTTATTAAAAAAAAAAAGGCAATTGGAAAGTTGACCAAAATAATTGGTGTGTAGTTATTTTTTCAGGCAGGTGAAGTGAAGAAAAATCAGAAAAGGAGAGCAACACATCAGAGAGATGGGGAAGAGATAAAGCAGAGAAACAAGGCACGGACATAGAGGGGGAAAAAATGTTCCCAGGGTGGTCTCCTTCTCAGGTTTCTGAGCCTGATGTGAGATCATGTCTGGACACTGTGATACGGTGTCTCTATGGACGAGGCACTTTGTTCTACATCGTGTACTCTAAGGGCAGTTACATGCACTGATTAATAGAGGCGTGTATCGCTCTGTAGAGAAGCTTACGTTTCACATGATACTGGTTTGGCCAGCAGTAAAGAAGAAAAGGGTTAACTGTGGGTTTTAAAATGTTTATTGCTGTGTTAAACATGGTTTTTGGGCTTGAGTGTTCGTGTTTACACATACAGCCATTTTGGAGGGTGTAGATGTTGTGCTGTTGAACTGCATCATGTGAGACCAGTGGTACTTCAAATATTTCATATTTATTGATATGATTTGGTAAAAAAAATCAAAAAAATCCTAAGAACACTTTTTCAGTGTAACTCAACAGCAGCCTTTACATTTCAAAAGAATCTCTCAAAGATTTTTTGGGAAACATTTGAACTTTATAACCTTCATTAGATGAGGGTTCATGGAAAGGCTGTATTAGACAAGCGTCCATTGTGAGGGTAGGTGCTATGAGGGCTGCAGTTAATGTTCTAGCATAAAGACAGGAAACAGGTTAAGAAATGTGATCTTTTCCATTTTTTTTGTCAACTCAAAACAACATTTTCACCTTCAAGTTTACAGTGGCACGTCTAAATAGCAGTTTATCCCTTTGGCGAGCTTATAGAGTTAGTTAGCTTACAGAGTTGGTTAGCTTACAGAGTTAGCAAGCACCTTTAGCTAGACATGCTAACGATGAAATAGTATTTTTTAAGTTGCTTGAAATCAACTGAAGCTCTTAGGTCTTATTTAGCTAGCTTACACAGTGGCTAGTTTACAGCGTTGGCTAGCTTACATCTTTAGCTTGGAAAGTTATTGATGAAATTGTGTTTTTCAAGTTGCTTGAAGTCAGCAAGAAGCTTATGTTCATTCATCATATCATCTCAGTGGTAATATTCAACCATGCAGAAAGTTAAGGGTTCACTTGAAAGATTTATTAGGCTATTCTTCACCATGGGAATGTTTCTTTTTCTCTTCATAGAGGCGAAAGTCTTCAACAGATTCAGTGACTATCAAGAGAAATGGGAAAAAAGCCCAGAAATAAAAAAGGGAAACAGATATTTATTCTTCAGCTATAATGTGTCACAAGAATTTCTGAAAATGCACTTGTGATTTATACTAATCTAACATAACAGAGTAGACTCATGCATGCCACAGCGTTAAACAGCACAGCATAAATCTTTATGACAAGAGATGATTAACTGGACGCAGGATTTGTGTTGGCTACTCAGCGTGCCGAGGGAGGCAACCTGGGAGCTGTGGTGAGGAAGGAAAACATCGGCCCATGCTTGGCTCAATTACAGAAATACATATACAAGAACTTTTATGTATTTTATATAGACTCAAATTAAAATACTGCAATTACACCAATGCATCTTAAGGTAAATAATAGGTACAACAACACACCAAACACTTTTATTATTCTGCATCTAACCTGTATGTCGAGCCAATGCTCTGCAACTTCACACACCTACAGAAACGTCAATTTAAAGGAGGAGGCGACTTTATAGTTGTGACCCTCACTTGCAGCAGGAAACCACAATGCCAAAGCACACACATAAAAGTATGTGCATATACACAAATCCTCCTTTTTCTCTATGCAAACTCCTAAACATGTTTTGTGTGAGAAAGCTGTCTCAGAAGTCAGCAAAAGTTCCAAGGAGACAGAGAATTAAGATGAGCAAATGAACAAACAATAATAAATCAATAAAATACTGAGATATTGAAAAATGATTCCTGAAAATCTTTAGCCTTAAGCAATGAATGTTGCTCCTAAACTCTGAAACACTTTTTTTTAATTTAGAGACAAAAATGTTTGCAGAGTTGTTTGAAAAAGTAGTGAGATAAGTTTGGGGGGGGAGGGGTCTCTAGGGAAATAAAAGGCAGGGGAGGAAGAAAGACATCAAAAATGTGCACCTGTTGGTTTTGGCTTAGGTAAAACACAGTGAGCCAGTATTCCCACAAATACCCAAGTAGAGCTTTCTGAAAATAACAACAAATATGTGGATGAAAAAGGCCCACAGACAACCTGCTGTTAGCACCACATGACACATAAATACAGTATAGGTCTTTGCACCCTAAGTTTGTTTCTTTAAGACGCTTTTTTCGGATCTGTAATCAAATAAAAAAAATGTAAGAAGGGTTTCCTACTACTGCACGCTACTGAGAAGTTACTGGTCTCCGTTGCCACCTACGTGTTTAAACAAGTATACGTTTTTATTTATTTTTACAATTGGAAGCACTAACCAACGAGGGGACAAGCCTGGGTTATAGAGGTTGAAAGTTGGGATAAATGCTCTTAGACACGGTCCCTAGAGGGAACAAGAGAACAGACTTCTCCTAATCCTGCCATAAAATGTTTTGTTAACCTGAGCAAAATATAACTAACATTACTGGCCAAGAACATCGTTTTGAAGAGATGGAAAAAACTCCATGCTGCAGCTCCACAGAGTTAAATGGTGGCAGCCACTTTCCTAAGCTCTTTTTTGTCGACCAGGGCTCTACATCAGTCCCGTGACTGAAAGCCATGACTTGTTGGCACAAGGTCTGCAATTGAGACTCAGTAAAACCATAAATTACAAACCATCATAGTCAATTATTTAGAGTGCAATGCACAGCCCAAGCGTTTCCAACTGTTGTAAGAATGAAAAACACATATGGGAAAAGTCACAGATTCCCCATTGAAGTTTGTATGAAGATTTATGAAGGTAATTAATATTCGGAGGTATTGCTACCTAAATGTAAGGTAAGCTAGTAAAGCACAATGTCTCTTTTCGTTGCAACAAATTATTGTCGACCAAACAACCAAACAATTAATACTATACCGATAACTAGACAGTAGCTGATCAAAAAACAATCCTCTTGAATATTCTGTAAAGTATCTCTATCATGGTAATGGTTTGTCTGTTCAAAAGATATAAAATGATCTTTTTTTTAGTTGAGGTTAAAATAAAGGTCACAAATATCATGTCAAAAGCCAACTAGACAGCTGTTGTCTAGCCTTGGTAGCTAGCAGCTATCGAGTACAATAAAGTCACAGAGAAATGGATGAACATTGTTTTTTTTTAGGCTTAAGGTTGTGTAGTTGTAGTTTTTCAGAAGACATTAACATAGGTCCTGGTATCTTTTGAAATGTATTTGATACATTTATCGAGCTAAATCTAAAATCTAGCGTTGGTATAGCTAGCAGCTAACAAGCTGGTTGGCTAGCTAACATCAGTGCATATCTGTTGTACTTTCTCTTCAGCTTAACAGTTTAAGTTCATTTAATGTTTGACTTCTTGTTCGTGCATCTATTGGTGTTATTTTTATCCATAGCTTCCATTCACAAGTGGTAGTCAGTTGAAAACTAATTTTGTTGTGGGATAACTTCCATGCTAAAGCTACAAGAGAAGGTTTATGATTGGATTTGGGTTAGATTTTCCCAAGCAAAGACACTTTTTCAGTTATATAACTTCATTTCTTAACCTCGGGCAAGCTAGAAGGAGCGTTTTAAATATGCAGAACATTTTAACTTCTGTTAAGGTAGACGTTATACTAGTCCATAGGAATGACATATGGTAAAATAAATCCCAGCAGACGACTTGAGTGAACACAACTGCCACACAAGGACCCCCACACTGATGAGGAAAACAAGCGCTCCTCCCCTGCTGCCCTTGGAAAAAATACTGTGCTAAGAGAAATGACATAATGAATGTTTCTTGTCAAGGATCTGGGGCACTACATTTCCCACTACACCCCAGAAATGAGTTTCCAAGCCTACTCTGATTAGTAAAAGCACAATGAATTGCAGAGTATTTTTCTGGGTGCATTATGCAGCGTTCACACATCAAACTTACAGAACAAAATAAACCAGATGTTTTGACAATTTTGTATTCCCTAATTAATGTCATTCTTCCTCCATCATCAAACAATACAACACGAGATGCAAGGAGCAATAGGAAGAAAAGCTCTGAACGAAAACTGGAGCTTTTGAGTGAAATATTCAATTACAACAAACAGCCAAAATGTATGATAAATTACATATTAATTAAAGTGCTTGTACTCAAATCTCAGGCATTGGATTCACATGCATGAGTCTCATCTTTGCAAAAATATAGTTTACATTAATTTACACACAAATGACTGGCGCACAACAACAACACATTGTCACAGAGTTGCACAAACATGTGGAGCCGTGCTCTTAGACAGCAGGCAGGCTTTTATGCGGGGGGGGGGGGGGTTGTCAACTGAATATGCATCAGGTTTCTTTCCTATGCTGTCTAAACATCGGAAACGGCTCCTATTCACATTCATGAGTCGATCATTGCTGTGTGCAGAAGCTCAAGTGTGAGTGCTTTCAAAGAGAGACGGAGAGGGAGAGTTCCCCAAGGACGTTCACAAGTTTCTGGTATGTAAATGATGAGAGGTGAATATGAGGAGAGGGAGAGCAGGGGTTCTGTTTTGAAGTGTGCAGCAGACGTACGACAGCTCCTCTCGAAGAAAAATCTTCTATTTGGAATTTTCTGCTACAACAGTCAGTCAAAATGTCTGGTCTGCCATTCATTAAACACAAAACAATATTCTCACATTCACACTCTACAGTTTGGGTGAAAGGAAAGCATATTGTTATTCAACTACAGCAATATGGAGTATGGATTTGTGTAGATTTATTTATCGACGGTAGAGTAGGGGTAGGATAAATATGTTAGAAGTCAGTGATGACATCAGTAAGTAAAGTCTTTATTTCTCACTGACTGTTTTTATATTTGTGATGTTTTCTGTATTAATTTCAGTGCAGAAAGACAACATCTCTTAATCCCTTCTCTTATGTTATCTCCCCTAAGAACAAGATCCAACCAAATCAATTGAGGAGTGAATTGATAAGGAACTCTTATAAATCTCGTACTACTCTATAACACATGAACAAACAGCACCCTACCATTTTGCACACCTTTCAGGCAAAATAACTAAAACCGAAACACTTCTTGATGTCAACACATCGGCACAGGCACAGAGGCACTCACACACACAAGTTCCTGTTCCCACAGATCTCAGTATCAGTCCATGAGCCCTTTCACACATAGGCAGAGTAACACTGCAGGATTAGTGTTTCTGGAAAAAAGGTAAGCGATCTGGCTCAGCTGCATCCTGCTGAGAGGCAGCCCTGGAAAGAAGAGCAGGTTAGAGGCTGCTTCCAGCTTCATTTGAAGGATCAGTCAGTGCACAACATGGCTTCAGATACCACCAGATTTAACTGTACTCAGGTACTCGTGCTGAAATCTTATTGGCATGCAGCTTCACTCATCATGTTGTTCTGCTGAAACCTGATGCAGGAATTCCCTCCTTTAAGACCACTACGAAGTCTCTCAACGTTTTCTTTGTGATGCTAAAAATAAAGGCATAAGGATGCAAAGATGACATGATAACTTGCTTTATATTACACATATGTTGTGTTACCTGACAAAGTTAGTAATATATTTGGCGAGGCATTTCTGTTAGTAGCTCATAACAATAAGGAGTACTGATGCAAAAATCTTTAATAGTGGATTTAATGTGGTTTTTAAAAAAGGGCAGCTTTACTGGAAATAGGTTCATTGTTAGTTCAAATCCAGTGCAATGCAGGAGAATATTTTCACAGTGACATTTCAACCTATATGAATAAACAAGACCCATAAAATGCAGAAAAAAGGCTGGATGTGTGTGTGGGGTTTGTCTCTTATGCAGCTGCCAACAGAACCCACAGTATGCTGATGCAAAGTTACAAACTGACGATCACAGTTGCAGCGGCTGCAGCACGGTGATTTTTTCTCTCGTCAAACAACTGAGAATAACACACAGAGAAACATGAGTGACTTTTTGTGGCTTGTGTTGAGTAGTTTTGGTCAGATACAGACCTTTAACACTTCTGGATTTCTCGATAATGGAGGCGGGATTGATTATACTTCATGACCATGTTGGGTGCTGTGCTTGTGCATATTGTGCAATAGCAACTGTGCCAAGCCGCATATTCGAAGCATGCCAGGGCCAAGGAAGTGTACGGAGCACTCACACTAGTTATATGTACTGGACTTTGGGGGTCAAGCGTGCTTGGGCACGGTACTGATTGCTGAGTGTGCCCTTAAGGATGTTCCTAGGTGACTCATTTTAGTCAATTAAATGCAACTTTAAATTCAGTTTAACTGACTTCTAAACAAGATGAGAAAAAACGTGTTCCCATTTTCATCACACAATCAAAGCCCCATCACTCCTGTCTGCCTCCTAATTAACAGGCCGTATCACGTTTTCCCCCTTGCTAAACACCACTTCTCTTTTCATCTTTGGACCAGCCTCGTCTTATGAGAGACAGGAGAGCAGAGAAGTCCAAAGTTCAACTCATTAGTCCAGGTCACTTCCTGACTTTTCTTCAAAGGAGACAAACCAGTAGAAGACAAAAGGCACAGGACAGCTTCACACAGCACCACCCACAGACACAATTACAGTGAGAGATAAGACGGAGAGCAGACAAGAAGATGAGAAGATGGGAGAGAAGATAGAAAAAGGAGACAACGTAGTGCAGCAAGCACCTTGTCTAACCTCAAGGCACTGCAGATGTTTTTCACCTGTATTGTGAATTATTTATCTACCTTCTCCTTTTGAGTATCTAAAAAATTGTTTCAGTTTAAAGGTCATGAACATACAGCATGCAAAGCCAGGCTTGCTTTTCAAACTCGATTTCCAGACTCTGTGCTAAGCTAGGCTAATCACCTCCTGCATTACTGTGTGTCAGTCATTGTGCAGCGTGGAGCTCACAGCAAACACTCTGCAGGTCGGGGATTCAAGGAAACGTATAACCATGTATACACTCCTGACAATGTCTAGAATATTTCAGCCCCTAAACTCTTCTTGAGTTGCTTTTTAACACATGCACCATCACAGCGGAGACAATCCCTGTGACTTGGGAAAGCCTTACGTTTGTGCGCAGACATGAGAATGGTTTCAACTTTCTCCAGCAGTAAATCATTTTCAAAAACAAAGTATCAAACTCTTCCTAACGGTTCCCCAACAACCATCATTGTTTCTACCTTTTTTGAAAGGGTTTCTATATATTAACGGCTGGAAGCAGTGAGTCAGTAATGTAAGTTAATGAGAGTTGTACCCACGAGCCAACAAATGTCCTAAATAAAAATGGTTGGAGGCTAGAATGTTAAACTAACAGAAGTCCCAAGCTACAAAGTGTTAGCTACATCAAAGGCTTTTAATACACCAACTCTAACTTTTCAAAGATCAAGAGTTCAAAGCTCCCTCTGCCTTTTGGTGCATCAATGTTCACAAGTGTGTGAAACTTTTCCTGAGTGTGTGAAACTGAGACACTAAAACATGACTGGATATTTTGAGTCCTTGGACGCACTTTTAACTGGCTGCATCTAGTATATTTATGAATGGTAGTGAGGAGAGAAGTTAAACTAGCTGAGCTGACCTCCATGACCTTGTGACCGTCGAGTTTTGAGAGGCGAAATGTAATCCCTCAATGTCAGAGACAAAGATACAAACAACTGCGACAGTGTTCATACTTTTTGTGTTTATTTTATCTCTCTTCAATGCAAGAGAGCTGCAATTTCTTGGTTGCACATCATCTTATCCACTTTTTAATTTCTGTGGTTTGCACCTATTTAGTCTCTACATCACACTCTAAGCAGCCCTCTGCCTCAATGAAGAACCCCAAAGCTGCTGCTGCATATTCACAGTTGAATCTACTCCCAAAAAATGCACCTAAACACAAAAAAAAGGAACATGAAAACAGAGATTGGAATTCGAGACAGCTTCGGAAACAGCATTTCTCGACAACTGTGAAGTTTTGGGTAACGGTGGGTTTATGAGTGCAACAAAGAGCTCTGAGAGAGAGAGAAAGGGGCATGAAGGCAGTCTGATCTGTTTCTCCACAGTAGGAGCTCCAACTCTCTCCTCATCGAGAATGCAAAGCCTCTTCTGCAGGAGTGTGCTTGTGCACTGAGAGGGGGATGGGGGCCTTAAAATGCACGCTGTCAGGGGGAGGGAGCTGGTCCCTCTCCTCTCCTTGCCCTCCCAAATGGGTATTTCGCTCACTGCCCTCTTTGCCTATCACCACAAGCCCCCGCCCCCTTCCCTTTCCCCCCCCCTTTCTCTCTTTCAGGGAGAGTTCATTTTGAGTCTTGGCCATTGTGCCGAGTGAAGGGACTGACTTGCTAAGGGGTGGCCCCGGGGTCCCCTGGCTTGGACTGCCAGGTCAGCCCTGTTGGTGCTAACTAAGTAACACTGGCAGGAATCTGGAGGGGGGGAAACACAAAGCCTGGATGGCCAATAAAGAGTCTTTTCTCTTTCTCTCTCATTGAGTGCATTTGTTCTCGCTTTGTGAGTTTGTGGATTATGTGTGCGTGTGTGTGTGTGTGTGTGTGTGTGTGTGTGTGTGTGTGTGTGTGTGTGTGTGTGTGTGTGTGTGTGTGTGTGTGCGCGCCCGTGCATGAAGAAGAACACGGAAGAGAGGATGATAGTGATGAAGAAAGAGAGAGGTAAAAGAGGGAGGGATAGTCATTAAGAAAAGTGTGAGTGAGCAGATAAAACAAAGCCATGCAGTGAAATAGTCCGCCTCTCTTATAAGCAGAGAAGAGTGTTTCGGTCACACTACTCTCACTGAAAACCTGCAGGGCATCGCTGCACACTGCTGCACAGGACTTAGTTTTATACTTTAATACTGAAAGAAAGTTAATCGGCACTTTTTACAGTAATACATGAATCATAGAACTCTTTGATAAAACTAAAATTCTAAATATTTTGTCAATCAGTCTCTTTCTGCGTCATCTTAAACGCACAGTATGTAAAATCCACCACTGGGGGGCTCGCAATCAAAACAATAACAAAAGATGCCGTCGAGGCTCGCGGGGTATCATGGGAGTGAGTCATGCAATTCTACATACTATACCTTTAAAGTGAATCTCATATGGCGATACATGATGGAAAGTCATCTATTCATTTATAAATAAAATAATGAATAGTTGCCTGCTCCACAAAAAAGGAAGCAGAGAGTTTTATTTTTAATCTGTTGTTTGAACTTAAACATGACTCTGAGAACTGAGAGTAAGCTGGTCTGGATCTACCTTCATGTGTCAAATGTGGTACTTTATTGTGGCTGCATTAATACGAAGTTCAGTCTGTTGAGGGCATGATAGGGGAATAAAAGGCCGATCACAGTTACCTCTCAGGTCAATGTAATGTCTTCAAATATCTGAAACTCTTCTCTGACCAGCATCAGAAACACCTCGGTTTAACGTTTACTATGATATGAAACAAATTAAAGCATTGAACACTCACAATGTTGAAGCTGATTGAAGTTTTGCTTTATAAATGACTAAAATTGAAGTTTGTCTTGATCGACTCATCGATCCGTATGCTTACAGTTTCACCTCTTATAAGTGACAGAAATGCCAGAAGTAAAAAGACTCCAGCTGAAGAAATATTAGGATTTGCTGCCTGTGTCCTTCATTTGTCATTGAAAAGTGACGAAGTTCATTTTTTGGACAGAACAAAAACTAAAGTATTTTCTGTTGTGGCATTTTAACAACTGGATAGTTATTTGTTTAATTAGCCCCTACATTACTTATTGGTTATAATTATGTGCTGTAGTTCTAATGACAAGCATCCTGATATTCATCTGTCGATAAAGATTTTTGCATCTGGATAAAAAGTTGTTTTCCCTAATGAGATCAAGTTTAACTGCAGTTACAAAGCATCCACAGACATTTCAGTAGAGAGTTCTAACAGGAGCTTAGCATCAAACGAGACACAGGAAAGATTTAAAGCAAGCAGAAGCAGACACAAAGAGGCGCAGGCTGAGGAGGCAGCAAATCACTGCAAAACCAATTTTAGTCAATGCCAAACTCTGAAAGGGGCCTTCTTCTCCTTCAGCTGGGAGACGTGGGAGACGGATCAAAAAGCGGTCAGATTAATGCTCTGGCCAGGACAGTACAGACCGATTTAAACCACAACAGCTGGTGCAGAAGGGAAGGAACATCAGTTTTGTGCTCCATCCAGACCACAGTCCAGCAGGAGCCAAGAGATGGTGCACAGGGCTGTACTTACACAGGCAGAGGAAGAATTGAAGGGAATTCATTGAAATGAATGGAAGTCATGATGTCCAAAAGCTCTGGAGAAAAAGATATCACTGAAAACGGTTTTCTCATCATATCTTTATATCATTAGGCTGAAGCACAGTTAGGCAAAAAAATGGACACGGACTACAAATAGATTCAATAGAGAAGAGTCATGATAAAAGTCGTTTTGATACCGTTATCTGTAACTGTATCAGCCACTAGTAATGCCTTAATTGTAGTATATTAGGGTATTGTCCAATTAGGCCATTTAATTGGACTACTGTCTTTGTCCCACTATAAAATCTCCTGGGAGAGAATTGATTTGTTGGTGGGTATATGTCCGCTATGCTCTTGTAGGTGGTGATATTCCCCCTTTCAGCTACTTGCTATTGGACCATCTTTGGGTTAACCTATCACGACACATATACCAAACAATCGACAAACAAGTTAAGTGGTGAACTGTATGTTGAGAATGTACAAGAAGACATGTACTCATTCAGCTGATACAGAGTAAACTGTGTCTCCTCGTCTGTCCTAAAATGTGTGGTTCTCGCTCTGGCAGTTGCCATGTTGATACTTGGTCTCGTTTTCTTCCTGGCTTTCATCAACACATTTATGCTGTTTGACTTCGGGGTCAGTGCAGGAACTGTGGAGCATGAGCAGAACGCCTAGGCCAGTTTGGGTCCAAGTGATTTACAGTATCTCAAACACTAACCACATATACAGGTGTTAGTCCGACTTCGAGAAATTCTACTAACTTAGTACGGTTTCAGTCAGACCAACACGTTGACATGTAAATATAAAAGTCCTGTTTAAGTGAAACACAATAGATTGCATCTTTTCACTGCATCTCTATTAGGGAGCCCCTTTCACACATGCACTGGACCCCTGAGAAGTTCCTGACATGGCCCAGGTAGGGTTAACGTGTGGACACAAATGGCAACATTTTTAGGTGACTTCTTGCAATACCCGAGGTAAAGGTGTCTCCATGAAGCCAGGGTGTGTGTGATTATAGATAATAGTCTCGAACATTCACCATTAGAAGTGTGACGTTGTTCATGTTGAGCAGAGTTTAATTGCTCTATACTCTTTACTGCTTCCCTCGGTTGTTTCATTCCTGATTCCTTCCCCCCCCCACCCTCCTGCACTTTTTAACCAGGTGCACCACCACAACAGAGTATTTTGAGTTGAGCACAAGTTAAGAAGGGCTGGGCCTCTGAACAAGCACGAACTAATTTAACTAACTAATGAACCTTGATAGCGGTTAACAGATTAGAAAAACTGACGTCTTTCTTAAACCCACAAGAGGCTAGGCGGTTTCCAGTTTTGTCCAACACTTCTGGAGACTTCAGCGTGTCTGATGTGTGCTCAGCTGTGAGGTTAGAGACACTGTGGTGCAGAGACGTTGGATATAAGGACTGCCTGAGCCATTTGGTGCCTGGATTCAGGCCAAGACATACAAGCAGCCTCGTATCTAATAAAACAGGGCCCTTAGCTCTGTGTTCTCCTGCATTGTGACGGGACGACAAAGGCAATAGTCAACAGATCTGGATTGTTTCAGAGGGTTTTGGACTGGCCAGGAATTTTGAAGTCTGAAATCGAGCTCATTCCAGGGTTTGAAACATTGCAGATGTGGCTGTGGGACTTTGCAGCTGTCCGACTGCCCTGTTTTTCCATGAAAATGGACTCAAGAAATTACAACAAAACGTTTTAATATAAAAGTTCAGCTCAGAAATAAAGTCATGAACTGTATTACCAACAGCTTGTCATATTTCTTGTTCATTTTTAATTCAGCTCAGATGAAGATAAAAAAGTCATAACAGCAAAGCACACACATAAACAGAACAGTAGAAATGGGAGTTATAAAGTATTCAAGTATCAGCAGCAACTTGGGACCAAGAATCCTTTCACTATGTGAGAGAGCTCAGAAGTGCAACAAGAAAAAAAAAACACTCCCTGCAATAACAGCTGGGTAAAAAGCAACAGTCAAAATGGAAAAGAACAGAGGTGCAGATAGTTTAGCACAGCCTTGAACGGCTCATAAACCGCAGAGGCACATCACGATTTATGGTCGGACTGAAGACGAGGAGCTTTGCCATCGCAATGCAATGCAGGGCTGACTAATGCAAAGCACCTGTTACTAAGATGACCTGAAACTTCCATACAAGAGCAAGGAGGTGAGAGGAAAAAAGCAGAAAAGAGTATGAAGCAGCCTCAGTCTTGCATGAAAGTCAAACGCAGCTTTTGCAGGATATAAACGTCATAACCTTCACGGTGGATTTTTCACGTGCTTCACTCACTCATCGGCTCACCCAAACCTATGCAGATATTTTACTGGGGGCTGGATGGAAAAAAATCTGGATAAAGTCAGAGTGAAAATGTGGCCGTGTGTTAATGACTACGTTCATGTTGACAGTATCATTCTCTCTTTCAAGTGACAGACGGGCGGACGGAACAAAAACAAAACTCTACTCCTGCCATTTAACAGCGCAGTATATTTATCGCTTTATACATTAAAGATGACAAGCAAACTTGAAACCAAACAAGTTTCCTTTAACATCTAACTTATCTACAGGATAATAAAGTAGAGAACCAGCCATGCCATGTTATGCCATGGCAGTAAGCAAACTGTATGAATGAGCTAACTCATATTGTGGATGAGCCAGTGTAAGAAAAGCTCAGCAGCTCCTCAGTCAGTGAGTTATAAACACTTCTTTGGTTTTTATTCACAGAGGTGTTTCCATATCCTATTTAGGAAATTAATTATTGTCTGACTAAAACAAAACGTTGTGCTCTTACTTTTGTTTTCAGCCTTTTCTCAATAAAAAGGGTTCATGCACTGAACACAGCCTGCCCGGCAAACCAAGCAAGCAAAGTTAATGACTACAGTGGCTGCCGTAGATTCTGAAACATAAGATTAGGAAACATGTGACAGAAATAATGACAGAAATCTTAAACACGGACTCCAGGTTTTCATTAGCACCTGTGTTAAACCCCGTCACATCGCAGCTGCCTTCTCTGCTAACACTGAAGCAAGTCATCCCTGTTAAGAAAACAGAATATACAAAACCCTTGATTGGATGGTTTAGCTGATATAAGCTATAAAGCTACTAGGGATGTAAAGATTAATCGTGAGGCAGTTAAAAATTGATTTAAAGGTGTCAAGGTTCGAATCGGTACTCTGAAAAATGAATCGCAGTAATATCATGAGCGTCAGCAGCTGTAGAGCTGAGGCGGTTGGTTGTAATAAGCAGGTGTTATCATGGCAGTGGAAGCATTTTGACTTCCCCGAGACAGAAAATGAAAGAGGTGAGAAGATAACAGACAAGACAAAAACTGTGTGCAAATATTGCAACAAGACAGGGCACTACACAAATAGAACAACCAACATGATGCAGCATTTAATTGACACCACAATGAGAAGCTCCAATCACCTCCCGATTCTCTCAAAATAAATCGTGAGAGAATCGTATCGTGAACCAAGTATCGTGAATCGTATCGTATCGTGAGTTGAGTGAATCGTTACAGCCCTAAAAGCTACAGATGATAAATACTTAACAAGGAACCAACAGTTAAGGTCAATTATCCCCACATCTTATTACATTTGTGCTCCATGAAGACCGTGCACATCCTCCACACATTGTGAGTTTCCATATTCTCTAACTTACAAATTAGACCATCTGAATAGTTGATTATGTATTAATGATTTTATGCAGCCTCTGTGCCTGAGGGGGCAACAAAAAGAGCTCTAATTTTTCCTGAACAAGAAAAGTGCAGGAATGCGTTTGGAGATATTCATTTTGCCCTTTGGATGAGCTTTATTGTGAAGAAAAATGTTACATGTGCTTCGTCTTTCCCGTCAAAGAACCCGCGGGCTCAATACAATACAGACTTTCTATTCAACTGAACATGCAATCAACTTAATGAAAGATACGTTTACAATGGCTGACAGCCCAACAGTGAAACTACTGCCTTAAAGTCAAAAGAGAGAATAAATGAGTTAGTAATATTCCCACATGTAGCAGAGGATCTTTGTGAGGCTCATGATAACCTTGACTGTTTGAGCACACAGCCACGCCGCCAATGCAGAAAGAGGTAAGAAGGCTTTGAAGCCGTGCTGCACAGGACCTAGCAGGAATTCTGATGTTCTGCTGTACATCCTCTAACCCTCCTCCCCCTCTCCCTCCTCCTCTTCCTCCTGCCTCTGCATGCGATTTAATAAAAAGTGAAGAAACAAGAAGAAACAGCGCCCAATCAGTCAAGAGACAGACAAGAAATAGATTCATGTAAAAACATCCCTCATCAAAGTGTCTAGTTAATGTGAAAAACTGCAAAGTAGGAATGTGTACTCTGTGATAGCCTCTCCACTGGTGTTTCCCTTGGACCAAACCCAACCCAGAAAATCACAGATTCAAGCCAAAACTAGAGCAACCCCAATTTTCTTCTTCCCTGCACAAACCTGAAATTACAATCAATATCCAATTAGTGGGCCGGTGATACCGGACAGGATAGCCCCAATAACAAACCACACTTCTCCATGAATTTAAGACCCTTAAAACGAACACAGGGACATTTAATTTGTGAAAAATCAGCCAACTGGGAGTAAATACCATCTCATTTAAATACTCGGTGTTCTGTTGGGTGCTACAATTGTAGCTAGAAACATGACAGCAATAGCACTTGGTCGTTAATAGTATAGAAAAGAGAATGAGATTATATTCTGTATTTACATCCATGCTTCAGTCCACATTGGTGATTACAATCTCCCATGGTAGAAATTCTGACACGAAATCCCCATTAGTAACATACTACAGAGACTGATCCCTTTTACAAAAACTATTGACGGTCCCATGGAAGAAATCAGCATCATAAATTATTCAGAGTGACATGAAATTATTTCTGAATAATAGTCTAAACTTTGTGATTTATACACCGAGAACACGCAGCTCCTCAGAGATAAAGCCGCGCTGCACAGCTCCGATACACGACAAAAAGCTGCATTAGTGATGACTCAACACTTTTAAATAGGTACATGATTAAAAAGGAAAATATATTTTGGTATTGATGGTAAACTGATGAAGAGAATGTTAACAATTTTACTTGAGTGTACAAAATACCTCATAGACAAATACAGAGAAAACCCAAGTATGTCCCCAATGCTGATATCCATCAAGAGCCGATTATTGTACTTGCATTGTAATTAATTGGTCATCAAGTAGAGCTGAAAATATGTTTTGAATTTTTTGAAGTTAGAAAACTGACGCTACTCTTGATGTAAACATTTGTATCTGAAATATAACAGAAAAGTGTAAAGTTATGGCTGCTAAAACCAGAGGACATGATCTATTTCTATGTTTAATAGTTGACCTGATCGTACAGAGTATAGACTGTAACCCCCCATGTCCCCTGACAATCGAGTAACTTAATGACATATTGAACAAAGTTGACCCAGTGACTCACAGATAGTAACAAGGAAAGCCTCAAATTACACATCCACCACAGAATGAGGGGTGGAGTGGAGAGGGGTAGAATTACATTTTAAATGGTGATGCTGGGATGCTGGGATGCTCGCTTGATAACAAAGCCCTCAGATGTCGTCCAAAAAACTTACAGCTTCAAATTTGCGAAAGGTTTCAGGAAGCTAATGAATGTCAGCCATGAAAACAGAAATCAATGTTAAACTCAATGCTGTTTGAATACACACTTGTTTTGAGGGGGGGAGGTTAAAAATCTAAATGTGGAAAATCACTGCCTCCTCATAACTTCACAGGGAAACAGGGAAAATTGCCAAAAAGAAAGACTGATAATTTGAGGAGTAGTCCAGCAGACACATCTGCAGACTGTGAGTCAGGCCACATCTGAGCATCAGAGCAGGTGTCCACACAGACAGCATGGCCCACAGATTCCTGCAGTGGTTTTCGTGGACAGATGTTGACTGTTTTTACTGGATGCAAATCTCTTACATTTGGCGATAAAACACTCTGACAAGTCCATGAAATGAACCGCTTCAATCAAAGTAACATTAGCTTCACGCCAAGCCAGATTTTCACAGCTTGTCCAACAACATGATCAAAACTGGTTTCTCACAGCACAGGGGAAGAAGGCTCAGTGAATATTTTCATCAATAATCTTGAGGGGCTGCATGAAATTGAAATGAGAAAGGGAGAGTATGAAAAGATGTCAAAATTATTTACAATTTTCTACACATCTGCACCACATTTTTCTCTCTTAAACGAGTAAAAGAAGGGTGAATATTTTACTGTATGCATCAGCAAGAGCAAAACACAAGAATAATATGAAGAAGAAAAGATAGAGTGTACAAACAGCAGAGAGAATGATGGAAAAGAAAGCAAGCACAGACTGGAGCTCAGGGAGGGATGAGCGGTGACAAAGGCGGATCCAGAGGGATCAGAGGAAGACCTCAAAGCAGACTCCCAGAGCCGGGATGAAGGCAGCGCAGTGTGGAAGCAGAGAAGATGAAACACCAAATGGGGGCAGGGCCCCCCTGCTGCCTCGCCTCTGTGTTCAGAGCGCATCTGCCTCTGAAGTGTAAAACACCCCTCTCGCACCCTGCAGCACCCAGCACACTGCACCCTGCACCTCCTGCCATTTGGTGGCTTGATGAAGCTCTGCAGCCATGGACATGGCAAAGAGGGTTTTTTACTGTGTTCACACTGTGGGTTCAAAACCATTTCAAGATGTGAAAACTATTTCCTTATTGAATTATAAGCTTGTTATTTTCCCCTAAAAATACTTACATTGACAGCCAGTCTGTAACAATTTGCTAAATATGATTATTTGTCTAACCAATGTTTCAATTAATTATAGTATAAGAGATATGTGGGCCTCTCAAATTTACAATCTTTGCTTGAATAATGAGTTCACCTGATTGACTCTAATTTTGTACGTTTCATTGATTTGTCAAACTGTCATTTTGTCATTCTAATGCTTAGATTGATCAAACATTTCAGCTCCTAAATCAATGATAAATCAAGGTGTACATGCAGTTTTATGGTGGATACACTAATCAAAACAATGTGGTGCACGGCTAGAAAAGGAGGTGTTGTATCTCTGACAGGAAAGAAAGAAAAGGACAAACAAATCTGACCCATTTCACTTCTGAAACACAAATATGTCAGGTAGAGCCAGAGCTAAAACAATGAAACAAGCAGGCCAACTCCATTTGGCTTGGAGAATCAGCATTTAAGCCATCGATCGAGCAAAAATGATGTGATTACAGCGTCAAAGATTTTCTGAAATCTCCCTGTATAATATAATTGTCATTTGAATATATTTATCCCTGCCATGTGAAAACTACAACCTTAACCCTGGGAGCTTGTGACAGGTTTTTCTTGACAGCTTTAAAACCAAACGATTACTAACTATTGTAAGATGAAGCTGTAGATTAACTGAAGACATTATGATTAATGCTTGTGTGTCATTGACACAAGTGTCATTTTTTTAAAGGCTGATTTTCGAGATGGGCCTGTGGACTGCAGCCAAATTTAGCAATATTGGAAATCTTCCTGTTATTTGATATTAGCACAGACACAGACACTACAAGGCAGATGCATGTAAATGAGCTTCTCATCTGCACATTGACACAGGTTCATCTTTTATAACCAGGAATACATCGTATAGCACATATTACAATGAACAGAATCAAGCTATGGGGGGAGCATACAAGAACAACCTTTATTTTATTGTATTTTTAAAGAAAATAGCCTACAATAAAAGGCACCTTCAAGGTGTAGGCTATTCCTTTGGATGATCTCTGTAGGTGACAGTTTACACACCTTTCAATCAGACACACACACTCATATCAACTGTGTTAATGTCAGATCTTTTGTCAAATGCGTGCTTTTAAACAGATTAGGGAATAATGAAGGTGAAACACAAGCCGTCCAGAACAGCAAACCTCCAGCGTGCTGATGCCCCAGATAAGGACGTCCTAACTTCAAAGCGCCTGTTGTTGCACTGCAACACTGAGCAACACAACAGGAGCTTATTGTTTCCAAACATTTCTGTCAACTAAGTTTGCCCCCGAGGTTATTATGATTCAATATGTGGGGGTTTCAATGCTTTTTTTTTTTTTTCATTCACGTTGAAGGTCTTTAAATCCGCTAAAACTCGCAGTGGCGCAAGGAATAGACTATCACACACATTTAACACAGAAATAAACATGGGTACAATTTTAAACATTACACCTCCACGTTTACCTGCATGGTGAAGACTCCTAGCTCCTGAGAGGAGAGCTTTTTCATCTGGTCGGCCAAAACCTGCGCTTCCTCCAGGATGGAAAACTCCGACTCGGCTCCGCAATATCCACAAGAAAGAGCCGAGCAGATTAAAATGAAGCTCCACGAAAAAGCCAACAAGCCCCGGTGAAACCCGAGGTGGTTAATCCGGGAAGCAGCGCGCGTTTTCGGCGTCAAAACCAGACGCTTCTCGCCTGCCCGCCTCGCCATGATGGCTGTGAGTCTACAGGCAGGAGAAACACGAAGTCTGAACTACAGGCGGAGAAAAATCAAGGGAAACTACTTTTACAACTTCGCAGCACCGTCGGGAACGTGTGCCTTTTCTCTCCGGCAAAAGTCTCCAACATTTCCAGCAGCGCAAACAATTGCAACTCCTTGAAATCCCATGAGAGAAGAAAGTAGATCCATGCGTGAAAGAGGAGATGTTTTCTCTTCTTTCTTTTTTTTAAAGTTGTCTGTGTTCCGTCTTCAGCCAGCCGCTCCAACTCCTGGAAGTCTGGCAAAGTGTGTGTGAGCCGGAGATTCACCACAATGGGGGTGAAAGTGGGAGGCGTGGAAACACAAGAGTCCTACCGGCGCCTGGATCCCCGGATCAATGGATCAGGGTTTTGTGATGCCTTCAGCTGCCCCTGGAAAAATGGCAACCAGTGCAAAGTGCGTGGAACGACCCTCCCAATAAGTAAACACGACAAATTAAGCGTCTTTTTTAAAAATGAATATAGCCCTATTTAATTAATTAAGATTAAATCATTTACAAAACATTCAACTCGACTGTTGATCTTTAGAAATGTACTTAGAATTAGAATAACCCATGAATGCACCAATCTCCACTCATTTTAAAAGTTAGTGAACAGACAACTTGTTTTTTCAAAGATAGCCTCTTTAAATTGTCAAATTTGATCAGCTAGGCCTATGTTACAAGTTAATTTAAGCTACTTGTATCCATAACTTTGTTTAGCCAAATGTGTAAACATATTGTAATGTAGGCCTAACTTTAAAAAAAAAAGTAGACTTTCTATGTCCTTCTTGTTTAGCCAGAGGACTGACTTCAATGTTTAAAAAACAAATGACTCAGGACGGTTTCGCCAAAGTAATAGTAGCTTATGAGATGCTTTCCCGCCCCGAAGTAGCCTACCTAACCTTTTCTTAGTGCCTATAGCCCCAACAGTAGGCTAGCTGCTAGCATAAACATTAGACCAGCACACGCCACAACAGAAAGTCTTGCAAAAAGCATATAAAAAAGTTTTATCTAGAGAAATAATAATAGTAAACAAACAGGATGTGGGGGAATTTAGGGAAAACATGACATTTCGCAAAGCTAGCCTGTGGAATATAGCTTGCTAGTTTGTTAATGCTGTCACTAACAAAATATATTTAGCTAACTGGGTGTTAGTCGTTCACCTGCCAGATAACTTCTCAGGCTGATGTCAATCATAATGCTAACTTTTTTATGATAAACAGTGCTTATATTAGCAAACAAAAAGCAGGCAAAGGTTTGAAATTAAAGAGTGCCCAGTCTACCATTTTCAGTCTCATGATGCAGCATTATGCCAGACTAAGTGTAATCCTGAAAAACATGCTAACTGAAGTCACCCATATGAAGCACAGGAAGGCAACTTGGGAAAAAGTAATCCTCTGCTTTTAGCCATTAATAAAGGGTTGTGATATCAAGTCTCCAAGAAGATCATTAAGTTCTTTCACTAAATTAAATGAGAGAAAGCAGGTTTGGTGTAGCAGCCATCGAGACTCTCATCCTGCAAGAATCCAGCTCTTGTTTTTGTTGCAGCCTCAATTTCACTTTGGCTGAGCTGCTTTGAAGGAGCTCGTAAGCTTGTATGTTTGAGCAATTCACGTTTTGCTCACTGAAAGAAAAATACAAAATAAATATGAAAGATAGCTTATATGTTAAAGACACTTCTAGCCAAGGCAAATGATGCACAGCGTTGAATTTCAACAGCACTCCAATTCATCCAACAGCGGACCTGATCAGTGTGCTCTCTCTCTCTCTCTCTCTCTCTCTCTCTCTCTCTCTCTCTCTACACTTCACTGGATTGTCTCTCTCTCTCTCTCTCTCTCTCTCTCTCTCTCTCTCTCTCTCTCTACACTTCACTGGTTTGAAGAGTGGATTTGATTTGCAGCTGCACAACTGGTTTGCAGCCACCTCTGTGCTTCTTGAAACTTTTTTCAAAGGTTTTGAGGTAAAGCAGAGTGGCATTCAGGCACAAAATATGGCTCACTTATTTCACATGCTGGGATGATTCCAGACTGTAAATTGTCTGAGATAGACAGTCAATCGGCTTATATTACATTTCAGTTTTCAAATGTAGAATTATTTTGAAATGTATTTATTGTTTTAATTTACTTTATTAACCATCAGCACTGATTGGACATTCATAGAAAAGGGGGCAACATTTAACTTTTAAACAGATTCTAAAGACATCTTTACCGGCTCATTGCTTTGCACCTGTCACAAGATGCTCTCTCACATTTTAGATTTTTACCTAAGACTTAAATAAGTCAATACCAGATCTAAACCTAAGCTTAAGCTACAGCCTATGTGGATCAGCAGAGCTAATATTGCTGGCTTTCTATTTCACGTGTTAGAGTGGAGCTGAAACAAGACCATCAAAAGATGATTAAAAGCAAAAATGTCAAACACTTTGCTGGCTCCAGCTCCTTAAATGTAAAAATGATGATAGGGAATGAGGAGCCTTTTTTTTTTGCTTAGGACCGAGGTGCCCTTGAGCAATACGCCAAACTAAAAAAATATATACAGGGGGGAAAATCAGGTCCAATATTCTCCTATTTTTACATTACCTGCTATGAAGATCAATATTGCCCTGGGAACATGTTTTTTTTCTTGAATATTCTGAGCTAAAAGTGAATTATATGGCTTTTAAGATTTCTTCTTTAACAAATATTTTCACTTGTTTCTTATTTTACAATAGAGATTAATTTCACGTGGGGATGAACCTGTTCGTGAGATAAAAATGTGATTGAAGCAGTGGACCAACACTTTGCAACCCAGTAATAGCAGCAGGCAAAGCGTTCTCTAAATCCAGACACAGCCGTGCTCCTGAATGGCTCGTCTGTCTGTGTCTCTGGCTGCAGACAGCATCAGATGTTTGCATGGCCGTCAGATACTTTCAGATTCTTACAAACACAAGGGTGTTTGTTGAGTGGTGCGATGTAGCGTGTGCTCCACATTCATTATAAGCTCCCGAGAAAAATATCTCTTCTCTATGGTTTGTGTTGTTTCACCTTGAACTCTAATTTCCACAGAAACACGTATAGTTTATTTACAAATAACCTCTCTTTATTTACAAGAACACACATAGTAGTTGCATTTGAAGGAGGAAGTCATTTCCTAAACTGGTGGCAATGTTTTAACGAGGGGAAATACATAAGACCCTTTTGCAAATATAAGGGGGAAAAAATTGATAAATATTCATAATTTGAAGCAGAAAAAAATAACTCAAAATAAAATTCAATTGCCACAATTTTTTAAATTAAATGGTCAATTTGTCCTCTCAGGCCAGAACACTTGCTCAAATGCCACAAAAAGTTTTACTTCACAATCACAGCGTTTCAACCAGACATCTTCCTCAGTCTGTTGTTTTTGCACTGCCCTGCACCTACGTGATAACTACCTCCTTTTTCCAATTACTCCTCTCAGCCACAGATATTCAGAGCAAAGGTTAGAAACGGCTTCAACATCTCGTCCTTTCTGCATCCTTAGATAAAGATGTGCAGAGGCTTGGTTTAAGATAAATTACGTAGCAAAGAGAAGTAAAAGTAAAAAGAAACAACTAGACCTCTTTTTACATTTTGTTGAGTTGTGTATCATCCAAAATCTGTCCAGCAGTGTTCAACTCTAAATTAGTGTGTATATTATTCATGGAAACTTTTAGTTTTATTTGTACTCTGATTTTCAGGGACAACACAAAAACGTTAGATGATGTGTCAGAGCGAGGAAGGAAATCGGCCAACTTTGCTTATATTTAATTTGAATGAAAAAACATAACATGGAAAGATGTGAATCAAGGTAACAAAAGGTAATTTACCCACATTCATCTCTAAATATTGGTGTAATGTTTCTTTTGTTGATATATGAAATTAATTAGATTAATCAAAGGTTGTAAACAGGGTGTTAGGGTCACACTACAGCTCGGAGTTTGACTTGTCATTTTACAGGCTGCTATAGGATTTAATGGGAAACACATCTGTTTCTTTAACCCACAGCAACCAGTAACATGTCCTTTAGTGCTCGGCGCCTTGATCCCACAAACAGGCTTCCCACTGACAGACCAACCCAGCTGGAGGTTTCAACACCACCTCACAACATTCATGCGCCACCTATGAATTATAATGAACAATAAATGCTTTAATTCAACAGCATCACAAACTAAATCCTTCAAGATTTCCAATAATGTTTAATCAAACAATCTAAGGCAATATGTCAACAGAGCCTGTATACTATAAGCCTTATAAAGGTAGCAATTATTGCAGGGCTGTTGAATTGGATCGTGTTAGCTTTTTGATAAAGTGGCAAATACAGTAGCAAGAGAAGACAAAAGGCTGTGATGGTATTTTTCTCTGGATTCTTCATGGAAATGTTGCAGGTTTGACCTCACTAAGTTTCCAGTAAATAAACCCATAGTTTATCATTTCCTCTAATTAGACATACACTATGACACAGAGGTTTAGATATAAATATAGAAATTCCATTAGTCTTTTCACTATGGTTGCTGTTCATCAAGTTTGATGTTTGAGTCCATAGAAAGGAACTACAACATCTACTAAATCAATTAGTTTCAATAGAGATTGATGGTTTGTTCAAAACAGGCAAATATGATGTTTTTTAAAAGCTAACTGAGCTCTCGGTTCATGCCATAAAAAGCAACAGCAATACCAGTTTAACTTGTTCTCATTGTTTTTTCACTTAATCTTTTGGATCATTTTCCGACTGCAGCTCAGCCAAAGGAACGTGTCTGTCTGTCAAAGCTGAAAAAACAAACACATCTCGACCGGCTGCATGACTGGCATATCTCTGTGGAGAGAACGCAGTGTGGTTTATTCACACCAAAATATTTCATTACACAAGAAAGCAGGCAGGGGTCTTCATTAACAGAGGATAACAGAGGGGAACACTGGATTACCACATTTGCATTTTTTTAATTACAGCATTGGCCCCCACAAAGCCACCTGGTTTGGGAAGATAAAGGGGAGAAAGTGGGGCTGATTAGTCCAGTATTCAGGATTGTGAATATATTAAACGAGATTTGGTGTGAGATGCAGGAAGGTTCTGGTCAAAGAAAAATCCTGGCTTTTGCGTCTGGCTTCAAACCAGCTCTGACTGAAAAAATGGAACGGGAACATTTTGGCTCAGGGTCTAATATTACCTGTTACCTGCAGAAGTGTAAACTTGAAGTCATCTTTGCTTGTGGGAAGTAGACAATGCTTCAAGTGGATTTTGTCATGCTGTGTTAATAAATCCAAAGCCAAATGCAACTGACTGAGCATGACAATTCCCCATAGCAATAATCAGTAAACACAAGAGTTGATAGTGAAACTTGAGGCGTGTACTTCTACAGACACACTCCTCCAAATTAACAAGGCCCTTACATAACATTAGGAGGTGTGTTCAAGTATGATATGACAGGTAGAAAAACAGTAAGACAAAAAAAAATCTGCAGTGGGTGATGTCCCTCTAAAGGATTCTGAAGTAAAGATACACAGAGAAGTTTTTAACACGGTGTCTTTACAACTGCATGATTTTGCTTATGAGGAGAGAAGATGCTAGCATAAAAAGCAGTGTCGATATGAAATGAATCTCTACTTTACTTACAGGATAGAAATGGCTTGTTTAATCACGTCACTTTGAACCTGGTGGGTAAAAAGGAAAACCAAATGTATAAGATATTAACGGTAATTCAGCTTATTTAGGTTTCTGAAAAACAGGCTATTTATTTAGAGCCAACAGCTAATTAGCCATTTAGCTTAGCTCAATAAAGATGCTTCTCTCTGAAGTTCAATTTTTTTAAATTATTATTAACCTTTATTTAACCGGGTAAGAAACCATTGAGATCAGGATCTCTTACACAAGGGTGACCTGGCCAAGAGGTCAGCAGCACATGTCATAAGAAAATGATGCCCACCTGCACTTTTTAAGCTCAGTATTAAACTCTGTTTAATATGTTTCTTTAATCTGTATAAATGACAACATGTCGAGCTCTGAGAAGTTATGTGCTGGACTCTTTCCTTGCCCTGCTAGCAATTTCCTAGCTTGATGCGTTGTAGACATTACTTATACTTTTCACTTACTGGGGATATAACAAATTACCAAAACCTTAATAGTTAGCTTTAGAGGCTGTTTAGGCCAGATATTTTAACACTGAACATAGCTCTGCTAGCTGTTTTCCAAATGCTCGTGGTTTTTATGCTAGCTTGGCTAATTAGCTGTGAGCCTTAGCTTAAATTTTAACACTTGAGAGTGGTATTGATCCATTCTCTCTTAAAAAACAAAAAGACATAGGCCTATTGATCTAAATCGAAGCAAAATCCTTGGACCTTGTTACATTTTCATCTGTAGGTTTTGTCACTTTAAATTTACCAACTACCAAGTAAGTCAATATTTTATGAAAAACGGAAGTAACACTTAGTTTTCAATTCATGGAAGTTGTCTTGCTCTGGATTAGCTGTTGCCCTTTGCTCAATATAACCTTCAGTAGTGCTGTTTCTAAAGCTATGTAGGATGCTGCCCCATACATATACCTTTGACAAAGAGAGTCTGCTTATTTTTCATGTTAAAACAGACAAATAATAGTCACAACTCAGAGCATGAGCAAAAGAAAAGCTTCTATTTGTTCTGGAGGTATGAGGTTGCATAAAATTGTCTTTAATACTTAGCATGAATGTCCTCACCACAGTTCTTTCACATCTCTTTCCTTCCAGCTGGTCCTGGGTCAGCCTCAAACCATAAGAGGAAATGGTTTGGTTACTGCTGCCCCTAATTCTCCTCTTTGAAACAGAAAACAACATCATCATGTTTAGGAAAATCATCATCCATCCTCTCTTAACGTGTAACCAGAAAGATGAAGAAAGGAAGGTATATGCACAACAAATCAGTGAGTTAGGACCGTTCTATTAATAGATGATTGTGAAATATTGGAAGAGGCAGCCACATGGATCTGGTTGATAGTTGTA
Source organism: Tautogolabrus adspersus (assembly GCA_020745685.1). Taxonomy (NCBI): domain Eukaryota; kingdom Metazoa; phylum Chordata; class Actinopteri; order Labriformes; family Labridae; genus Tautogolabrus; species Tautogolabrus adspersus. The sequence goes on along the minus strand of CM036536.1, from coordinate 8,536,310 downwards.
AACATTATAGACAGTTAATAACCAGTACAAAAGAACCATTGTGCAAATACCAAACATGATGTGCAGAAAATAACCCTCTCCAGAGCTCTAAACTCCTATTTAGTCTGACAGTTTCATAAAGGAGAGATCCTGATTAACTAACCTGATTTTCTTTCTTGATGACCATGGCGCCTGGGTAGAAACAAAAATCATTTTAGACGTAAACAACCTCCCAGTTCCCAGCTGACTGGAACGTACTGGCAGCATCAGAGCTTCAGTTTCAGCGTCTCTGGGCATCCATCCATCTGCAGACAGGAAACGCTCCGGGGACGAACCAGCTAGACCCAGTTCTTCTTAATGCATGACAGACTCTTGTGCTTTACACAGCCATGAGAGAAGGACAGGAAAAAAAAGTTCAGGGTCACAGACAGGCATAGAGACATGATTCCACACAATGTTTGATGATCCTGAAACCTTTGCAGCATTATTACCATCAAAATAATAATGAATAAGGACTGGTACAACAATAATTAATTCGCTTAAATTCCTCTTTAAACAGGGGTGTAGCATGAAAAGCTTGGTCTTGTCCCTGGTATCTATCAGTTGGCCCCTTCACAAACAACCATCAAGAAGTAAATACATTTCTCTGTAGTGTTTTTGACATTTAATGTTGCTAGCGTTAAGCATTTAAAACAACATTAGGAATTCGGTTTTGGTGTGTCAACAACGTGCATTTGTCAACAAGCAGAGAGGTGATGTTTGGCTGACCCAATTTGGCTGACGAGGTACAGTGATTTTACCGTAATTTGCGCAGATATAAGGCGTAAGTTGTATTTATTTATTTATTTGTATGCAAGCCTGAGACATAACTTGGGTTACATGACTTTCTGCACACGTAAAGCTGCTTAAAACGTGAGATGTCACCAAAAACAACGCAGCCTTATGTTACGTCACAATCTGTGATAAGTAATATGCAGGGATTTTAAACTAGTTATCTTGCTCGTTCGCCCTCCTTTTCCCACTTGGCTTCACCCATCACCGTACTCTTCTGTCTCTTAGCATCAGGCATTGTATCTAGCCGTACAGAGACGGGCTAACTAGCGAGTGCTGTAAAGCACTTCTTGCAAGAGAAGAGACTTTTGTAAATGTGCATGCTAATTGCATCCCATTAAAAAACATATCCAAAGATCTATCATTGAACAAGAATCCCAAGTATCTGCAATTACTTTATATAACTAAACATGATTTATTGGTTAAAAGAAGGTTGTAAAACAATCTTTGGACTGATAGTTCTCTCTGTTATAGTCATATTGATGGGTTCTTTTCAATATGTAATCAAAACAGTAGAAATCAAACTATGGTTGTAATTTATATGCTTGTGGTTTTGCTTTTTGAAAGTATGACAGTCTTGCTATAGCTTTTAAATCCATGGATGAGTCGACAACAAAAATAACAACTTAGCAAAGTCAAACTAAGTCTGCACGAACACGGAGCAGAAAAAGACCAACTTGGAGAAGGATCTGGAAGTGATAGTGTGCTGTGATTACAGGGAACAAGCCGCACACATCAATACAGAGAAACATGAAGAAGCAACGTCTTTCAAACTAAACCAGACATTTAAAACAGAGACACTAAAGCACTTGCTGCTAACCCTGTTGGGTTTTAATTAGCAGGAGCAGAACCCATCACTACACACATAAATATGATATTGACTTGATAGAGAAAATAAAATAGAAGAAAGTAAGAATCCACAGTCTACTCCTCTGGTGGCATTGGTTTTTATGAATACATTTACTACATGTATGAGTTTCTGAGGTACAAGGGGGTTGGGTTGGGGCTTAAAAGCAGACACCATACAGTTACCATGGCAACACAAGTCTTTGAAGTTTCTTTTACCCCCTTTTTTTCTACAGCTGGATGTAACAACCAGATTTGCTCTCTCTTCTCCCCCACACCTCCTCTCACTCTCTCTTTATTTCTCTCTGTCTCTTCTTCTCTCTCTCCCTCTCCCTCTGCTACATCAGAATTTTTCTCTTTGAAGATTTAAGCCGATTCCAAGTCGAACCCAATGCTATTTCTGGCTCTATTCAAGACTGGGGCTGTGGCTTTATGCATAGCTTGTGTTTGACATCTGTGTGTGAGTGTGTGTGTGTGAATGTGTGTGAATGTGTGTGCGTAAGAGACAGAAAAAAATGACTCAGTATGCTTGTTTATGAAAGATGTGAAACCAGAAGAGATGGGTAAACTTGTGCGTGTGTTTGCAGCATAGGAAGTATAAACAAGCAGAGCTGGGCAGGAGTGATAATTAGAACTGTTTTAAGTGTCCATTTGTGTGTGTGGTATGAATGTGTGTTGTATGCAAGTACAGACACAGACTGCACAAAAATATCAAAAGAAAACGAGGGTAAAGAGAGGAGGGAACAGAAAGTGGAGGATGGTGGGAGCAGAGGAGATGAAAGAAGCAGCAGGAGTAGAGGAAGGGGAGAGGGGCAGGAAGAGGAAGAGGAGAGGAGATGAAGAAAAGCGCATCCAAATACAGACAGTCGAATGAGACTCTATTTTTTTAAGGCAGTTTGGTGTACACATCACCCTCTTTTACACTAACAGTCTAAGGCGGGTCTTTTACGCCCCCGTTATGCCTCGCAGTCAATGTAAATGTAACACAGGCTTTTTCTGAGCCAGCATCGGAGGTAATAACATAGGCATAAAAGGTGTGTAATCAGATCCTACTCCAAGTCAGTCTCAATACAAAACAGTGTTATGTCTGAAGTATTTGTGCAACCAACAACCAGGGAAAGAGAGTTGCGTGAGTCTGCCATTATTCATATCATGTTGATCAAAAAGCAGAGCAGCTTTGCTAAAGTCTGTGCAGCCATATAAAGTACAACATGCAGTTCATGTGCCATCACCGTTCTGAAAGCACTCGCCGCTGCTGTGGTCTATAGACCCATTTCATGCTGTGCGTTCTCTGAGAAGAAGTTGGCAAAGGCAGTGGAGAAGAACTTCCGAGGCTCTACTGCTCCCATTGAAGGAAGCTACCTACTCTTCCCACTGGACATTTAAGTTGAAAATGTTTTCAACTTAAATGTAACTGACTTGATTGACAGGTGGGCACAGTTTAGCGGTTTGTCAGGAAGTTTAAAACCTGCCTCAGCTCTAGCTCTGAAAGTTAGGCTGAGACAGCATTTCCAGCATGGGGGCTGCCGGCGATGAGCTTACAGAGCCCCCTGCAGTAACAGATGCGTGACTGCGAAGACTTGTTAGCTTTGATAACTTGGCATTTAACAATTCCTAGCTCCTCTAAGACACCAACCGCTCATCGTATGGTCATGTCTCACTCTGAAACCCATCATGATGACAGCAGGGTGCCAAATCTCGAGGCTTCCCAAAGGCAGTGGTCAAACAAATGGGTGGATTAACCTAAGCTTTGTCCTTTTTTCCCATACAACCTAAGGTCCCCTCTTCATTGTGCTAAGCTAACTATGAGCTAGCTGTAGCTTTTCGTATTTACAAAGAAAGCCATATTTATCTTGTAATCCAACTCTCTGCAAAAAGGAAGTAAGCATATTCCCAAAATGTCAAACTCTTCCTTATAGCATTGACAGGTTAGTGCGGCTGCAGTCTCTTTCAATACTGTAAAGCCATCCATTCACACCTTTATCACCAGGAAATGGGCGAGCGGTCATAATCACATTTCTGATCTCAACAGTTTTTCTGCACTGAGGAACTGAAAGAGACCTTGAGCTTAATGTGCACAACACACTCCCCGCCTTTAATCCGAATCAGGACTTTTCTACAAAGGCTGTTTTGTTGAAGCTGCAGTATTTCTTGGGTCACAGTGTAAGATGGGAGATAAAAGAGAGAGCATTTTTCAGAGCACAGCTCTGTATTGATGTCTCACTGCCAGCTATACAAAGCAAAAACTGCCTCAAACCATTTCTTCCATTAATTTGCTCAAGTGAAAGACTTTTGTAGCTACAGACTTCCACTAGAAACAGAATTCTCTTGTGCTTTTTTTCATTAACAAGTAAAAAAAAAGGTTGTTAGTTTTTTTAATCACTATCTCTTCGATGGAAGTCTTCAGTCTTTCAGGTAATTGTATTCATGATTCATGTTCTAAAACTGTAATTAAAATGTCCAAAGATCAGAGGAGCAACATCACGCTGCATTCAGTTTTTTAGGGTGGACTTTTCCTTTGATGGCACCAGCGCATTCCTCCACCATGACAACATGCATTATGCCGTTTAATCTCCTGCAGAGTTTGGGTTGCCCTCCATGCAATTAGTCTTTTTTATGACATCCACATCACTGTCATAGCTCGCATGCCACATGTTATCTCCATGGGTGGTCTGGATCACATTGACATCATTGCACAATACAAGCAAATATATGAGGACTTGTGATCGAAAACACCGAAGATAATTCTGTTGTCTGACAAAACTCAACTGAAACGAAATCAACATTTACATTGCATACCAGTTACTCAATGATAAATGGTTACTCAACTTATAAGTAAATAACATAAAACATGTATGCAGTACTTGGGTACAAGGTGCTTTACTAAGTGACAAAGTCAAAAACGATTGAAATACATTTGCAGCATTTTTGTTCAGCTGCTGTAGAATAAGAATCCATACATGTTTATAACATATAGATTGATGTTTTGAAATAAATATAATTTACAATAAACTACAAGAATACAAAAGTTATTCAAGAAAGATCCAAAAGGTCAAAAAGTGTTAGTTGGAGAAGTCATTTCTTAAATGTGTGTTGTTGTTTTTTTAAGATTTATTTTTGGGCTTTTTTTGCCTTAATTGGAGAGATAGGACAGTGGATAGAGATGGAAATCAGGGAGAGAGAGTGTGGGGATTGACATGTGGGAAAGGAGCCACAGGTTGGATTCGAACCTGGGCCGCCCGCATTAAGGTCTATAGCCTCCATATATGCAACGCGCCCACTAACCACTGCCCCACCAGCGCCCCAATGTATTTTTTTTAAACTTCAATCAATCAAACTTTATTTGTATATCACTTTTCATACAAATGATGTAGCACAAAGTGCTTTACATAAAAATAAATCAAACAGCAACAACATGACCTCAGTTAATTGAAGACATCATATGCAACAAAGAAAACAAACTTAGAAGTAATGAATGGGTTGCAGTTATAGAAGAATTCATGAAGACATATGAAGTGGTTGTAAATTCAGATTTGTATATCTTAATAGACTGAACTAAAGGCCATGGTAGGAGTTGCGGCTCTTATGTTTTCCACATTATCCAGAAATGACACGAACATGCAATGATTAAGTATGTGTATATTTTTTATGGGTTGGCGCAATTAAATAGCTGATTTAACAATCATCATCTCAACCACTTTCATAAGCCTGAGCATGTACCAAACAGTGTATACTGGTAACCTCATCCACTCATGTTATTAATCCCAAATGATCAGTTTCTAATCTACAGATAATTAAGAAAGAATTCATCTAGGTTTGCCTAAATACAGAGTATGCTATGATCTGCAGTGATATAGGCTAGGAATTTCTCTGTTTGTGATTAATTTACTCCTTCATTTCTTCTCAGAGTGACCCTGACTCTCCAGGATCCAGGATGAACTGTTTCAGGGTCCCCTCCCTTTCTGCCTCAGGCCAGGAGGGGCCCCGGTATGGAGAGCGATCTTAGACCTTTATGCTGAGTGGAACCAGACTTTGCGTTTTGTTGGAAAGGAGTTGAAGTGGAGTGGGGGGGAGTGAATAAAGAGTGGCAGGGCTTGCACTTGGATCCCTAACATTGACGCACACAGATGGAAAGCATTAGATCTCCATTCCAGCACAAAACTGGACAGATTATTAGATAGAGAGTCTGAGTGGAGATGAGGGGAGGAGAGGAGAAAGAGGAAGAAGTGTAGGGGAAGAGAATAAGAGGCGAGGAGAAGGCCAGTGACAGAAGAATACATAATAGATATTGCAGCCAGTTTCGAATCCCAAGTAGTCAAAAACTACAGCTCGGTCAGTGGCCCAATTTATTAAAATATAATGCTGCAGGTACCACTATGACTGTTTTCATGTAGCGTTCAAATTTAGGTGATGAAGACTTGGTAGTATGAAGAGTGCAAATGTCCGTTTAATTTGTCAATTAAGAGGGAAGTTGATCAGTGAAACAAATACAGGTCCCTCAGTCAGGTAGTCAACTTTGACTTCTTTATACGTCACATCAAAAGTTTTTGTGTCATCCTTGTCTTTTTATTAAAAACACAAGTTATGCATGTACCGAAATTACTGATGACATAGCTGAGCATGTGTCAAACTGCTCGTCATTATTTCAACCTTTTAAACCTTAATAAAAGTTGGGAGAAAGTGTGTGTTGATACTGTATGCATACACATTATTGCATTACTATATGATAGTGGTAGAGTCATTATATATATATATATATATATATATATATATATATATATATATATATATATATATATATATATATATATATTTATACATCCCAGAGGATGAACCGCAATGATTTTGCTGACATGGCAACATTAATTAACAAAAACACAGCATCAACAGCATTTAGCTGGTGATCATGAAGTACATTTTTAACAGCTAAAATGCTATTTATTTCTGTTAACATACATTGTCCAGCCTAAAGAAGAACAAATGATATTGTTTTCATTGGATCAGGCCAAAAATGATATCAACTGAATACTGTTTGCTAGCTAACCAGTTTGCTAGCTAACCAGTTTGCTAGCTAACCAGTTTGCTAGCTAACCTAAAAGGAACGTATGGCAGTGTTTTTGTCACAGCTTGTTTCTGTTACCTTTAAGTTGTGTATAAAAGCTCTGATTGCAGAATTAAGGGACTCAAACATATTTGGGATACAGCCTAAAGTGTTTTTAAGGAGAGGGATTCCCTTTTTATCGATGAGAACTAGCTGAGCTGCACAGTAAGTTAACAGCAGGTACAGTATATTAGCACATGGTTGGGAACATGCAGTGATGTTTGTTTTTTAATAATCTTGTGGAGAAATAAATGCACACATCCTTCTCTGTGTACCTGCACCATTTATGGTACTTGCTGTGGGCTATTTATGTCCTTAATCCCTGAACTATTTATACCCTACCTCTCTGTACAGAAATACACGCATTCATTTTACTACCAAGTGAACCCTGTTTCAAGATATCTATCTCTAACCTAAAACAGATGTTTGTTCACATAATGTGGAGCAGAGCATTTAACACACACCCTGTATAACTATCCTCATAGTCTCTCAAGTCATTTAAATCCCATTTAGTTCTGTTTAGACGGGAAACTTTAGAATAGAATCACAATTACGAAAAACATTTAGCTTACGTTAAGATCATTACAGGGTAAGTGGTGCAATCATTTTAAAATGAATAAATACATTCAGTATAAACTATCGCTAGATGTTGTGTTGATAACTACTTCATGGGACTTTTTAGGCCTTGATTAAATCTAGTTTCCTCAGGCTTTACAAAAATTCTCTGAGACCATCCTTACATAAGATTTTATTATCAGCCTAACTCATTAAACTGAAGATTTTCAGTGATTTTGAGGAAGAAAGTGAGAACTTCAGAGCTGTCTGGAAAGCAGAGTTATCTTAGGTTAGTTACGCTTAACTTAATTTAGCAGATAAAGCAGCTATAGCCATGGAGGAAGTTAGCTGGGCGTAGTTCAATCACAACTACCAGTACCTCTTTAAATAGGGCTGGTTAAAAATATGGATTCACCAATGCATTGCACTTATTATTTTCCCAATTCAATATCGATTAAGGGAAATCCTGAGATCGATTATTTCAGTTGTAATGACGCCCCTCTCCAGCGGGCACTGTGGGTGCTGTGAATTCAGGTCAGGCACAATTGTGCACTTTACATATAGTTTTTGTCCATGCCGTTACAGCACTGTTATGATTATTACGAATTTGCTGCAAATTCAGCGGAGGCACAAATGTGCACTTTAGATCATACTGTACTTTAATATATTATTCTTTGTTTATTAAAGAATAATGCAAGGATAAAATACATTTTTGAGTCAGTTTGTTCTAAACCAATACAAACGATGCACACATAATTATTTAACAAATATCAGAAGGTACTGTGATAAGTTATCTGGGTATTTCTGCCATCTATGTATATTATTAAATTGATATCGAAGCATATTGATCAATATCGAATCGAATCAATATCGAATTGAATCATGACCCAAAGCACTGAAATCAAATTGAGGTGTGGGGTTGTGGACAATACCCAGCTCTATCTTTGAATGTTATATCTTGTTTGTTTAAACTTTTCAAAGTTGAATGGTGATACGGGCCAGGATAGCCAATTCCCCATTTTCAAAACTAATGCTAGCTTGCGAGCATTACCACCTGATACCTCTGGTTTAAACCTCTACGCAAGAAGGTTTGCATCCTAATAGGCCGAGCTACTCCTTGAGCTTCATCTGTGAAATCAGTCATGTGATCTCAGACCTGTGAGGCATGAATAGAGACAAGGAATGTGGATCCATCTTTCTCTCTATTGTTCTCTTCCCTTCTTTCCTACTCTGCTGCCATACGAGTATCTGTCTGACAATGAGGAGGACTATAAATGTTTAAAACAGCTGAATACTCTCCACCTGAACAATGAGTTTCAGATCTCAAAGACACAGCAAGGACAAGTCCCACTTCAGCTCTTCAGTGGATAATGTTTCCAACAGGAAGTCAGGGAGTTAACAGTATATAAACTCGTGCCATTGTTTTTTATTGTTTTTTGACACGCTAGCAATACCTAGGCTACTTGGGGGATTGCTTTGAAATTTGGTACAGACCACAAGAGGATTTATCCTGCTAACATAAATGATGAACTGTATTTGCTTTAAGTGCTGCCAATTTAACTTTGCCAGAACTTTGGTTTATGACAAAATACCCTCAGAACTATCGACATTCCCACCTTCCTAAGTGCCTAGTTTTTAGTGCTAATAAGCAAGTGTTAGCATGCTGGCATGGTTAATTTAGTTTGTTATTATGGTAAAAAATATAGTTGCTAATCATCAACTTGAAAGAATTGAAATGAGTTTGTAAAGCATACCAATTTTAGCTTTCAGCTCAAAGCCATAGACGCTGGCATTGCTGAAGACCAGACTGTATAAGTTGTCTCATTGGGATCACCTCTTGATTTCTGAAGAAGCATTAGGAAGCCCAACAAAGGTGGTCACCATATCGGAAATTCTATCGCCACCCAACTTTTGATCAATCTACGGGCCTTACGTTTTCTGGCAAACAGCAACAAAGCGCCCACCTGTCACTCAAATCAGTCACACCAAACCTAAACATAAGCTGCATGCTGCAGGAACAGGTTATCTTTTACATTTTTTATGGCAATGATTCTTTAAGAATGAAACATTTGACTGTTCAAAAAACAAGGATGACATTTTATGATAAACACACTATTAATCATGTTCCTCACAGGAGCTTTGAAGAACAGATAGATTATACAAAAAATAACCTTATGTACAATGTCTACCGATAAAGAAATTATCTTTTTGTACCAAGCTGTGAACACATTTAATTCAAGTATAAAAAATGGCTATTTTAAAATGGGACTTATTGTGGATTCCTTCGGTTTTGGAGTCAGCCTCCAGTGGCCCCCCGAGGAACTGCAGTTTTTTGCACTTCTGCATTGGCTTCATTTTTATCACAGGAGGTTGCTGCTTGCTAAATGGGTAATTGAAGATTGCTAAGATCCGAACATATTTTGAGATTTAATAATTTCAGTGATTTTTAAATTTTCTATTTTAATGTTTCTTTTCTTTCCTCTGTCATGATGCTTTTGATGTCTTGTGTGAAGCACTTTGAATTGCCTTGTTGAAATGTGCTATATAAATAAACTTGCCTTGCCTAAAGACACAGTTTTTTTTTAATGGAAGCTAATGGAAATTTTAGCTAAAGTAAGCTTAAGTTAAAAAATAGATCCACATTTCTATCTTTTTGTGTGTGATGAGGTCATTTAATATTTTTTTTCCCCGTACAGCACAGATTGAGCACAAAAATCTGTTTTGATGTTACATTTGAAAAGTTTTTGACTGACGACCCTTCAGTTGTATTTGCTTAATTTTGCTAGTAAACTTTAAACACACCAACATACACTAAATACAAAAAAATGAATATCGTTCCCAAGAGAAAACAATTAGCATCAACTGAACAGATAACTTTGTTGTCCACATGACTTATCCACGTTCCGTCAAGGCACCCGGGGGGGGGAATTAAACAAAGCAGTGATAGTTCACTTGACTGCTTTCAAAGGCTTCTCTTTACTTCCTCCCTCCAAGGTCATTATGTGGCAGCACGGACAGCACAGGTCAAGCGCCTGTCAGCCCCTCAACAAAAACAGCTCATGTTCCCCAACAATCAGGGGCTTGTTGGAGGTTTCCAACTCCGCCATGACAGAGTGAGACGTCGGTGAAACTGTATCCCTCTGCCTGTCTCTCCCTCCCTCAACACTTATCTGTATGCCTTCTTCTCAGTCATCATGTCCTCAAAGTACAAGTACTGTCATATCAACTTTCTGCAGGAGAACAGGTGTAATAGTGGGCAATGGAAAGAACATTAACTCAACTACTATCGCTGAGTAAATGTTTTATTTATGTACATTACTTGGTTATCAGGGGATAAATTACAACTCCTTTTTATGTTTTACTTTTCAGTCAAGCAAAACCTTTCTCAATCCTCCAATGCACTTTACCTGTAGCTCTATCTTTCCACCCTTTGTTCATCTATCTTTCTCTTTTTTAACCTCCCCTTTATTTTCAAAGCTCATTACATCCTCAACTCAAGAGGCTGAACTGTGCTCCTTTAGCAAAAAGCGCCCTCAGGGCTTTACTGTCACAAGAGGAGAGGGAGTGGTCGCCTCAGTTACACCATCTGGGCACAGGAAGTGTCCCCTCTGGCTTTGAACCAAAGAGATTTAAGCATCAGGACAGGACACACCCTATCACGATACAGCCATCACTCAGAGTTTGAGAGTAAAGGTAAGTTAATTTCACAAAAATGTAAGAACGTTTTGAGCTTTTTATGCATCTGTTCACCACGTATTATACATTTTATTCCATTAGATATACCTACAACAACAACTACTACTCTGTTTAAAACAGAAGAGAGAGGATCAGGCCTGGAGGGGTTTCGTCCCTCGACATTTTGTTGTGGTTGATTGGCAGATGCAAAGCATTGAGAGAAGGTTGATGTTTGCACAGGGCAGTCTGGTGATCTTACAGTGCTCAGTGCCCATTGCACCCCCCTTTGCAGAAACTTAGCAAAACATTACACAGAAAAGGTGAACACCCAGTTGCGTTAAACTAAGTTGAGTTTAAAAAAAATCACGGATAATACTGTATGTAAGTTATTGAAAGAAAAGTTGTCAAAAAAAGTTTGCAATTCAAACCATGTGATATGCATGGACCAAAGTGGCTGTTTAGTGTCAGGGAGTGTTTTTTTTTAAAAGATTTTAATGTTTGACATGATGTGTATTGCAATTTGGAATAAAATGATGCTTTTATGCAGAGATATACACTTTCTATATGTGTATACAAACTAGTGAGTTTTAACAGCACACACACACACAAAGATGATCATAAATCTCCATTTATTAAGCACTTATCTTTTTAGTACACTGAGACTCACAGTTTATCTGCTTAATTTTTTATTTGTTTTGACTTATTTAAAATACAAAAATGGATTTGAGCTGAAAGTATGTCAAAATACACACACACAGACACACACACACGCACACAGACACACGCACACAGACACACGCACACACGCACACGCACACGCACACACACACACACACACACACACACACACACACACACACACACACACACACACACACACTAACACTAACACACAGAATGATACACAGAGAACAAGGCAACACTATAGATTCATTTTTTCTATCTCTGTCTAAATTCTAGTTGCACTAATATTGTTCCCTGCTGTTAGAAGTTCATCCCTGCTTTTGTCATATAGCTGAGGGGCACCACCACCTGGTGAACCGTGGCCACTACAACTCAATAAGGAAATTAAAGAAAATCCACAGAAATGCTGATTTGGTGACACCAAGTGGGTTTTTACTGTCATTACAACTCTGACACCGACTAGCAAACCATCCCTGTTTGAATTGTTTGGTTAAACAAACACAATCATTTAGGAAACATAATCAGAAGTATTTGTATTGTACATTTTTTGATAGTGAACAACGAAATTGTATCTGCGTTATCTATTTTACATAGGAAATGTCCAAACAACACCAGATGTGTGACTGTGTCAAGATAGATGAAGCAGAGGTGATTTTTTTAAGGAGAAAATTAACTAGAGATAGAAATATATTTCAGCAAGCGATATAAAGTTGTATCAGAGAGGATGAAGTTCAGTGAGAGGAGGACGGCGTTGCTGTCCGTAAAAGAAAACATTGAGATGGAGCTGTTCTCTTCAGAGGAGCCCTGCATGGTCATAACAACAATCGAGAAGGAAGAAGAATGCAGCTATGACCGGGTGTGTCTCACATTTAAATTTAAAGCTTGTAAACTAGAAGAAAACTGATGTGGTACTCAGACCAAATATTTTTCATGTTAAGAAACAGCTTTACCTTTATTGAGTGGAGGCCCAAATATTGTTCTGCACTTAAAACCCTAAAATACATCCACAGGCTGACTATCTGCCAACGTTTATAATATTAAGGGTCGTGCAGCTCATGAGGAATCTGTTGTTGAAACTGAGATCAATGGACGTTCTAAGTGATTGAGATTAGATACTGCTGATTCATTTCCCGTTAAATCACTTTTAGTATCAGCTGACTCAACATGTGTCACCACTAGACTCATGTTCATTTCCTTAAACAAAGTACAAAGAGTCGCATTCAGGGATCAATTCCCTGCAGATAAACATTATTTTACAATCCCAGATTTTTAGGAATACTTTTATTTTGAGACATTTCTGGTACCTATTAAATGCAAAACAATTAGGACTACAAATGGCTGCAGGAGGATATGGAAGGAGAGCTTCTTGATTGAATAATTCTTGTTTCCTTTCTGCACAGCTAGCAGTCCTCTTTGGGAAAGGAGAAATCAGCATTATACCAGATTTATAAATGTGTGCTCTGACTTTTCTGTGAATGTCAGTCTGCCTGGGCTGTAACTCTGACTATCATCACACCTACTCTATCTGTTTGCATGTTTGTCTACAAAGATGCATGTGATGATATGCAGTGTGAATCATAAGTCGTAAGTAATTGCCAGTCATTGCCAGTATTTTCTGCCCTTGAGGTTATTCCTGGCAGCAAAGAGGAAGCTTGAAACAACAGGAAATATAATGAATTCATTGGCTTTCATTTAAAAGCCTGACAACCATTGATTTTAAGGAAATGCAAAACACAAAAAACAGAAATGAACCAATTGATACTATTGATTTTAGAAGTAGAATTATTTTTTTGTGGCAGCACTGAGTTGAGAATTTTTGGCCATTATGTTGTTTTATATTCTGTGACTATATTCTGAAAATAATACTAAAGACGAGGTGAAGGGGAAAAAGCTAAGTTATTAATGTTTTGGTTACAAGACTTATTCATTGGCTTCTAAACTAGTTTAGTGAGCTAACTAATAAGCCAGGTGTGTGATGCAGACACTGGTAGACCATAGACTCCTTGGACAGTCTGCTAGACCAGTGGTTCTCAACTGGTCTAGCCAAAGGACCCACCACCAACTCCTTAATAATAAATCGATCCAAATTTTGGATATTTTTCAACCAATGACATTTGTTTTATGAAAAATGGTGCGGTTTGGACTTCGGACGGTACAAAACTTTTTACAGAACAAAAAGATGAAACAAAACAAACATGTTTTAAAAGTGACTTTTTGACACTTTTTTCCCGGCAAACTTTCGCAACCTTACTGAAGATGACTCCACAACCCACTTTTGGATCCCGACCCCCCTAGTTCCCACCACTGTGCTAGACAGATTTGACTAAGTTGGCCTTCAATTTAAATTGGTCAAATTCAGATGTAAAATTTTTAAGAATTACGCTTCAGAGGCTGATACAGACACAGAGAATCTGTGTTCTGGATCACTCTGTTAACATGTGGATTTCTGATAATTGGATTAATTTTTTTAGCTCTGGTGATTGCTTGCAGAAGAATGCTTCTTTTAAACTTCTTTTAAACTGTCAATCATGAGCCAAAGAGTTTTATAAAAGCGGCGTGCTGAATCCATGGGATTTTAATTGGGGAACTTTATTCCGCAGACATTAGCCATGCAGAGCAGAATAAAATGACTACTGATAATAGTGATACTTGTAATTTAACTATCCATATGATCTCAGTACATTTAAAATCCATGGTTCAGTGCTGCTGTCCTTTTACACGACTTCCTTTTGGTTTGAGTTTGAGTGCATGAGGTTGCTGATTATGCAGGCAAAGACTCACTGTGTTGGAGTTGATTGATATTGATTACAGATCATTCAGTGTGTTGTGTATGCAATGTGTCTTTAACACAACAAACACATCAGTTTGACCCAGACAAACATGATTAGATAGCAGGACACCATAGTTTGACATCCGCTATGTGGGCTCCTTTTGAAGTCTGCAAACTGACGTACTTACATTAGTTAAGGCACTCTGTTGTTGTAGTTTTTTAAATAAAGGTCAAAGAAACCATCTTTACTGGACACAACAGAGACTAAAGTAAAATAAATGATGCAGGATGTGAAGCCTAAAGTCGCACTTACAACTGATATTTTGTAACTGTGGTTTACTTTGGGTACAATATTGATTAAGCAAAGTTGACTCAATCATCAGGATCATGTTGAGACAGGCCTCAATGAAAGCATGAAGATATGTTAATTAAAGCTAAAGACATAAGTCAACTTATGTCATCTGTTTTAAACACTTGGAATTATTATGAAAAGATTGAATTCAGAGTAAGAGACCAACATGGTGTGACTCCAAACTTTCTGCAGAATCAACAATATCTCCTCCACAAACCATTCAGCCAGTGAGAGCCTCAGAGCAGTCCACACAACCAATCACAACATGAGAGCAGAGGTGTGAGCCAATCAGAGCTTCGGACTCTGATAGTTCTCAGCTTGAACTGATTAGGTGTTTGGAAGGCCACAATCACCTGAAGAATATTTGCAAGCTCAATGTGCTGAGGGGTTGGAATCAGAGAGAGAAGAAATAGCAAAGAAGTTCAAGCCATCTGAGAGAAAGAAAGAAAAGGAAGAAATAAAGAGACAGAAGGGGAAATCTAAGGTTAGGACAGGAATCGCAAAACAAGAAGAAAAAAAAGGCAGAGGTGCTTTAAGTCAAGGAAATTGTTCTGACAAGGAGTGGATTCAAAAGGAAAGACAGCAAGAGATATAAAGTTGTATCAGAGAGGATGAAGTTCAGTGAGAGGAGGATGCCGTTGCTGTCCGTAAAAGAAAACATTGAGATGGAGCTGTTCTCTTCAGAGGAGCCCTGCATGGTCATAACAACAATCAAGAAGGAAGAAGAATGCAGCTATGACCGGGTGTGTCTCACATTTAAATTTAAAGCTTGTAAACTAGAAGAAAACTGATGTGGTACTCAGACCAAATATTTTTCATGTTAAGAAACAGCTTTACCTTTATTAAGTGGAGGCCCAAATATTGTTCTGCACTTAAAACCCTAAAATACATCCACAGGCTGACTATCTGCCAACGTTTATAATATTAAGGGTCGTGCAGCTCATGAGGAATCTGTTGTTGAAACTGAGATCAATGGACGTTCTAAGTAATTGAGATTAGATACTGCTGATTCATTTCCCGTTAAATCACTTTTAGTATCAGCTGACTCAATATGTGTCACCACTAGACTCATGTTCATTTCCTTAAACAAAGTACAAAGAGTCACATTTAGGGATCAATTCCCTGCAAATAAACATTATTTTACAATCCCAGATTTTTAGGAATACTTTTATTTTGAGACATTTCTGGTACCTATTAAATGCAAAACAATTAGGACTACAAATGGCTGCAGTTTCTGAAAGTATTCTGCTATACTGTGTTCTTGTTTAGTTTTTTTCGTGTTTTGTTTTGGCATACAAAGAAAATTCCATGCACCTATAATCTTTGAAACTGCAGCATGTTTTTGGCGACACTTCAGAAATACCTTTAAATGGATTCCTTTAAGGCAGTGAATCCTAACCTGAGGATGGACAGACAGATATGAGAAGTCGAGAGATGAAGTGGAGGATGTGTGGATAAAAAAATAAAATCTTACTCTTATCAGATTAACATATCATGAAGTTAATCGGTAAAAAATAAAAGTGCGGGAAATACCTATTTGTTTCATCTGGAAATTCTGGTAAACCTTGAACCGTGGATTGTTTTCTTGAGTCTCAAGCCAAAAAAGGCCTGGGAACTGCTGCTTTAGGAGTAGTAAGAAGAAATAGTAATGTGAGTGCATGTGATTTGTGGGAACTGGCCCTTTTTAAAAAACCATCAACACACAAAAAACAATTGACAAGGACTGAAACAAGCAAAGCAAACATTGGTCAGCATGTCTCATGTCACATACGTTACAGTCACTTCATGGAAGCATTAGTTTTTTACATGAATCAGACACAGAGCTGCAACCATCAACACTTCTCAAATTCTCTCCCTCAATTGTGAGATATTCTCTCTATTCTTCGATAATTTGTACAGCATAGCAGATTAAACATCTTCTCTTTTCCTTTTCTTTAACTCAGAATCATCTGGAGCATCCTCTGGTCCCCGACTCTGAGGAGGAGGAGGAGGAGGAGGAGGGAGAGGACCCAGAGCAGCTTTTTGAGACCCCTCTCAAGGAGCAGCAGCCAAAGACCAGTGCAGAGCATGCTGCTAAGGATCTGACCAAGCATCATCTTCCTGTCCCAGGATTCATGGAGGAGATTAAGATTGAAATGGAGGTAAGTGAAAATGCATGCTCCTCAGTACGCTGTAAAGTGAGCTGATGGATATGCAATGCAAAGGAGAATAAAACTGCAGCAAAGTTGGGGAAGTGTATGAATATAATTTGAAGGATAATACATATTACAAGTAGGTCTCTTTTTCTCCCTCTTTGCAGGTGTTTCTGCCCCTCAGAGTGCCTAAGAGGGAGCTGGTGGAGTTAAAGTCTGATGATCCAACCCTGATGACCCCGGTATGTCACTTGAGGTTTACTTTATCACTTCCTGATTGGCACACTAACATTCCAACAGGGTGACACTTGAACAGACAAACCACTTTATCTGGTTCAACACTCTTGCTTTGCATTTTTGCGTGCCCATGCCAGCGCAGTGATAAAGACTCCTATCTGCCGTCTCATCGATTGTCTGTTTCAGTCTGCCAAGTCAACAGGATTTTTGTTGAATGCATTCTGATGGTTGTTATGGATAACAAACTGAACCCATCTTGTTGTCATCTGTTGTTGCCAGGGTGAATAATGTCAAGGGCAAATGTCATATCGCTTGTGAAAGAGATTTTTATTTTTTATTGTATGGGATCTCAGTTCTTTTAAAGCCAGCCTCGATTGGACACTTGGGGAACTGCACTTTTTTTGCACTTTCACATTGGCTTCATTTTTCAATAGCAGGGGTTGCTGCTTAAGTTAGGCATCAGAGTCAAGAAGCCATTGTTGAACGAGTGCTGAAATTAGTTTCAATTCTCTCTTCAGCTGTCCTATCTAATAAAAAGGCAAAAACAAATCATTTTTTTATTAATTACAAAAAGATAGGAAATCATGTGAAATGTCAAGTTGAATTGAAAAGAGGAGCTGATCACTTTATTAATCACGTCTTCATATCTGTAGATATTTCTTTTTTTTTGTCCCACAGTATAACTGCTTATTTTCTGCTCTATTTGCATGTCAATTTTAAGACTTACTGTCCTTCTCCAGATGGTTTTTCACCAAATAGTAGCACTTCTTTTCAGTTGAAGTAAAGATTATCGTGCAAAAGTGAAACTACATGAGGATGCAATACAATGATGTATTAGTATGACCAATCTACCATTATGTCTTGTCCTTTTACCTGACTTTATCACGATGTTGTGTGCCGCAGCAAACTCCAAACAAAGTTAATCGTCTGAAATGGAAGAGACAAACTCCACAGAGGACAGGACTGGTTGTCAAAGACGTGGTCTGTCTCCCAAGAGGACTCTACCTGGAACAGTTGGAGAGGTGAGAGGCTTTAAAGCAGATATTTTTTCCTCTTTAACCTTGTATTTGTAGTCCTGATGAATTGTCTTGAGCTGAAGGCCATTTTTTCCTTCCATTTTTGGATATCCGTGGTTCTGAGAGGATAAATCTTCACGTTTTACTCATCACTTCTACTAGCAATTACATACATATACATATACAATTAGTTGACTCTTACACCCAATATTTATTGGTCAGAATGATACGAGTACGGTCTTGCCCCACAGAGAATAAACCCTTTCCAATTTGGACACGTTCTCCAATTCCACCTTTAAATGTACCTGTGTATTTTTTATTTTAAGTAAAAACATAAAAACATAATTTAATTTGTGGCCAGTTTCTTTTCTTTTTTTTGCCATGTTGGTTATATTGCCAGTGTGTTTAGAAACTCTTTATTGTTCAATACAAATAATAAATGAATGCAGTAAATATTCCGCTCTGTTTCATCCAGACCCGTTGTTCCACGTGGCAAAGAACGAGCATCACTAGTGGCCTCAGGAATGGCCGCTCGCATCACTATTGACTGTGGCTGGTCGGCCAATCAGATGGAGAGTCGGCTGTTGTTGCTCTTCAAAGGGCGGATAGTAAGACAGACGGGACAAAAGTTCTCCTTCACATATTTACAGGTGTGTGGAGTAGCGTACAATAATTAATATGAAAGCTTATCTGACTCCAGCAACTTTTTATTCAACACGTTCTTCCTTTCTTTTGGGTGGTCATAAAGCTCCAGCAAAACTTGCAGTTTAAAGATCAACTTTATTTAACCGACACGTTTCGGCTTGTGGCCTTCATCAGGGTCATCCTTCTATTTGGGGTCAAAGAATTAGAGAAATTGGATAAGGTGTAGCCTCCCAAAAAATTGTGTATTTATATGTGATGGCATGTTTGGTCGCAGTGTGTGCAGGGCTCCAGGGTGCTGTTTGTCCCAGACACCCCTGCAGAAGGCTGGACAGGAGAAGAGGTACTGAAGTTGGCTGGACATGGTGCTCTGTACATCCTCAGCCACCAGGACTACCCACAGGTGAACAACTATAAAAATACATTCTTACCTGTGTGATGTTAAAATGTATATTATAACATCATTTTTTTGTTCTCTCTGAAATGTTCTTAACATGAAATTTGGTGCATAAAAGAATCAGAAGACTTTTATTCTTACATTACACGCTATTTATTGGACATAATTTCATGTATGCAACTAACCCTCAGTTTGTGATAAGAGCGTTCTAGATAAAGATTCAGAGCAAAAAAAGCAATTATATCAATGCAATAGTGGTTGATTTCTCTTTGTTGATTTTGTCTCAGTAAGTTTAGGTTCTCTTTCTCTCCCCCCCTTCCCCCCTCCTCTCTCAGAGAGTACAGGACTCTGAAAAGGCAGCCAATGAGACGTCTGTGTTGAACAAGTAAGGCAATATTTCAAACATTTTAAAATGGTTAATTTATAAATAACAAAATGTAATTGCCTGAATATTTGTGTTTCACCATTTGTTAGGAAAGATGACTTTAGCCCAGAGGAGAGATCAATGACGTCCCTGGATAAAGAAAGTCAGCTGTCAGAGCAGACCCAGCCACGTGTTTGTAATCCCTCAGAGGAGGTTGACCTGAAAACCATCCTGATGCTGTTCTGTCAGGAGAATGTTGATCAAAATTTAGAAACTCACATCCAGCTGAGGAGGGGAGACCTCCTCCACTGTGCTCTGCAAGCAGTGAGAAGACCTGGCTTCCACTTCAGGACGACACCAACCATCTCCTTCATCGGGGAGGAGACTCACAGTCATGAGGAAGCCCTCAGAGAGTTCTTCAGGTTTTTAATGTTAAGCTCATATTTTCCCTGGAAAACATAGGTGCTATAGGGGCGGCAGTAGCTCAGTCTGTAGGGACTTCGGTTGGGAACTGGAGGGTTGCCGGTTCAAGTTCTGGTGCGGACCAAAATACGGAAGTTGTTTTGGTAACTGGAGAGGTGCCAGGGCACTTCCCGAGCTCTGCCGAGGTGCCCTTGAGTAAGGCACCAAACCCCAAACTGCTCTCCACCAATGCATGTCCACAGGTCCTGTTTGTGCATGTGTGTGATTCGGGCCTATGTGAGTGTAAACCTGAATTTAATCCAAGTAATTTAATAAGTAATTTAATAAAGTATTTCAAAATAAAAATCAAATATTGATGTCCCTTTTAAAAACCATGCTCCTAAACATAGACTGAGGTGTCAACATTATCTGGTTTCCTAAAGGCTATTCTGGATGAATTCTTTTGAATAGTAGCATCCACCATATTCATGCTCAGGTTAGGAGCCTCAAATGTTGTAATGTCATGCGTCTGTGTTCGAGGTATGCAACTTCTCAATTTATCAGCTGAAAAGAAAGATGAAAAGTGAAGCTTATTTGATTAGCTTTTACCATAAAGCAAGAGCTAATCTTTGCAAACAAAACAAGCTAACATCACACACAGGCAAATAGATTTGATAAGAAAGGCTTACATTAACTCACAGTAACAATAACTAGTTAGATAACTAATGTTAATAGAGAGACAGACTAGCTTTTGTGACGCAGCTGCTGTAATGTGTTATATGTTTTATTTTGAAATATCACCAGTTGTGCTTTGGGAATTTTCACCATTTGTCATTTTTTTCTTCTTACTTAGACTGACTTTGCTGGAGTTGCAGCAAACATCTTTGTTTGAAGGTCTCCCTGGGCGTCTGTTCTTGACCTATGATCTCTCAGCTCTTGAAGACAGGAAGTACTATGAAGCCGGTGTTCTGGTTGGCTGGTCTCTGACTCAGGGCGGGCCTGGACCTCATTGTCTACACCCTGCTCTTTACAAGGTTGTGTGCATACTTGTCTTTGTTCGATACATGCCAAACCAATTGGCAATATCAACCTTATATAGATTACATACCTCGACATAGTGAAGCTTTATCAATTTTTGTTCAAAATAATTTGACATTGGATCACTCTTTTTTTCTATTGTTTATTTTGTCACAGCTGATGTGTGGCCAGAATCCATCTTTAGAAGACTTCAGCTGGAAGGACATTGTTGACGTTGAAGCACAGAACAGACTGCATCAGGTAGCAGAGATAACTCCCATGTTTCCCTGCTAGCCTCGACGTCATCTTTTGTTATTGTAGTATTGATTGAGAGCCCCATGGAGGCAGAATCTACATATTGTATCTCTTGAATACACACAATAATTCATTTGAACTTTACCCTATAAAACTCAACTCAAAAGGTTATGTTTCTGGGGGTGAGTGAGAAAAACATTTGTGTCTTTTATTTTGTATGTCAGGTGTGAATTGTTTCCTCTATCCTTTTATATGATGTAAGGAAAAAAGCGTTAGACTAGTATTATCTAAGTGACTATCAAATGTAAACAGAGGGACACAAAAGTTTTAGCTGTTTAAAAATATACATATTGTATAATTTCTCAATTTAATCATCAGTCAAAAGTGACGTATAGGTCTGACTGTAAGATTTTTTTCCAACTTGGCAAAAGTGAAAACAAAAACAAAAACAAAAAACACTTTTTCTGCCTCTCAGGGCTTCCATACATTTTCATCATTACATGTCAACCAGCTACTGTGGAAAAACGTTTCACATTAATTAACATTTCCCAATAATTTAACCGGTGCAGTACTGTATATACACATGTTTGAGTGTGCACACTCACACACACCTTTTCACAGTTACAAATAACTCTCCTTTCTTTCCTTTGCAGCTGCAGAGTTGCAGAGATGTCAAGATGCTGTCTCCCAGTCTTTGCGACTGGTTGTCCAGCTGTGGGACCCCTGACATCCATTCAGCTCATACTGATGAAGTAACAGATATCTATAGTTGTGTGGTGAAACATTACATCTACCACAGGTAGGGGAAAACAAACACACATGCTTGTATGCTCTTATATTCAAATTCAGTCCATTCCTTAAGTCTTTTTTTAAACACCAAGATTCAAATAATTGAATAGCATCTTGTATATGAGAAAATTCAATGATCACTTAGTCCATATGGCTGTTCTTCAGGGTGTCCAGTATGATCTCCCAGTTCACTGAGGGGCTGAACAGCTGTAGTGGATTGTGGGATATGATACAGTCCCACTGGGAGGTGTTTAAACCAGTAATGACAGGCGCACAGCAGCATCCTCTGACCCTGGAAGAGTTCAAACAGCTTTTCACCGTCTGCTACAGTCCTCCAGACAGCCCTCTGAGGGCGGCTGAGGAGGCAGCAGCCGCTCACTGGGAAACAGCCCTCGCCTTGATCAGCGGTAAGAGCAGAGGGATGAATGGAGGCGACATGATAGGTTTAAGATGCGTCAGGAGTTCCAGGGTTTACTGTGAGACCAGCTCACATAGTTTTTTTTCTTTGGTCACAATCAGATGGACAGGCAGATTTTTCCCTTGAAGAACTCCTCTGCTTCATCACTGGAGCTGATCATCGGCCTCCTCTTGGCTTCCCCGAATTGATCTCTTTGCGTTTTTACACCCAGGTTGGTATCTATTAGATCACAACAGTTTGCAGATGGCTTTCCAACAAACAGTCTGGTTGTACTTGCAGTTTCTGCCTCTTATAAAAGGTATTTTTCACTACCACTGATTCCAAGTGCTTGGTGCTTTGATAGATAAACATTTTTGTGTGTGAATAATATAGCAAAGGGAACAGTCTAGATCTGCTCTATATGTGAACAGTCAAGAGCTATTAACAGTATAAAATGAATCATGATATTATTTTCCCTAGTAGCATAATATAAATACAGTTTGTATAGATAGTCAGTTGATGATAATATAATTATCACAGATTTCTTTTTTGTTTGCCTTGATTTTCTTCTGTCTTAACATTAATCTTCATTTCATATTTCCCTTGCCCTGACTTAATTTTCTAGGAGGGGAGCATGTCAGGTGTGCACCTGCTAAACGCCTCCACCTGTGCTCTGGATCTCTTGCTGCCAATAGGAGTGGCCGGGGCTGCAGATGTTTTGGTGCTACTGAGTAGAGCCATGCACAAGGCTGTGGGCTTTACGTGTGTCCAGAAAGAGGGAGAAGGAGAGAACAGCTGTACAGATGTGATAACAGGTTTATGAAGTGGGAGCTCCACATCCTTCTTCAGCTCTGATCAAAGGTTCCTACAGGAAAGAAACATTGAGACTGAGAAGAAAGCCACACTACTGTTTGGGTTTAAGAACTGTAAGCATTTGCTGCATTCATCATTATAACTCAGGTGACCCAATGAGGGAGTTTAGACCAATGTTTTCTGTGCTCAAAACTTATTATTAAATATTCCAAAGTGCAATGGATTGGAGTGTTCAAATTATCTTATAAGATCAAACTGTTTAACATTGTGCCTCTCCTGATTTCAAAAAAAATGTTTTGTACAATTATCAAAACTATTTATGCCTTGTATTTTCCTGTTTGTATCTTAACATAATTTATTAAGGCAGATTCTACAGTTCATGTTTAATTAATTCTATTTGCTTTAAAAAAAGAAATGAAAAGTTGAATAAAATGTATTCCGACTCTATCCACTGACCAATCTCTGTAATAAAATTAATCTTAAAAAAAGACAAGAAAATGTCTTTCCAGATATGAAGAAGCATTTGAGCTGAACTGTCCTCCCATATTATGCATAAACAAAACCAAAAGCACACTTACTTTTGACGTTTTCTGTCCTGTCCTATGGGACAACTTGGACACTTCCAATGTTTCTCAGGTTCACTCCGAACCTTTCATTCAAAACCTAAATAGAGAGAAAACAAAAGGAGTTAACATCCCAAGAATGCTCTCATTCCCTTCACCCAACCCTTCATATTGTGTTCATGCATTAGCATTTATGTTTAACTCAACAAATGCTGTTACATACCTGTGTTACAAGTATGATGAGGGTTTCATTGCTGACTTCTCCAAAGGTACGTACTTTTATCTGGAGATGTGCCAGTGGTAACAAGCCTTTAAGAATAAGAGAAATACATGTGGAAAAAACAAATTAATTACTCCCCAAAAAAGTGTGGCTTCTGTATGTCAGTGATAAGAGTTGTTCCATTACTGTTAAGGGTTATACCAGGACTTAATCCCTTTGAATAAAAAAGGAGTAGGGAATGTGTTTTTAAAAACTCTGTTACACTTCCTATTTCTGTGAATCGTTGATTATCTTTCATGATTAGTTTGACTGCAGCTTTAATATATACTAGACTTAAAAGCAATACAAAAAAAAAAATATATATATATATATATAAATATGGGATGAATTTTATTGTTGGAAATATAAAAGGTAATCAAGTGTCAAATTCAATTTTGTAAATCATTTTTCATGTGAAGGACACTTATTTCACTTTAACAAAAAATAATTCTAGAAGTTCCTTTAATGTTGAGCTTGACCCTTTATTTATTACTGCCAGTTGAAATTCTCAGTGTAAGAAAAAGGAATATTAAATCATGAAATTACCTTGTGATGGTGTGGTACTGGGAGCTGCAGTTGTTGTAGTGGGGGCAGGAGTTGTAGTTGGAGCTGCAGTTGTTGTAGTTGGAGCTGCAGTTGTTGTAGTTGGAGGAGCAGTTGTTGTAGTTGGAGCTACAGTTGTTGTAGTTGGAGCTGCAGTTGTTGTAGTTGGAGGAGAAGTTGTGATTGTGGTAGTTGGAGCTGCAGTTGTTGTAGTTGGAGCTACAGTTGTTGTAGTTGGAGGAGCAGTTGTGGTAGTTGGAGTTGCAGTTGTGGTAGTTGGAGGAGCAGTTGTTGTAGTTGGAGGAGAAGTTGTGATTGTGGTAGTTGGAGCTGCAGTTGTTGTAGTTGGAGCTACAGTTGTTGTAGTTGGAGGAGCAGTTGTTGTAGTTGGAGTTACAGTTGTTGTAGTTGGAGTTACAGTTGTTGTAGTTGGAGCTACAGTTGTTGTAGTTGGAGCTGCAGTTGTTGTAGTTGGAGCTGCAGTTGTTGTAGTTGGAGCTGCAGTTGTTGTAGTTGGAGCTGCAGTTGTTGTAGTTGGAGCTGCAGTTGTGGTAGTTGGAGGAGAAGTTGTGATTGTGGTAGTTGGAGCTACAGTTGTAGTAGTTGGAGCTGCAGTTGTTGTAGTTGGAGTTACAGTTGTTGTAGTTGGAGCTGCAGTTGTTGGAGTTGGAGCTGCAGTTGTTGTAGTTGGAGGAGAAGTTGTGATTGTGGTAGTTGGAGTTACAGTTGTTGTAGTTGGAGCTACAGTTGTTGTAGTTGGAGCTGCAGTTGTTGTAGTTGGAGTTACAGTTGTTGTAGTTGGAGCTGCAGTTGTTGTAGTTGGAGGAGAAGTTGTGATTGTGGTAGTTGGAGTTACAGTTGTTGTAGTTGGAGCTGCAGTTGTTGTAGTTGGAGTTGCAGTTGTGGTAGTTGGAGGAGCAGTTGTTGTAGTTGGAGTTACAGTTGTTGTAGTTGGAGCTGCAGTTGTTGTAGTTGGAGCTGCAGTTGTGGTAGTTGGAGTTACAGTTGTTGTAGTTGGAGGAGAAGTTGTGATTGTGGTAGTTGGAGTTACAGTTGTTGTAGTTGGAGGAGAAGTTGTGATTGTGGTAGTTGGAGTTACAGTTGTTGTAGTTGGAGCTGCAGTTGTTGTAGTTGGAGTTGCAGTTGTGGTAGTTGGAGGAGCAGTTGTTGTAGTTGGAGTTACAGTTGTTGTAGTTGGAGCTGCAGTTGTGGTAGTTGGAGTTACAGTTGTTGTAGTTGGAGGAGAAGTTGTGATTGTGGTAGTTGGAGCTGCAGTTGTTGTAGTTGGAGCTGCAGTTGTGGTAGTTGGAGCTGCAGTTGTTGTAGTTGGAGTTGCAGTTGTTGTAGTTGGAGGAGCAGTTGTTGTAGTTGGAGTTGCAGTTGTTGTAGTTGGAGCTGCAGTTGTTGTAGTTGGAGCTACAGTTGTTGTAGTTGGAGGAGAAGTTGTGATTGTGGTAGTTGGAGCTGCAGTTGTTGTAGTTGGAGCTGCAGTTGTGGTAGTTGGAGCTGCAGTTGTTGTAGTTGGAGGAGAAGTTGTGATTGTGGTAGTTGGAGCTGCAGTTGTTGTAGTTGGAGCTGCAGTTGTTGTAGTTGGAGCTGCAGTTGTTGTAGTTGGAGCTACAGTTGTTGTAGTTGGAGGAGAAGTTGTGATTGTGGTAGTTGGAGCTGCAGTTGTTGTAGTTGGAGGAGCAGTTGTTGTAGTTGGAGCTGCAGTTGTTGTAGTTGGAGCTGCAGTTGTGGTAGTTGGAGCTGCAGTTGTTGTAGTTGGAGCTGCAGTTGTTGTAGTTGGAGCTGCAGTTGTGGTAGTTGGAGCTGCAGTTGTTGTAGTTGGAGTTGCAGTTGTTGTAGTTGGAGGAGAAGTTGTGATTGTGGTAGTTGGAGCTACAGTTGTTGTAGTTGGAGCTACAGTTGTTGTAGTTGGAGCTGCAGTTGTTGTAGTTGGAGCTGCAGTTGTGGTAGTTGGAGCTGCAGTTGTTGTAGTTGGAGCTGCAGTTGTGGTAGTTGGAGCTGCAGTTGTTGTAGTTGGAGCTGCAGTTGTTGTAGTTGGAGCTACAGTTGTTGTAGTTGGAGGAGAAGTTGTGATTGTGGTAGTTGGAGCTACAGTTGTTGTAGTTGGAGCTACAGTTGTTGTAGTTGGAGCTACAGTTGTTGTAGTTGGAGCTGCAGTTGTTGTAGTTGGAGCTGCAGTTGTTGTAGTTGGAGCTGCAGTTGTTGTAGTTGGAGGAGAAGTTGTGATTGTGGTAGTTGGAGTTACAGTTGTTGTAGTTGGAGTTACAGTTGTTGTAGTTGGAGCTGCAGTTGTTGTAGTTGGAGGAGAAGTTGTGATTGTGGTAGTTGGAGTTACAGTTGTTGTAGTTGGAGCTGCAGTTGTTGTAGTTGGAGTTGCAGTTGTGGTAGTTGGAGGAGCAGTTGTTGTAGTTGGAGTTACAGTTGTTGTAGTTGGAGCTGCAGTTGTTGTAGTTGGAGCTGCAGTTGTGGTAGTTGGAGTTACAGTTGTTGTAGTTGGAGGAGAAGTTGTGATTGTGGTAGTTGGAGTTGCAGTTGTTGTAGTTGGAGCTACAGTTGTGGTAGTTGGAGCTGCAGTTGTTGTAGTTGGAGTTGCAGTTGTTGTAGTTGGAGGAGCAGTTGTTGTAGTTGGAGTTGCAGTTGTTGTAGTTGGAGCTGCAGTTGTTGTAGTTGGAGCTGCAGTTGTTGTAGTTGGAGCTACAGTTGTTGTAGTTGGAGGAGAAGTTGTGATTGTGGTAGTTGGAGCTGCAGTTGTTGTAGTTGGAGCTGCAGTTGTGGTAGTTGGAGCTGCAGTTGTTGTAGTTGGAGTTGCAGTTGTTGTAGTTGGAGTTGCAGTTGTTGTAGTTGGAGTTACAGTTGTTGTAGTTGGAGTTGCAGTTGTTGTAGTTGGAGTTGCAGTTGTTGTAGTTGGAGTTGCAGTTGTTGTAGTTGGAGTTGCAGTTGTTGTAGTTGGAGTTACAGTTGTTGTAGTTGGAGTTGCAGTTGTTGTAGTTGGAGGAGAAGTTGTGATTGTGGTAGTTGGAGTTACAGTTGTTGTAGTTGGAGTTACAGTTGTTGTAGTTGGAGGAGAAGTTGTGATTGTGGTAGTTGGAGCTGCAGTTGTTGTAGTTGGAGTTACAGTTGTTGTAGTTGGAGTTGCAGTTGTTGTAGTTGGAGTTGCAGTTGTTGTAGTTGGAGTTACAGTTGTTGTAGTTGGAGTTGCAGTTGTTGTAGTTGGAGTTGCAGTTGTTGTAGTTGGAGTTGCAGTTGTTGTAGTTGGAGCTGCAGTTGTTGTAGTTGGAGTTACAGTTGTGGTAGTTGGAGGAGAAGTTGTGATTGTTGTAGTTGGAGCTGCAGTTGTGGTAGTTGGAGGAGCAGTTGTTGTAGTTGGAGTTACAGTTGTTGTAGTTGGAGTTGCAGTTGTTGTAGTTGGAGGAGAAGTTGTTGTAGTTGGAGTTACAGTTGTTGTAGTTGGAGGAGCAGTTGTTGTAGTTGGAGTTACAGTTGTTGTAGTTGGAGTTGCAGTTGGAGTTGCAGTTGTTGTAGTTGGAGCTGCAGTTGTGGTAGTTGGAGGAGAAGTTGTTGTAGTTGGAGTTACAGTTGTTGTAGTTGGAGGAGCAGTTGTTGTAGTTGGAGCTACAGTTGTTGTAGTTGGAGCTGCAGTTGTTGTAGTTGGAGGAGAAGTTGTGATTGTGGTAGTTGGAGCTACAGTTGTTGTAGTTGGAGCTACAGTTGTGGTAGTTGGAGGAGCAGTTGTTGTAGTTGGAGTTACAGTTGTTGTAGTTGGAGTTGCAGTTGTTGTAGTTGGAGGAGAAGTTGTGATTGTGGTAGTTGGAGCTACAGTTGTTGTAGTTGGAGCTACAGTTGTTGTAGTTGGAGGAGAAGTTGTGATTGTGGTAGTTGGAGCTACAGTTGTTGTAGTTGGAGCTGCAGTTGTTGTAGTTGGAGGAGAAGTTGTGATTGTGGTAGTTGGAGTTACAGTTGTTGTAGTTGGAGGAGAAGTTGTGATTGTGGTAGTTGGAGCTGCAGTTGTTGTAGTTGGAGCTACAGTTGTTGTAGTTGGAGCTGCAGTTGTTGTAGTTGGAGGAGAAGTTGTGATTGTGGTAGTTGGAGCTACAGTTGTTGTAGTTGGAGGAGAAGTTGTGATTGTGGTAGTTGGAGCTACAGTTGTTGTAGTTGGAGCTACAGTTGTTGTAGTTGGAGCTGCAGTTGTTGTAGTTGGAGGAGAAGTTGTGATTGTGGTAGTTGGAGCTACAGTTGTTGTAGTTGGAGGAGAAGTTGTGATTGTGGTAGTTGGAGCTGCAGTTGTTGTAGTTGGAGGAGAAGTTGTTGTAGTTGGAGTTACAGTTGTTGTAGTTGGAGTTGCAGTTGTTGTAGTTGGAGCTGCAGTTGTTGTAGTTGGAGCTGCAGTTGTTGTAGTTGGAGCTGCAGTTGTTGTAGTTGGAGGAGAAGTTGTGATTGTTGTAGTTGGAGCTGCAGTTGTGGTAGTTGGAGGAGCAGTTGTTGTAGTTGGAGTTGCAGTTGTTGTAGTTGGAGCTACAGTTGTTGTAGTTGGAGCTGCAGTTGTTGTAGTTGGAGTTGCAGTTGTTGTAGTTGGAGCTGCAGTTGTTGTAGTTGGAGCTGCAGTTGTTGTAGTTGGAGGAGAAGTTGTGATTGTGGTAGTTGGAGCTACAGTTGTTGTAGTTGGAGCTGCAGTTGTTGTAGTTGGAGGAGAAGTTGTGATTGTTGTAGTTGGAGCTGCAGTTGTTGTAGTTGGAGTTGCAGTTGTTGTAGTTGGAGTTACAGTTGTTGTAGTTGGAGGAGAAGTTGTGATTGTGGTAGTTGGAGTTACAGTTGTTGTAGTTGGAGGAGAAGTTGTGATTGTTGTAGTTGGAGCTACAGTTGTTGTAGTTGGAGCTGCAGTTGTTGTAGTTGGAGTTACAGTTGTTGTAGTTGGAGTTGCAGTTGTTGTAGTTGGAGTAGCAGTTGTTGTAGTTGGAGTTGCAGTTGTTGTAGTTGGAGTTGCAGTTGTGGTAGTTGGAGGAGCAGTTGTTGTAGTTGGAGTTACAGTTGTTGTAGTTGGAGTTGCAGTTGTTGTAGTTGGAGTTGCAGTTGTTGTAGTTGGAGCTGCAGTTGTTGTAGTTGGAGCTACAGTTGTTGTAGTTGGAGCTGCAGTTGTTGTAGTTGGAGGAGAAGTTGTGATTGTGGTAGTTGGAGCTGCAGTTGTTGTAGTTGGAGCTGCAGTTGTTGTAGTTGGAGTTACAGTTGTTGTAGTTGGAGTTACAGTTGTTGTAGTTGGAGTTGCAGTTGTTGTAGTTGGAGTTGCAGTTGTTGTAGTTGGAGCTGCAGTTGTTGTAGTTGGAGCTGCAGTTGTTGTAGTTGGAGCTGCAGTTGTTGTAGTTGGAGCTACAGTTGTTGTAGTTGGAGCTGCAGTTGTTGTAGTTGGAGCTGCAGTTGTTGTAGTTGGAGCTGCAGTTGTTGTAGTTGGAGTTACAGTTGTTGTAGTTGGAGTTACAGTTGTTGTAGTTGGAGCTACAGTTGTTGTAGTTGGAGCTGCAGTTGTTGTAGTTGGAGTTACAGTTGTTGTAGTTGGAGTTACAGTTGTTGTAGTTGGAGCTGCAGTTGTTGTAGTTGGAGCTGCAGTTGTTGTAGTTGGAGCTGCAGTTGTTGTAGTTGGAGCTGCAGTTGTTGTAGTTGGAGCTACAGTTGTTGTAGTTGGAGCTACAGTTGTTGTAGTTGGAGCTGCAGTTGTTGTAGTTGGAGCTGCAGTTGTAGTAGTTGGAGCTACAGTTGTTGTAGTTGGAGCTGCAGTTGTTGTAGTTGGAGCTGTAGTTGTTGTAGTTGGAGCTACAGTTGTTGTAGTTGGAGCTGCAGTTGTTGTAGTTGGAGCTACAGTTGTTGTAGTTGGAGCTGCAGTTGTTGTAGTTGGAGCTGCAGTTGTTGTAGTTGGAGCTACAGTTGTTGTAGTTGGAGCTACAGTTGTTGTAGTTGGAGCTGCAGTTGTTGTAGTTGGAGCTACAGTTGTTGTAGTTGGAGCTGCAGTTGTTGTAGTTGGAGCTACAGTTGTTGTAGTTGGAGCTACAGTTGTTGTAGTTGGAGCTACAGTTGTTGTAGTTGGAGCTGCAGTTGTTGTAGTTGGAGCTGCAGTTGTTGTAGTTGGAGCTACAGTTGTTGTAGTTGGAGCTACAGTTGTTGTAGTTGGAGCTGCAGTTGTTGTAGTTGGAGCTGCAGTTGTTGTAGTTGGAGCTACAGTTGTTGTAGTTGGAGCTGCAGTTGTTGTAGTTGGAGCTACAGTTGTTGTAGTTGGAGCTGCAGTTGTTGTAGTTGGAGCTGCAGTTGTTGTAGTTGGAGCTGCAGTTGTTGTAGTTGGAGCTACAGTTGTTGTAGTTGGAGCTGCAGTTGTTGTAGTTGGAGCTGCAGTTGTAGTAGTTGGAGCTACAGTTGTTGTAGTTGGAGCTGCAGTTGTTGTAGTTGGAGCTGTAGTTGTTGTAGTTGGAGCTACAGTTGTTGTAGTTGGAGCAGGAGTTGTGCCTGAAGAAATCAGACACATTTTACATCATATTACAGCTGCAGAATTGTCATATCTAATGCGGTCTTTGTTTGATATAATGCCTTTGACAGTTGCTTAGTGATAAAAAGAATAACAATATTATGTGAATGTGTATCTTAGCTCAACTGTTTCCACTAATCTCTTAAACTATTTTTAAGATGGACTCAACGTTTTGCCTGAAAATCATTGTCCTTAAACGAAGATAAGGCATGACTACTTTGTTTTTTTTCTGTCATCTTCATATTTCATTTCTGAATTTATTCATAAATTATTGTAGTTAAAACAAAAGCATATAATGTTTTTTGATATGAAATTTACAATGTGTAAAATTGCTTTAAAATGAGTTATATTGTACTTTTTTTAAATGTCCATGAAAGAGGAGCATTCAGGCAGTAAATATTTTATTGGAAATAAACACAGGCAAAATGAATATGCTCTCTTTAGAAACCACTTTAGTTAAATATGGTATATACTTAAATAGTTAAATGAATTTAACATTGGATTTGTAATGTTAGGTTACACAGTCACACATGTCTCCAATCATAATAACTTATTGCAAAAAAAATTCTGAATAAGTTTTTTTGCGACTTTGCTTGCAATAACTTTCACTATTAACCTTTTCATGCATAGCAGTCACTACAGTGGACAGCTATTCAAAAGTCGTTTTCTACTAAATGAATGCGTTTTGATTGAATGGTTTCACATCATCCACTTCAGTGGACAAGTCATCCCATGCACTACCACCCACTGGCAAACTGTAGTAAGTGTACCAATAAGTTCTTCAAACTCAAGTTGGCCGCACAAGGTCAAACATGCAATGTGGCTCAGGTGTATCTTGAAAATCCTGCGATTTAATAAGACCGGACCACTGCAGGTGATCATGTGGTGGTGATGTTTCACAGGTGATGTAGAGTTAATTGATTTATATTATAACATAATTAAGCTTCATTATAAATCAGTAACATCCAGGTTCTCTTTAACAAAAACAATATTTAGTGAAACTTATTATCTCGGTTTCATTCTGTATATTCCTATGGAAAGAGGTCAAGTCGGGATTCACATCCATGCTCTCCCATAATATTTGCTCTCCCATCAATTGCCTCTTGTTGTGCTGTACTAGAAGCCTCCAGGCAACAACTGTGGAGGTAGTTCGATGTAATCACGTCTTATTTCCCCTGTATAACAAAGGGAAACTTCCAAACTCGCATTCAAGAACTCAAATGTATTCTCTTCACTCCAGTAGACGTGTGACAAACTGAAAATGTGTTTTTTTATGCATTAGTATAAAAATTGAATACAAGTAATTCTTGCATTGCAGCATTTCATGATGTCCATTTTAGTGGACACTTCTGTAACTTGCCTAAAATTATGAATATGTATAAAGGTTATTAAATTAAACAATAATAGTGCCAATTTGTATGTCCTAAGAAGTAAACATTAACATTTAAAAACCTGCCACGTTATTTAATAATCCACGCAAAAGAGGTTAGATATTGTTTTTTTTCATAGGACTATAAATAATAAGGTTCAGCTCAGTTGGTAAGGCAGGTTCCCATGTACAGAGGCTACAATCCTTGTCACACTGGTCACAGGTTTGACTCCTGATCCCTCTCTCTCACCCCACATTTGCTGTCCCTCTAAATCTGTAACCCCCCTTCCCCCCAAAAAAAACATCTTTAAAATAACAGCTTCTTTCTAAGAAGAGATTAATAGTGGGCAATTAAAGAGAGGTCACTCAAACATGAAACACAGATAAATCTCTTCTGTGCCCAGTCCAATCTGATACAATAACACATTTTAGACAGTAAAGAATAATTACTTTGTCCAGAGGATAGATGTAAATATCCAAGCATGAATATCCAATAAAGGAGTTTTCTGTCCATGCTGATGGTGTTCCTTCTCACTTATCCAGGTGTAGACGAGTGTTCAGTCTGTGATTGAATGTTGAACTTAGCATGTGGATAACTCCTCCTTCACACATGGAGGGAGGGTTTGACTGACATGACTTTCTTATAACCTGAAAAACCAGGTACATTCAAGACGCATGTTTACCATGTCCCTGAAAAAAACTAAACAATAAACTAAACTAAACCACATGTATGACAATACAAACTAAATAATCAAACTCATAATATTGAAAGAAAATTGCAGTGACATTATACCATGCATCACTGGACATTTCAGAAAAATGTGCTCACTGCTGAATTGATAAGATTATAGTCATTATTGTTAAAGTTGTAGAATGAGCACAAAAAATGAACCTTTTCTCAACGGATGACGATTCAAATTCTGAGATACAGCTATGATTTTTACTTTGATGATTGTTTGCCTTTCTAATTGCATGTGGTGTTGTTTTCATTTTACAACACAAATTTTACACACACATCCTGTTCGTAATGAACAAGTGTTTCTGATACGGGAGAAATGAGCAGGAAATCAACTTTATTCTATCTAATTTTAGAGCATAAAAGCAAAAGTTGAACAACAATTCTTGTAATTCAGCTCTACATGTTATATTCTCTGTGATCGAGTTTTCTACATGACGATGCAACATGGCTCAGATCAAATCCAAAAGTTTCAAAGGTGACCAAGATTGTGATACTTGCATCAGGCAGGTGTTGCATTCAATCAGGTACAATAACCCATTTCCATATACGAAGGAACAAATAGAAAATGCTCTTACAGCAGCGTAGATATATGACACGTTGCATGACTGAAGGAGGTGTGAAAGACATTGGAATGACCTTTCATGTAAAGCATCAATTAATAAGTTAATGTAGCTATGAATTAACATCTCCCGGGATTGTGTACAAAGTGTTGACAATCCCAGTGGTAGGACAAATACTAAAAGATTAAAGACTCAGGGCTGGATGTCAAATACTAAAACCAGAGTATTTTGCATGCACTTCTAACATAACTGATTGTGATTGTTTAAATAACTAGATTTTCTAGGCGTAAGTACATCGCCATCATAATCCAGAGCTGCCCTCAAATAAAATTCCTTTGTACTTAATCTTCCCTTTACTGGAAACTCTAATCAATGTTGTAAAACAGGTTTCCCGATGTAATGCAATGCCTCTCTTCTGCTGCACTCACTGCTTTTGGGTTGGTGAAAATAATGAAATCCAGTTACAAGATGGTTTACATGCATTACTTTTCAACTTCTATTACTATTTTGATGACATACATATGGTGAACACTGGTCACCTCTTATTGAAACCGTACAGATTTCTTAATTACTACCAACACAATGTGTCCCCCTTCAAAACAATCACTCAATACACACATTATTTACAAGACAATAGCTTCTGTATGTATATATGCCAATAGCTGAGATATGAAACATATTCAAATATTCCTTAAACCATATTCAATCTTGTAAGCTTTGCTCTGATTTATTTGACATTTCCTGAAGCTCTTTTTACAACAGAATATAGATATATATGCAAAACAACAGCGATGCAGCCTGTGTTAGTGCCTTTGGTGGTTACCCTTTTATCATCAGGGCATTTCTATACTTCTATATGTTTTCCTTCACCATGAGATAAATCTTTGTGAAATTCTAAATAAATGTGTGTCACAGGATGCAGGCTTGTCAGTTTCGCATCAGCTCGTCATTGAACTGTAATGACAAGTTATGAAACAGACACCCAATTGAATGGGAACAATACTTTACTCGATCAAAGCAGAAGGGAATGTGTAACCTTTTCACTTCATATCATTTATCACCCCCCTACTATTTATGTGCAAATAACCACTTTTAAATAATATTAAAAAATTGAATCGGTGAGAAATAATGCAGTCTGTACATACTGCATTTAGAGAAGTTTAGTTTCATCACTACAGCGTTTAAGAAGGAAACTTACTGAGCTTGCTTCAGGATCAACAGTAGCTCATTCTGACTGAAGGTTTCATGTTTTTGTGCAATTGTATGTGTTTCACACTGAGAAAACTAAAGTAATAAAATACCAGGAAGACGATTCTACCACCCTTATATCTCTAATACCAGTAGAGGCTGTTTTACTAATCAACAAGTGGGTAAGGTATGTGGGCAGATAGCCAACACGATACAAAATAAACCCACTCAGATTGCAAAGTGTTTCAGACTTCCTTCTCTGTACTAGGGCAAGACAATCATAAATTATTTCATATTTTTTAAACAAATTGAAAACAAACATCTAAGACCATTGATAAATCAGTTGTTGATGGTCCAAGACAATTCAGATTCACATGTAGACATAACTATTGTTATTATTACCAGATAAACTTTTCACTTCACTGATTCTTGGAACGTGTCATGCAGCATGCACAAGAGCTCATGCAGGTACCCATTGTTTTTATTGAAATGTTTGCTGGTAAAATTCATTGGAAGGGAGGAGTGAGCAGCACACAGCGTTTATCAGTTTCCTGGAAACTAGGCTTGCCAGCTGATCCTCCAATTTCAAAGCATGGGAATTATTGACACCTCTAAGAAACCTCATTGAAAGCTCAGATTACATTTAGAGTTGCCCATTGTTGTGTGCAAATAATGTGACACTTTAGACAAAAGTGCATCTTCATTGCCCCTGGGAATATTGTGAGGGTATTAAAGTGAGTATAATTAAGACCTATTAAAATGAAGGTTATTTCAAATGATTTTAGGCAGGAATTGCCAGAGTTCAAATAATCTCATTGTTCTCATGTGTGAATTAAAATGTAATACAAAATCAAATTTTCGGTTAGGGCCAATTTAGATTACAATAAGGGCTAACATTGTTCCACTCCCCCTTGTATAATTCACAGTCTCAGCTGGTAAATAACTACATTTGTATCTGCCTGTAAATATCGGCAAAAGCTCACAATAACAGGAGTGGAAGTAGGCTATATGAGACTCGCTCTGCTTGTAGACTAAAACAAAGAGAAAAATAATGTTTTTTTTAATGTAAGGATGATTAAAATAAATGTATTCTAGGTATATGCAGTGTCAGTCGAACATAAAGAAAAACACCTTTTTGTATAACCTGCATGATGCCACCGTTGGAGTTATTCATGGAGGCGTCTTTTGAGGAGAGGCGAATCATGCTGTACAGGGATTTGGAAAAAGGAGATATTGTGGTAGGGAGGATCAACAACATCAGAGAATACGGCTTCTTTCTGACATTGCTCTGCACGGCAGGAGGGCTGAAGAGAGACATCGAAGACTTGGAGTTGTCGGTAGGTCAACAAGTTCACTCAGTTAAATGTGCATACGTGATGCAATAAACTTTAAACAGATATAAACCAGTTAGTCCACCATTATATGTACTGAATACTTGAAATAGTTAATTGTCCAGTTTTACGTAATGTGCCAACTCAGTGGTTCTGAGATTTCCTGAATGACTGACAGTGGGAACAAACAATATGAGTCTTGGTGCAATGCACATCTTATAAGCCAGTGTATATGCTTATATGAGATGCATTCTGTTGTTGCGCGTCCTCGACGTGCATAAATGGGTGAACAATCTTATCTTAGCTAACGGAAGTTTGTCTCCTATCTTAGTTAACTAGTTTACTATTTCCTAGAACTTAAGAGGGCTCGCTTCCTACCGACCACTAGTCTACTATTTCCTAGCAGATGGAGCTTTATGATAAAATTAATCTAACACCCAGTCAAGAAGGACCAGTTCCTGTAACCGCCTCTAGAATTATACTCCCTAACAAGGATATTTAGGTTCAAGTACAATCCCTTCACTGCAAACCTCCTCAAACTCGGATGCTAGGTGGTATGAGGTGTGAATGTCAGTTTTCGTGTGTCGTGGTGTGGTTTCTCATACTTACCCTCCAAGGGTCACGTGGCCGTCGTGAAGAGACTCAGTCAAAAAGGGAGTTCGAAAGATTTTAAGAAATTTATTATAAATTCAAAAAGGTAAAAAATCTGACAAAGTCTTTTAAAACTCCAATACAAATCAATATAGTAAAAATATAAAATGAAAAATAAAAGTTCAAAAATTATTTCAAAAGATTAAACCCAGTGAATAAACACTTAGATTTTCTCTCAAAGGGTCCGAGTCTAAGTTCCCAAAAGGGGAATTTTTGATTCAGAGCGACGTGGAGTCTGATAGCAAGAGCCAAAAAGACTCCCGATCAATTTTTCAAAGAGTTTATATAGCCAATCGGTCTCTTTGTCTGGAACCCTTGGAGAGAAAAAAACAAAAACCAAAATAAAACAAAAACAGATGTGTGTGTGTATGTCTGTGTGTATGTCTGTCTGTGTGCATATGTGGTTACAGGTGCACCATGCCTCAGTGCTGCGGTCACATTCACACCAAGAGATCACTGAAGTGTCACACATCTGAATTCTCAGAAGCGCTGCATACCCAGGGGTCACTGAAGTCACCTGTGGTATCACACAGCATCTGAACTCTATATAAAAAAAATTCAAGTCACATCACCTTAAGAGTTCATCAAAGTGTCAAACACTCGCACATGTAAGTGGAATTTGTGGTTTTGCTTAAGATATGGTGTGCCCTCCCTGACCTCAAAAGGTGTGAAGACACAATGCAGTCAGGCACGTGTCGTTGCAAATCATGCACGTGCAGTTAAGCAGGGAGATTTGATTGACACTTCATCTCTCCAATTAATAGGTATCAAAACGTATCCATTGACAGGGTTATCTTACCATAGGTACATGATTAATAAAAATGCTTAAACCGTCACATCTGTGTTTAGTGTTTTTCTTTTAGTGTTTAATTCTAGCCTAAGAATTTGACTCCTCTACTCTATAGTCGTAGCATTTGTGCAGCCGCTGACTCCAGTGAGACATATGAATGTATACTGCAGAGTTGCCATGGTTACCACAACCCCTCGGTAGTGGACTACCTGCTTGAGAAGGTGGGAATCAGTGACAACCATCCACCATCAATGATGAGAGGTCTACAAAGGTAAGACACATCTACACTGACTCACTCTTTTTGACACCATTTTTATTCCTGGCTCACTATTGCGACCCACTTATGGTACCCGACCCACCAGTTGAGAACCACTGGTCTAAGTCATGTCACCTACTTTTTTAAATGGTAAGAGGACTGGAGTTTACAGCTGTGCCTTTTTTCTCCACAGTAAACTATTCCAAGAAGAGGATTTCGCCTCTGTTATCCGGAAGAAGCAGTCTGCCTCATGGGCCTTGAAGTGGTAATGCTGAACGTTTAATTTTGTGTTTGGGAAAAACCCAGATGGAGTTCCTTCTTCCTCCTGAGATTCAGTCACATAACAAAGCGAACAACTTACTCTTTGGTGCGGTGTCTCTTCGTCAGGCTTCTTCTGACATTAACATAAACGTTGTCTTCGTGGTCCCTGTCTGTCTCTGTTCTCTCAGTGTCCGTGCAGGTGTGGACCACTTCAAACATGGTCGTCATGTGGAAGCCATGAATGAGTACAACAAAGCCCTGGATATCGACACCAATAATGGAGAAGCACTGGTTGCACGTGGAGCTCTGTGAGTCTTTCATGTTTTAAGTAACACAACCTCCTTCTCAAGTGTTACAATCCACTCTTTTTTTTTTGGGGGGGGGGGCTTTTTGTGCCTTTATTGGAGAGACAGGACAGTAGATAGAGATGGAAATTAGGGAGAGAGAGTGAGGACTGATATGCTGGAAAGGAGCCACAGGTTGGAATCAAACCTGGGCTGCCCGCGTTGAGGACTATAGCCTGCATATATGAGACGCGCGCACTAACCACTGCGCGACCAGCGCCCCTACAATCCAGTCTTGATGTCATGATATGTAACCTTATTTTCACAACACTCCCTGAAAAGTTATGAAGCAGTGGACATTCACACATACTTATAAGTGAAAAGGAAACCTCAAGAGGAATTTCATACCACAGCAGTTACTGCAATTATGTCGTTGTCTGTAATACAATTAAAAACTGTTTCAGGCGTGCTGCCTGCTCAGCCTCATACCACAAACGCATACCATTTATTATGCCTTTGAAGCGATGCTGTGATGACATCACTGACGGGAAAGTCTCTGAGTTACATGACAGATTAAAAAAAAATGCAGAAACCCTGCAGTATTGTTTTGTTCAAATGTGTTGGTATACATTAAAACTAGGGAAGAAGAAACGAAAGAGATCAGCATCTTCTTCCTCATCATCCTCCAATTCCTCCCAGAACTCTTCTTCTTCTTCCACCTCCTCAAATCGCAGGAGATCCAAAAAGAAGAAAAAGAAGAGGAGAAGGACTGAGCGAGGAAGCAAGCGCCACAGCAGGATCTCCTCAAGGGAGAGCAGGAGGAGTGAGGAGGGTAAGAGCGAGAGAGACAGAAAGGAGAAAGAGGAGGATGAAGTGGAGTGGTATCCTGCTCCTCCCAACACCTCTGCCACCTTTCTGAACCAGAAGGGAGGCCCGGGGTTTGGAGAGGAGGAGGTAGAGGAAAAGGATGCTGAGGACAGGACTTTGTCGGCAGCTTCAGACGACGAAGAGTCTGACTCCTCACGTAAAGAAAGGAAGAGAAGCCTGCTGACATAATTTATGAACTGTATTTGCTTCCAAGTGCTGCCATCAGGTAAAAAAATTTAACTTTGCCAGAACTTTGGTTTATGACAATATACCCTCAGAACTATCGACATTCCCACCTTCCTAAGTGCCTTGTTTTTAGTGCTAATAAGCAAGTGTTAGCATGCTTGCATGGTTAATTTAGTTTGTTATTATGGTAAACAATATAGCTTATAATCATCAACGTGGAAGAATTTATACGAGCATGTAAGAATACCAATTTTAGCTTTCAGCTCAAAGCCATAGACGCTGGCATTGCTGAAGACCAGACTGTATAAGTTGTCTCATTGGGATCACCTCTTGGTTTCTGAAGAAGCATTAGGAAGCCCAACAAAGGTGGTCACCATATCGGAAATTCTATCGCCACCCAACTTTTGATCGATCTACGGGCCTTACGTTTTCTGGCAAACAGCAACAAAGCGCCCACCTGTCAGTCAAATCAGTCACACCAAACCTAAACATAAGCTGCATGCTGCAGGAACAGGTTATCTTTTACATTTTTTTATGGCAATGATTCTTTAAGAGTGAAACATTTGACTGTTAAAAAAACAAGGATGACATTTTATGGTAAACACACTTCTTAAAAATGTGCAGGAAAAAAAAGAAGAGATAAGTACGACCGCTTTGTCGGGAAGGGGCGCCAAAAATCAAGTTCCTCACAGTAGCTTTGAAATAGTCAGAACAGATGGATTATTTAAGAAAAAAAAAAAAATCACCTTTTTTTGTGTGTGATTTTTGTTTCCTTACAGATTGAGCACAAAAATCTGTTTTGATGTGACATTTGAAAAGTTTTTGACTGACGACCCTTCAGTTGTATTTACTTAATTTTGCTAGTAAATTTTAAACACACCAACATACACTAAAGACAAAAAAATAAATATCGTTCCCAAGAGAAAATAATTAGCATTAACTGGGGGGATAATAGTTCACTTGATTGCTTTCAAAGGCTTCTCTTTACTTCCTCCCTCCAAGGTCATTATGTGGCAGCACGGACAGCACAGGTCAAGCGCCTGTCAGCCCCTCAACAAAAACAGCTCATGTTCCCCAACAATCAGGGGCTTGTTAGAGGTTTCCAACTCCGCCATGACAGAGTGAGACGTCGGTGAAACTGTATCCCTCTGCCTGTCTCTCCCTCCCTCAACACTTATCTGTATGCCTTCTTCTCAGTCATCATGTCCTCAAAGTACAAGTACTGTCATATCAACTTTCTGCAGGAGAACAGGTGTAATAGTGGGCAATGGAAAGAACATTAACTCAACTACTATCGCTGAGTAAAAGTTTTATTTATGTACATTACTTGGTTATCAGGGGATAAATTACACCTCCTTTTTATGTTTTACTTTTCAGTCAAGCAAAACCTTTCTCAATCCTCCAATGCACTTTACCTGTAGCTCTATCTTTCCACCCTTTGTTCATCTATCTTTCTCTTTTTTAACCTCCCCTTTATTTTCAAAGCTCATTACATCCTCAACTCAAGAGGCTGAACTGTGCTCCTTTAGCAAAAAACACTCATATAGACGCACGCACGCACGCACGCACGCACGCACACACACACACACACACACACACACACACACACACACACACACACGCACGCACACACAGACTGATACACAGAGAACAAGGCAACACTATAGATTCATTTTTCTATCTCTGTCTAAATTCTAGTTGCACTAATGTTGTTCCCTGCTGTTAGAAGTTCATCCCTGCTTTTGTCATATAGCTGAGGGGCACCACCGCCTGGTGAACCGTGGCCACTACAACTCAATAAGGAAATCATTGTCATTACAACTCTGACACCGACTAGCAAACCATCCCTGTTTGAATTTCCAATAAGAGTATTCCATCGGAGGGTTTGATAAAAGGATTATGTAGCGAGCTTTATGCAGCTGGACTCAAATCTGGATATGGAAGGAGAGCTGCTTGATTGAATAATTCTTGTTTCCTTTCTACACAGCTAGCAGTCCTCTTTGGGAAAGGAGAAATCAGCATTATACCAGATTTATAAATGTGTGCTCTGACTGTCTGTGAATGTCAGTCTGCCTGGGCTGTAACTCTGACTATCATCACACCTACTCTATCTGTTTGCATGTTTGTATGTCTGTCTACAAAGATGCATGTGCTGATATGAATCGAAAGTCAGATGTAAAGTTTAAAGCAAACAAACCAGAAAAACAGGAACCAGTATTTTCTCCCCTTGAGGTTATTCCTGACAGCAAAGAGGAGGCTTGAAATAACAGGAAATATAATGAATTCATTGACTCATTCATTTGAAAGCCTGACAACCATTGATTTTAAGGAAATGCAAAAAATTAAAAACATTATGTGACATTAGCCATGCAGAGCAGAATAAAATGACTACTGATAATAGTGATACTAGTATTTTAACTATCCATATGATCTCAGTTCATTTAAAATCCACGGTTCAGTGCTGCTGTCCTTTTACACGACTTCCTTTTGGTTTGAGTTTGAGTGCATGAGGTTGCTGATTATGCAGGCAAAGACTCACTGTGTTGGAGTTGATTGATATTGATTAGAGATCATTCAGTGTGTTGTGTATGCAATGTGTCTTTAACACAACAAACACATCAGTTTGACCCAGACAAACATGATTAGAAAGCAGAACACCATAGTTAACCGACATATTTACAATAGTTAAGGCACTCTGTTGTTCTAAGGCACTTTTGAGTTGCCTACAATAACATGACATCAGAGGAAAAGTGGCTCTAGTGTAAATATGATGAATTGCCTTTAATGTCAAAGCTGGTTTGTAGGCATTAGGTAGGTTATTTGAGTAAAGAAAGCATCAGCATGATCATTTTTGTTACAATATGCTGTTTTGTAGAGGAATAATTTTCAATCTTATCTAATGTTACTCCACACCGCTTTATTAAATCATAATTCCTTTAATATGTGAATCTCTGACCAAAGATGCTTCTCATTTCTTCTTACTCAGACTGACTTTGCTGGAGTTGCAGCAAACATCTTTCTTTGAAGGTCTCCCTGGGCGTCTGTTCTTGACCTATGATCTCTCAGCTCTTGAAGACAGGAAGTACTATGAAGCCGGTGTTCTGGTTGGCTGGTCTCTGACTCAGGGCGGGCCTGGACCTCATTGTCTACACCCTGCTCTTTACCAGGTTGTGTGCATACTTGTCTTTGTTCGATACATGCCAAACCAATTGGCAATATCAACCTTATATAGATTACATACCTCGACAAAGCAAAGCTTTAATAACAATATTTAATAAACAATTTAACATTGGATCGCTCTTTTTTTTTCTATTGTTGAAATTATTAAGATACCAACCTTAAAGCTTCAAATAAAACATGATGTATTTAGTGCCAGGCAGCCAGAATCCATCTTTAGAAGACTTCAGCTGGAAGGACATTGCTGATGTTGAAGCACATAACAGACTGTAGCAAGTAGGACACACACACACACACACACACACACACACACACACACACACACACACACGCACACACACACACACACAAACACAGAGAACTTGCAAAATACAACTATTGAATAACATAACAACAACAAAAAACATGCCAATAATTTAACCGGTGCAGTACTGTATATACACATGTATGAGAGTGCACACTCACACACCCCTTTACAAATAACTCTCCTTTCTTTCTTTTGCAGCTGCAGAGTTGCAGAGATGTCAAGATGCTTTCTCTTAGTCTTTGTGACTGGTTGTCCAGCTGTGGGATCCCTGACATCCATTCAGCCCATACTGACGAAGTAACAGATATCTATAGTCGTGTGGTGAAACATTACATCTACCACAGGTAGGGGAAAACAAACACACATGCTTGTATGCTCTTATATTCAAATTCTGTCCATTCCTTAAGTCTTTTTTTAAAAACCAAGATTCAAATAATTGAATAGCATCTTGTATATGAGAAAATTCAATGATCACTTAGTCCATATGGCTGTTCTTCAGGGTGTCCAGTATGATCTCCCAGTTCACTGAGGGGCTGAACAGCTGTAGTGGATTGTGGGATATGATACAGTCCCACTGGGAGGTGTTTAAACCAGTAATGACAGGCGCACAGCAGCATCCTCTGACCCTGGAAGAGTTCAAACAGCTTTTCACCGTCTGCTACAGTCCTCCAGACAGCCCTCTGAGGGCGGCTGAGGAGGCAGCAGCCGCTCACTGGGAAACAGCCCTCGCCTTGATCAGCGGTAAGAGCAGAGGGATGAATGGAGGCGACATGATAGGTTTAAGATGCGTCAGGAGTTCCAGGGTTTACTGTGAGACCAGCTCACATAGTTTTTTTTCTTTGGTCACAATCAGATGGACAGGCAGATTTTTCCCTTGAAGAACTCCTCTGCTTCATCACTGGAGCTGATCATCGGCCTCCTCTTGGCTTCCCCGAATTGATCTCTTTGCGTTTTTACACCCAGGTTGGTATCTATTAGATCACAACAGTTTGCAGATGGCTTTCCAACAAACAGTCTGGTTGTACTTGCAGTTTCTGCCTCTTATAAAAGGTATTTTTCACTACCACTGTTTCCAAGTGCTTGGTGCTTTGATAGATAAATGTTTTTTTGTGTGAATAATATAGCAAAGGGAACAGTCTAGATCTGCTCAATATGTGAACAGTCAAGAGCTATTAACAGTATAAAATGAATCATGATATTATTTTCCTGAGTAGCATAATATAAATACAGTTTGTATAGATAGTCAGTTGATGATAATATAATTATCACAGATTTCTTTTTTGTTTGCCTTGATTTTCTTCTGTCTTAACATTAATCTTCATTTCATATTTCCCTTGCCCTGACTTAATTTTCTAGGAGGGGAGCATGTCAGGTGTGCACCTGCTAAACGCCTCCACCTGTGCTCTGGATCTCTTGCTGCCAACAGGAGTGGCCGGGGCTGCAAATGTTTTGGTGCTACTGAGTAGAGCCATGCACAAGGCTGTGGGCTTTACGTGTGTCCAGAAAGAGGGAGAAGGAGAGAACAGCTGTACAGATGTGATGACAGGTTTATGAAGTGGGAGCTCCACATCCTTCTTCAGCTCTGATCAAAGGTTCCTACAGGAAAGAAACATTGAGACTGAGAAGAAAGCCACACTACTGTTTGGGTTGAAGAACTGTAAGCATTTTGCTGCATTCATCATTATAACTCAGGTGACCCAATGAGGGAGTTTAGACCAATGTTTTCTGTGCTCAAAACTTATTATTAAATATTCCAAAGTGCAATGGATTGGAGTGTTCAAATTATCTTATAAGATCAAACTGTTTAACATTGTGCCTCTCCTGATTTCAAAAAAAATGTTTTGTACAATTATCAAAACTATTTATGCCTTGTATTTTCCTGTTTGTATCT
Organism: Tautogolabrus adspersus; assembly: GCA_020745685.1. Taxonomy (NCBI): domain Eukaryota; kingdom Metazoa; phylum Chordata; class Actinopteri; order Labriformes; family Labridae; genus Tautogolabrus; species Tautogolabrus adspersus. Next base: position 8,491,320 of record CM036536.1, on the reverse strand, counting down.
TAACATAATTTATTAAGGCAGATTCTACAGTTCATGTTTAATTAATTCTATTTGCTTTAAAAAAAGAAATGAAAAGTTGAATAAAATGTATTCCGACTCTATCCACTGACCAATCTCTGTAATAAAATTAATCTTAAAAAAAGACAAGAAAATGTCTTTCCAGATATGAAGAAGCATTTGAGCTGAACTGTCCTCCCATATTATGCATAAACAAAACCAAAAGCACACTTACTTTTGACGTTTTCTGTCCTGTCCTATGGGACAACTTGGACACTTCCAATGTTTCTCAGGTTCACTCCGAACCTTTCATTCAAAACCTAAATAGAGAGAAAACAAAAGGAGTTAACATCCCAAGAATGCTCTCATTCCCTTCACCCAACCCTTCATATTGTGTTCATGCATTAGCATTTATGTTTAACTCAACAAATGCTGTTACATACCTGTGTTACAAGTATGATGAGGGTTTCATTGCTGACTTCTCCAAAGGTACGTACTTTTATCTGGAGATGTGCCAGTGGTAACAAGCCTTTAAGAATAAGAGAAATACATGTGGAAAAAACAAATTAATTACTCCCCAAAAAAGTGCGGCTTCTGTATGTCAGTGATAAGAGTTGTTCCATTACTGTTAAGGGTTATACCAGGACTTAATCCCTTTGAATAAAAAAGGAGTAGGGAATGTGTTTTTAAAAACTCTGTTACACTTCCTATTTCTGTGAATCGTTGATTATCTTTCATGATTAGTTTGACTGCAGCTTTAATATATACTAGACTTAAAAGCAATACAAAAAAAAATATATATATATATATAAATATGGGATGAATTTTATTGTTGGAAATATAAAAGGTAATCAAGTGTCAAATTCAATTTTGTAAATCATTTTTCATGTGAAGGACACTTATTTCACTTTAACAAAAAATAATTCTAGAAGTTCCTTTAATGTTGAGCTTGACCCTTTATTTATTACTGCCAGTTGAAATTCTCAGTGTAAGAAAAAGGAATATTAAATCATGAAATTACCTTGTGATGGTGTGGTACTGGGAGCTGCAGTTGTTGTAGTGGGGGCAGGAGTTGTAGTTGGAGCTGCAGTTGTTGTAGTTGGAGCTGTAGTTGTTGTAGTTGGAGGAGCAGTTGTTGTAGTTGGAGGAGCAGTTGTTGTAGTTGGAGGAGCAGTTGTTGTAGTTGGAGGAGCAGTTGTGGTAGTTGGAGGAGCAGTTGTGGTAGTTGGAGGAGCAGTTGTTGTAGTTGGAGGAGCAGTTGTTGTAGTTGGAGGAGCAGTTGTTGTAGTTGGAGGTGCAGTTGTTGTAGTTGGAGCTGCAGTTGTTGTAGTTGGAGCTGCAGTTGTTGTAGTTGGAGCAGCAGTTGTTGTAGTTGGAGGAGCAGTTGTGGTAGTTGGAGGAGCAGTTGTTGTAGTTGGAGGAGCAGTTGTGGTAGTTGGAGGAGCAGTTGTTGTAGTTGGAGGAGCAGTTGTTGTAGTTGGAGGAGCAGTTGTGGTAGTTGGAGGAGCAGTTGTGGTAGTTGGAGCTACAGTTGTTGTAGTTGGAGCTGCAGTTGTTGTAGTTGGAGGAGCAGTTGTGGTAGTTGGAGGAGCAGTTGTGGTAGTTGGAGGAGCAGTTGTGGTAGTTGGAGCTACAGTTGTGGTAGTTGGAGGAGCAGTTGTGGTAGTTGGAGCTGCAGTTGTTGTAGTTGGAGCTGCAGTTGTTGTAGTTGGAGGAGCAGTTGTGGTAGTTGGAGGAGCAGTTGTTGTAGTTGGAGGAGCAGTTGTTGTAGTTGGAGCTACAGTTGTGGTAGTTGGAGGAGCAGTTGTGGTAGTTGGAGGAGCAGTTGTGGTAGTTGGAGGAGCAGTTGTGGTAGTTGGAGGAGCAGTTGTGGTAGTTGGAGGAGCAGTTGTGGTAGTTGGAGGAGCAGTTGTGGTAGTTGGAGGAGCAGTTGTGGTAGTTGGAGGAGCAGTTGTTGTAGTTGGAGGAGCAGTTGTTGTAGTTGGAGGAGCAGTTGTTGTAGTTGGAGGAGCAGTTGTTGTAGTTGGAGGTGCAGTTGTGGTAGTTGGAGGAGCAGTTGTGGTAGTTGGAGGAGCAGTTGTGGTAGTTGGAGGAGCAGTTGTGGTAGTTGGAGGAGCAGTTGTGGTAGTTGGAGGAGCAGTTGTTGTAGTTGGAGGAGCAGTTGTGGTAGTTGGAGGAGCAGTTGTGGTAGTTGGAGGAGCAGTTGTGGTAGTTGGAGGAGCAGTTGTGGTAGTTGGAGGAGCAGTTGTGGTAGTTGGAGGAGCAGTTGTTGTAGTTGGAGGAGCAGTTGTTGTAGTTGGAGGAGCAGTTGTGGTAGTTGGAGGAGCAGTTGTGGTAGTTGGAGGAGCAGTTGTTGTAGTTGGAGGAGCAGTTGTGGTAGTTGGAGGAGCAGTTGTTGTAGTTGGAGGAGCAGTTGTGGTAGTTGGAGGAGCAGTTGTTGTAGTTGGAGGAGCAGTTGTGGTAGTTGGAGGAGCAGTTGTGGTAGTTGGAGGAGCAGTTGTTGTAGTTGGAGGAGCAGTTGTTGTAGTTGGAGGAGCAGTTGTTGTAGTTGGAGGAGCAGTTGTGGTAGTTGGAGGAGCAGTTGTGGTAGTTGGAGGAGCAGTTGTGGTAGTTGGAGGAGCAGTTGTTGTAGTTGGAGGAGCAGTTGTTGTAGTTGGAGGAGCAGTTGTTGTAGTTGGAGGAGCAGTTGTGGTAGTTGGAGGAGCAGTTGTGGTAGTTGGAGGAGCAGTTGTTGTAGTTGGAGGAGCAGTTGTTGTAGTTGGAGGAGCAGTTGTTGTAGTTGGAGGTGCAGTTGTGGTAGTTGGAGGAGCAGTTGTGGTAGTTGGAGGAGCAGTTGTGGTAGTTGGAGGAGCAGTTGTTGTAGTTGGAGGAGCAGTTGTGGTAGTTGGAGGAGCAGTTGTTGTAGTTGGAGGAGCAGTTGTGGTAGTTGGAGGAGCAGTTGTGGTAGTTGGAGGAGCAGTTGTGGTAGTTGGAGGAGCAGTTGTGGTAGTTGGAGGAGCAGTTGTGGTAGTTGGAGGAGCAGTTGTTGTAGTTGGAGGAGCAGTTGTTGTAGTTGGAGGAGCAGTTGTGGTAGTTGGAGGAGCAGTTGTTGTAGTTGGAGGAGCAGTTGTGGTAGTTGGAGGAGCAGTTGTTGTAGTTGGAGGAGCAGTTGTTGTAGTTGGAGGAGCAGTTGTGGTAGTTGGAGGAGCAGTTGTGGTAGTTGGAGAAGCAGTTGTTGTAGTTGGAGCTACAGTTGTTGTAGTTGGAGCTGCAGTTGTTGTAGTTGGAGTTACAGTTGTTGTAGTTGGAGCTGCAGTTGTTGTAGTTGGAGCTGCAGTTGTTGTAGTTGGAGCTGCAGTTGTTGTAGTTGGAGCTGCAGTTGTTGGAGTTGGAGCTGCAGTTGTTGGAGCTGCAGTTGTTGGAGTTGCAGTTGTTGTAGTTGGAGCTGCAGTTGTTGTAGTTGGAGCTGCAGTTGTTGTAGTTGGAGCTGCAGTTGTTGTAGTTGGAGCTGCAGTTGTTGTAGTTGGAGCTGCAGTTGTTGTAGTTGGAGCTGCAGTTGTTGTAGTTGGAGCTGCAGTTGTTGTAGTTGGAGCTGCAGTTGTTGTAGTTGGAGCTGCAGTTGTTGGAGTTGGAGCTGCAGTTGTTGGAGCTGCAGTTGTTGGAGTTGCAGTTGTTGTAGTTGGAGCTGCAGTTGTTGTAGTTGGGGCTGCAGTTGTTGGAGTTGGAGCTGCAGTTGTTGTAGTTGGAGCTGCAGTTGTTGTAGTTGGGGCTGCAGTTGTAGTTGGAGCTGCAGTTGTTGTAGTTGGAGCTGCAGTTGTTGTAGTTGGAGCTGCAGTTGTTGTAGTTGGGGCTGCAGTTGTTGGAGTTGGAGCTGCAGTTGTTGGAGCTGCAGTTGTCGGAGCTGCAGTTGTTGGAGCTGCAGTTGTTGTAGTTGGAGCTGCAGTTGTTGTAGTTGGAGCTACAGTTGTTGTAGTTGGAGCTACAGTTGTTGTAGTTGGAGCTGCAGTTGTTGTAGTTGGAGCTGCAGTTGTTGTAGTTGGAGCTACAGTTGTTGTAGTTGGAGCTGCAGTTGTTGTAGTTGGAGCTGCAGTTGTTGTAGTTGGAGCTGCAGTTGTTGTAGTTGGGGCTGCAGTTGTTGGAGTTGGAGCTGCAGTTGTTGGAGCTGCAGTTGTTGGAGTTGCAGTGGTTGGAGCTGCAGTTGTTGGAGCTGCAGTTGTCGGAGCTGCAGTTGTTGGAGCTGCAGTAGTTGGAGTTGCAGTAGTTGGAGCTGCAGTTGTTGGAGCTGCAGTTGTTGGAGCTGCAGTTGTTGGAGTTGCAGTAGTTGGAGCTGCAGTTGTTGGAGTTGCAGTTGTTGGAGCTGCAGTAGTCGGAGCTGCAGTTGTTGGAGTTGCAGTAGTTGGAGCTGCAGTTGTTGGAGTTGCAGTTGTTGGAGCTGCAGTTGTTGGAGTTGCAGTAGTTGGAGCTGCAGTTGTTGGAGTTGCAGTAGTTGGAGCTGCAGTTGTTGGAGTTGCAGTTGTTGGAGCTGCAGTAGTTGGAGCTGCAGTTGTCAGAGCTGCAGTTGTTGGAGCTGCAGTAGTCGGAGTTGCAGTTGTCGAAGCTGCAGTAGTTGGAGTTGCAGTTGTCGGAGCTGCAGTTGTTGGAGCTGCAGTAGTTGGAGTTGCAGTAGTTGGAGCTGCAGTTGTCGGAGTTGCAGTTGTCGGAGTTGCAGTTGTTGGAGCTGCAGTTGTTGGAGCTGCAGTTGTTTGAGTTGCAGTTGTTGGAGTTGCAGTTGTTGGAGCTGCAGTAGTTGGAGTTGCAGTAGTTGGAGCTGCAGTTGTTGGAGTTGCAGTAGTTGGAGCTGGAGTTGTTGGAGTTGCAGTAGTTGGAGCTGCAGTTGTTGGAGCTGCAGTTGTTGGAGCTGCAGTTGTTGGAGCTGCAGTTGTTGGAGTTGCAGTGGTTGGAGCTGCAGTTGTTGGAGCTGCAGTGGTTGGAGCTGCAGTGGTTGGAGTTGCAGTGGTTGGAGCTGGAGTTGTTGGAGTTGCAGTAGTTGGAGTTGCAGTTGTTGGAGCTGCAGTTGTTGTAGTTGGAGTTGTTGTAGTTGGAGCTGCAGTTGTGCCTGAAGAAATTAGACAAATTTTACATCTTATTACAGCTGCAGAATTGTCATATGTCAACTGTCTAATGTGGTCTTTGTTTGATATAATGACTTTGACAGTTGCTTATTGATAAAACTTTTAATTCTGTAACTTTTAATTATTTTTATATTTATAATTTTATTTGAATTGTTTTTACAAGAACATAATATCAGATTTATTGTTAATGTTTTTATTCTCTGTTTTTTAATTGTCTTTTAATTCTTGCATTTTATTTCACTTTATTGTATGACATGTTATGATGTGAAGCACTTTGAGTCTGCCTTGTGTATGAAAAGCGCTATACAAATAAACTTGCCTTGCCTTGCCTAAAAAGAATAACAATATTATGTAAATGTGTTTCTTAGCTCAACTGTTTCCACTAATCTCTTAAACTATTTTTAAAATGGACTCAACGTTTTGCCTGAAAACCATTGTCCTTAAACGAAGATCTTAGTGGATCAAGTTAACCCCACCTTCAAAATGGAACCAACCATAAGGCATGACTACTTTGTTTTTTTTCTATCATCTTTATATTTCAGTTCTGAGTTTATTCATAAATTATTGTAATAAAAACAAAAGCAGATAATGTTTTTTGACATGAAATTTACAATGCGTAAAATTGCTTTAAAATGAGTTAAACTGTACTTTTTTTAAATGTCCATGACAGAGGAGCATTCAGGCAGTAAATATTTTATTGGAAATAAACACAGGCAAAATGACTATGCTCTCTTTAGAAACCACTTTAGTTAAATATGGTATATATTTAAATAGTTAAATGAATTTAACATTGGATTTGTAATGTTAGGCTATACAGTCACACATGTCTCCAATCATAATAACTTACTGCAATACAATTTCTGAATAAATAAAATATCATTGCATGTTTTTTACGACTTTGCTTGCAGTAACTTTCACTATTAACCCTTTCATGCATAGCAGTCACTACAGTGGACAGCTATTCAAAAGTCGTTTTCTACAAAATTAATGCGTTTTAATTGAATGGTTTCACATCATCCACTTCAGTGGACAAGTCATCCCATGCACTACCACCCACTGGCAAACTGTAGTAAGTGTACCAATAAGTTCTTCAAACTCAAGTTGGCCGCACAAGGTCAAACATGCAATGTGGCTCAGGTGTATCTTGAAAATCTTGCGATTTAATAAGACCGGACCACTGCAGGTGATCATGTGGTGGTGATGTTTCACAGGTGATGTAGAGTTAATTGATTTATATTATAACATAATTAAGCTTCATTATAAATCAGTAACATCCAGGTTCTCTTTAACAAAAACAATATTTAGTGAAACTTATTATCTCGGTTTCATTCGGTGTATTCCTATGGAAAGAGGTCAAGTCGGGATTCACATCCATGCTCTCCCATAATATTTGCTCTCCCATCAATTGCCTCTTGTTGTGCTGTACTAGAAGCCTCCAGGCAACAACTGTGGAGGTAGTTCGATGTAATCACGTCTTATTTCTCCTGTATAACAAAGGGAAACTTCCAAACTCGCATTCAAGAACTCAAATGTATTCTCTTCACTCCAGTAGACGTGTGACAAACTGAAAATGTGTTTTGTTTTTTTGCATTAGTATAAAAAACTTGAATACAAGTAATTCTTGCATTGCAGCATTTCATGATGTCCATTTTAGTGGACACTTCTGTAACTTGCTTAAAATTATGAATATGTATAAAGGTTATTAAATTAAATAATAATAGTGCCAATTTGTATGTCCCAAGAAGTAAACATTAACATTTAAAAACCTGCCACGTTATTTAATAATCCACGCAAAAGAGGTTAGATATTGTTTTTTTTCATAGGACTATAAATAATAAGGTTCAGCTCAGTTGGTAAGGCAGGTTCCCATGTACAGAGGCTACAAACCTCTTCACACTGGTCACAGGTTTGACTCCTGATCCCTCTCTCTCACCCCACATTTGCTGTCCCTCTAAATCTGTAACCCACCTCCCCCCCAAAAAAAACATCTTTAAAATAACAGTTTCTTTCTAAGAAGAGATTAATAGTGGGCAATTAAAGAGAGGTCACTCAAACATGAAACACAGATAAATCTCTTCTGTGCCCAGTCCAATCTGATACAATAACACATTTTAGACAGTAAAGAATAATTACTTTGTCCAGAGGATAGATGTAAATATCCAAGCATGAATATCCAATAAAGGAGTTTTCTGTCCATGTCCATGCTGACGGTGTTACTTCTCACTTATCCAGGTGTAGACGAGTGTTCAGTCTGTAATTAAATGTCGAACTTAGCATGTGGATAACTAACTAGATTTTCTAGGCGTAAGTACACCGCCATCATAATCCAGAGCTGCCCTCAAATAAAATTCCTTTGTATTTAATCTTCCCTTTACTGGAAACTCTAATCAATGTTGTAAAACAGGTTTCCCGATGTAATGCAATGCCTCTCTTCTGCTGCACTCACTGCTTTTGGGTTGGTGAAAATAATGAAATCCAGTTACAAGATGGTTTACATGCATTACTTTTCAACTTCTATTACTATTTTGATGACATACATATGGTGAACACTGGTCACCTCTTATTGAAACCGTACAGATTTCTTAATTACTACCAACACAATGTGTCCCCCTTCAAAACAATCACTCAATACACACATTATTTATAAGACAATAGCTTCTTTATGTATATATGCCAATAGCTGAGACATGAAACATATTCAATATTCCTTAAACCATATTTAATCTTGTAAGCTTTGCTCTGATTTATTTGACATTTCCTGAAGCTCTTTTTTCAACAGAATATAGTGCTGCGTTCCAGTTACCTCGGAACTGGGAAGTCGGAACTGGGAATGACGTCACACCCGAGTTGAGCGTGTTCCAGTTGTAATGCTGCGTTCCAGTTGAACTGGGAAGTGGGAAATTCCGAGTTCCCAGTCGGAAATGTCAACTGGAACGCCCCCTGAAGTCGTAATTACTAGTCGGAAACTCGGAGAAGTTGGAGTAGCCCGAGTTAAAATCCAACATGGCTGCTACGTGCATCAACTATACGTTAAAGCTGTAACTATAGTGTTTTTTAGCCGAATGTTCCTCTTTTTGTGTGATTAAATCAATCACACTGATAGTATCATGCAAGTTCTATCTGTGGACATGTTGTCATGTTATTTTTGTGCACAAATTATCACGCAGTGTGTTGTTATCGTCTGGTATTAGCTAACAAAACAAAGGTACTCCTGGTGGTGTCCATGTTGCTTTTCCGACTTACAACCATAGACTGTACATATTACAACTGGAACACGCTCAACTCGGGTGTGACGTCATTCCCAGTTCCGACTTCCCAGTTCCGAGGTAACTGGAACGCAGCATAATATGTACAGTCTATTGTTGTAAGTCGGAAAAGCAACATGGACACCTCCAGGAGAACCTTTGTTTTGTTAGCTAATACCAGACGATAACAACACACTGCGTGATAATTTGTGCACAAAAATAACATGACAACATGTCCACAGATAGAACTTGCATGATACTATCAGTGTGATTGATTTAATCACACAAAAAGAAGGAACAAGCGGCTAATAACTATAGTCTCAGCTTTAACGTACGGTTGATGCACGTAGCAGCCATGTTGGATTTTAACTCGGGCTACTCCGACTTCTCCGAGTTTCCGACTAGTAATAACGACTTCAGGGGGCGTTCCAGTTGACACTTCCGACTGGGAACTCGGAATTTCCCACTTCCCAGTTCAACTGGAACGCAGCATAGATATATATGCAAAACAACAGCGATGCAGCCTGTGTTAGTGTCTTTGGTGGTTACCCTTTTATCATCAGGGCATTTCTATACTTCTATATGTTTTCCTTCACCATGAGATACATCTTTGTGAAATTCTAAATAAATGTGTGTCACAGGATGCAGGCTTGTCAGTTTCGCATCAGCTCGTCATTGAACTGTAATGACAAGTTATGAAACAGACACCCAATTGAATGGGAACAATACTTTACTCGATCAAAGCAGAAGGGAATATTTTTCTTTTTCACTTCATATCATTTATAACCCCCCTACTATTTATGTGCAAATAAACACTTGTATATAGCCTAATATTAAAAAAAATGAATCGGTGAGAAATAAGAGAAGTTTAGTTTCATCAGAGTTTAAGAAGGAAACTTACTGAGCTTGCTTCAGGATCAACAATAGCTTATTCTGACTGAAGGTTAAATGTTTTTGTGCAATTGTAGGCTATGTGTTTCACACTGAGAAAACTAAAGTAATAAAATACCAGGAAGACGATTCTACCACCTTGTTCCTCTTTTTGTGTGATTAAATCAATCACACTGATAGTATCCTGTAAGATCTATCAGTGGACGTGTTGTCATGTTATTTTTGTGCACAAACTATCACGTAGTATGTTGTTATCGTCTGGTATGCTAACAAAACAAAGGTGTCCATGTTGCTTTTCCGACTTGCAACTACACGCTCAACTCGGGTGTGACGTCATTCCCAGCTCCGACGTCCCAGTTCCGAGGTAACTGGAAGCAAATGGTACTAAATTTCCGAGAAAGAATTTGTTTCCGTCGACTCTTTCAGTGTAACACAATGTACGCATGCGCATTCGTTCATGAGTAGGGCTATGCACTGGGAATGAGTGATGGACCTTTGAAGTAACTTCGTCCAAAATAAAGACAGTAGTGCGTTAGTGTTACAGAAAATAATGGAACTTTGTAAAAGCAAAACTAGCGCATTATCGTGTTGTTATTTTTTTTAAAACGAATATAGCGAATTCTAAATTACATCCCGCCAGAGGGTTAGCATAGCTAGCTAACCAGCGTTTGTTTTGCTAGCTCAGGGGAATTGTTTAACGATCCTATGTCTATATTTCGCTAGCAAACTACACTTTAAAATCGCTCAATGTGCCCAGGTGCCTCTTCTGCAAGAAACATATCGCTGTCGTTACTTTCCGTGGACAGTTAAGTCGATTTCAATATAGTCCACGACACGTAATACCAGTTGTATCTTTGACTTGTACAAGTATGTGAGCCCAGTCCTGGAAAAAAGAAAGAAAAGAAAATGGACAAAGACTTGCTGCGGCAGTGTCTGACATATCACGGACAATCACTATTAGACAAACTGAAATGTGAACAAATAGAAAACCCAGACTTTCAAGCAGTCGTGTCTGATCTGTGCAAGGCCACGTGTGAAAGGTATGTAAACATGTGACTTCCAGTCCCTTCCTCCCCCCTTCAAGTTTGCTGACAATGTCTGATCACTTGCAGATTAAACATCACCTTTCTGCATTGCATGATTGAACCTTTCCCCTTGGATTGCATTACACAAACGTGACATGGTTTGTTTTTCTAACTAGCTGATTTTGTCTGTGTGTGCAGCATTAGTGAAGTTCAGGACAACCCCCTTGTGGAGCAATTCATTGCCAGGAAGGCTGACATCCTGTTCTGTCCATCATGGAAGACCGCCACGGGGCAGGAAGAGGAGCAAGTAGAGGAGGAGGACGATGCAGGTGTGATCTTTAAAAAATTCCACCCCAAAATACTTTGACAGTGTGGAAAGTCCACTTCTGCTTTCTGTTATGACTTATATTTTGTTTAATCAAGCGAACCCCAGCCATTATACTATGCATACCGCACTTTGTATACAAAGGAGGCATAGCATGAGTAATATGTTTAAAGAGCATTAATAAACACTCATGGAGCCCTGCGTTAGTTCAGGCGGAATACGGTAGTCCTTCCCGCAAGCGGCTATCAGCTGATCTCAGAACCGCCCCAGTGCAACCAATCAATATCACACTGACAACGAGGTGTTCTAGTTAAACCATTCTGCCTCTCAATCCTCCTGCATCATATCCACACTGCTGTGCAATTCTCCCTCCACCACCCCAACATCTACCAGCTTCAGTCAGCTCATATTGAGCAGTAAATGGTTAAATCCATGACGAGAGTATTCCTGACTTTAAATTTACGGTGTTAGAAACATGACTGAAAGGTTTTTAAATTAGGTGGTTAACAGTTCTGGCAGACAGATGGAAAACTTAGTTCAATACTTTTTTTGAAACACTTGTTAATAGTGACAACAGCTGTGATGTCTGCGTTTCTATACTGACATCTAAAATGAGTGATAACAGAGCAAGTTTAAGGTGACAGAAAGGAGATCTTTTAATTTCCTTACAGATCTCAGTAGTGACAAAGCAAGTTTATATCATTGAATATTAACAGCTCAGTTTTCCTTGCCCTCACCAAAAGGCTGAATTGGCAGTCCTGGTAGACATTTGGAGGAGCTTTATATTTAGATGAAAAAAATGCTGACAAAGTGTACATGTAGACCAAAACAAAGAGAAAAAAGGTGTTTTTTAAGGTAAGGATGATTAAAATGAATGAAGGCTAAGTATATGCAGTGTCAGTCGAACATAAATAAAAACACCTTTTTGTATAACCTGCATGATTCAAGTTTCTACCTGATCTTCCCCAGAGCCGTATGCTGTAATGCCACCTTTGGAGTTATTCATGGAGGCGTCTTTTGAGGAGAGGCGAGTCATGCTGTACAGGGATTTGGAAAAAGGAGATATTGTGGTAGGGAGGATCAACAACATCAGAGAATACGGCTTCTTTCTGACATTGCTCTGCACGGCAGGAGGGCTGAAGAGAGACATCGAAGACTTGGAGTTGTCGGTAGGTCAACAAGTTCACTCAGTTAAATGTGCATACATGATGCAATAAACTTTAAACAGATATAAACCAGTTAGTCCACCAATATATATACTGAATACTTGAAATAATAATAATAATAATCAGTGGTTCTGAGATTTCCTGAATGACTGACAGTGGGAACAAACAATATGAGTCTTGGTGCTTCTGTGTATACTGGACAACATTTCTTTCCTCCTCTTTCTGAGTCTCTATACTCTGTACTTTAATCGTTTGATAAAGGCTAGATTGTTCTCACAAAAATGTAGTCAAACCTTTAGTTTTTTCCCTCTTCCTCTTTCTGCCTTCAGGCTCTCTGTCACATCAGAGAAATTCCCTCCACTGGAAGCCATGATGATCCTTTGTCCTACTACCAGATTGGGGACTTCATCAGAGGTTAGTGTCTTGAAATGACTTTACATGACACGATTTTAGCACAGACTTTCCACGCCTGTATTTATTCATTTATATTGTCAGAGATAGCCCATGATCTGAGGCTACTCTGCTTAAGCTCCGGTGAGCAAAGAGATCTTTTTCTTAACCGATAGTTGAAGTCAGTCTATTCATAATAAGTCCAGCTGCAGAAAACAGAAAACACTCTTTGCAACGAAGCACACTTTTTCAATAGTCTGTAACATTTTTGATATTGTTGTTTATTTGTCACGCCTCATATCTGACAGAAAACATATTTAAAACCTCTCCTTACATTTGTCATTCCGTAGCTGCAGTGAAAGATATCGACCGTTACCAGGAGAAAGTCACAGTCTCCCTCCTCCAGGCGTCTCTTTCTTCCAAAATGGAGCACGTCAAACTGGGAGTCGTTCCCCGGGAGGAGCTGCCCATACACTACAGGTAGCTACACAGCCTGACAACACACAACATCATATACACAACATAACACTGAGCTCTAGGAGGCTTTCAAAAGACATCAGTATTTCAACTAACTATGTTCAAAATCATTATACAATGTGTGGGATGGTTAGAAGTGTGTGAACTAACGTATGGAATAACACAGCTCTGTTTTCAATGAGCACAAATTGTTTATTTTAAATCTAATGATCAAACTCTTAAGTCTGTTTAGCATAAATGTACCAACTTGTTTCTAGAAACTACTTCCCCCTGTCACATCATTCTTCAGATGCTCTTAAAGTTATTCTGTTTTTTTTTGCCAGCCTCCTTTTTTTCAGTGAACTAAATCAACCTTCAATGCACCCTTCTTGTGGCATGTATTGCTACAACCGTCACATCTGTGTTTAGTGTTTTTCTTTTAGTGTTTAATTCTAGCCTGAGACTTTGAATCCTCTCCTCTATAGTCGTAGCGTTCGTGCAGCCGCTGACTCCAGTGAGACATATGAGTGTATACTGCAGAGTTGCCATGGTTACCACAACCCCTCGGTAGTAGACTACCTGCTTGAGAAGGTGGGAATCAGTGACAACCATCCACCATCAATGATGAGAGGTCTACAAAGGTAAGACACATCTACACCGACTCACTCTTTTTGACACCATTTTTATTCCTGGCTCACTATTGCGACCCACTTATGGTACCTGATCCACCAGTTGAGAACCACTGGTCTAAGTCAGGGGTGGCCAACCCGCGGCTCTTGAGCCGCATGCGGCTCTTTGCCCGGTCTCATGCGGCTCTTCAGGTCATATCGAATTTGATGTGTTCTTTTTTTGTGTTTGTGTTTAACATTGCCCGTGCGCGTCAGTAATTCACACATACTCCGTGCGCGCCGCGGTCCGTCAGTGCCCCGCACTACGCTGTACTCAGCTGCCACTCTAGTCAACGCTGCTGTCCGTCTTCGGAGCGTGCCACTGCAGGCACGCGTCAAGTTGGACAGAATATGACAAGCCGGACAGGAAGTCAGACAAGGAAACGCACAAAACATCCGGTCAATTTCAAAATAAAACACAATATACGGAATCTCAATGATTTTCACGCATTTTTTTCTGTGGAGTGGATGCTATTGTAAATTGTATGTTTTTGTTTGTGGACTTGATTGAACTGAGAGTTTGTGTGTGTGAGACACTATTCATTGTTGACAATGACTGGCCTGTGGTCTTAGTTACTTTTAAGTCCATTTTTGGTCAATATCATGTTGGTGTGTGACATTTACAGTAAATGTGGCTGAGCAGAGGTATGTGTCTGTCTGTATGAGGGTGTGTGTGTGTGTGTGTGTCTGTGTGTGTGTGTCTGTCTGTTTGTGTGAAGGTGTGTGTGTGAGTGTCAAGGCTATTGTTAATTTTTAGATTTGAAATCTGTGTGTGAGAGAAATAGAGATAAACGTGGAGGAGGACGAGCACAGAGAAAGGCAGAGAACAAAAGAGAGGGGAAGGGACGGGGGGATGTTCGTGTGTGCCTGTGTGTACAGTATGATGTGGCTCTTTGCAGTAACACAGTAGAAAATGTGGCTCTTAGTCTCTGACTGGTTGGCCACCCCTGGTCTAAGTCATGTCACCTACTTTTTTAAATGGTAAGAGGACTGGAGTTTACAGCTGTGCCTTTTTTCTCCACAGTAAACTATTCCAAGAAGAGGATTTCGCCTCTGTTATCCGGAAGAAGCAGTCTGCCTCATGGGCCTTGAAGTGGTAATGCTGAACGTTTAATTTTGTGTTTGGGAAAAACCCAGATGGAGTTCCTTCTTCCTCCTGAGATTCAGTCACATAACAAAGCGAACAACTTACTCTTTGGTGCGGTGTCTCTTCGTCAGGCTTCTTCTGACATTAACATAAACGTTGTCTTCGTGGTCTCTGTCTGTCTCTGTTCTCTCAGTGTCCGTGCAGGTGTGAACCACTTCAAACATGGTCGTCATGTGGAAGCCATGAATGAGTACAACAAAGCCCTGGATATCGACACCAATAATGTAGAAGCACTGGTTGCACGTGGAGCTCTGTGAGTCTTTCATGTTTTAAGTAACACAACCTCATTCTCAAGAGTTATAGCACACTCGTCATGATATGTAACCTTATTTTCACAACACTCCCTGAAAAGTTATGAAGCAGTGGACATTCACACATACTTAAAAGTGAAAAGGAAACCTCAAGAGGAATTTCATACCACAGCAGTTACTGCAATTAAGTCGTTGTCTGTAATACAATTAAAAACTGTTTCAGGCGTGCTGCCTGCTCAGCATCATACCACAAATGCATACCATTTATTATGCCTTTGAAGCGATGCTGTGATGGCATCACTGACGGGAAAGTCTCTGAGTTACATGACAGATTAAAAAAAAATGCAGAAACCCTGCAGTATTGTTTTGTTCAAATGTGTTGGTATACATTAAAACTAGGTCTGCATTTAAAAACTGTTTCATTATGGTTTGTTTTCTTTTTAATGCTTATTATTAAAGCTCCCTTTAACCTTCTTGGGTTGTTTTTAGGTATGCTAACAA
Organism: Tautogolabrus adspersus; assembly: GCA_020745685.1. Lineage (NCBI taxonomy): Eukaryota > Metazoa > Chordata > Actinopteri > Labriformes > Labridae > Tautogolabrus > Tautogolabrus adspersus. The sequence continues at coordinate 8,476,168 of CM036536.1, read as the reverse complement.
AGGCAGCATCATGAAGGCTATCACAGACTTTGAAGTGGCCCTGGAGAACTGTCCAGATCACCGCAACGCCAAGAAGTACCTCTGCCAGACATTGGTGGAGAGAGGAAAACAGTAAGGACGATTTCTTTTGCTTTGATGATGGTACAGAGGTGTTGTTCTTTGATTAGTGTGCATGTTGATGTTTTAGGACACTTGCAGGTTTGTCATTTCTCACTGCAAGAACTGACTTTGGGTCTTCTCTGTGATCGCTCCTGGAAGTTCATGTATAATGTTAACTGTTGGGTAAATACAAGTTAACAGACTTTTGACTTATTTTTGTCTACATAGTAAACAAAAATAACATTTTGTAAATAAGTTACAGTTCAGAGCAGAGATGCACTGATTCATTTTTTCAACTTCACATACAAACAGGAACAACAACTGTAGGGTTTCCAAATGAAATGTGTTAAACTGAAGTGTAAGAATTGTACTTTCTATCATATAGAAGGAGCTGTTCCATCTCCATTCATGTACACTTTGCAGTTCAGTGTGAATGACTTCAAAGTCAGACAGTGCTAGTTGAGAGTGTTTAAAGACACTGCGATCTTTCTTGATCCGTGACGTGGATCAGCGCTGTCAGTTTGATATGTAATCCGTATCAATATAGCACCCGATACCAATATTAGATCGGTTTCGTCCCATCATTAGTTATGGGCACTTATTTCTAAATATGCCCGTCAAGGTTCTTATTAAGTGTAGACCAGAATGAAGAAGTTTGTCACTAAATAAAAAACATTTCCAGGCTGTGATTAAGGATTGAAAAAAGAGACAAGAGAAGAGAAACATTATTTCTTTCTTTATTTATTAAGTCAATGAAACACAGATAAAAAAAATGATGGGGGGAAAAACTAAATACCCACTCCAAAGTATAAACAGTATATGCACACGTATGGACTTTATTGTCCCCGTGGGGAAATTCCTTTTCACAGCTTCTGTCCTGGAGACAATTCCCACCAATGCACAGTACATACACAAAACACAATGTTTAAAACAAACAGAGTTAAACAACAATCAACAGTTCCCACTCTGGCCTGTTCAGCGAGGCCTTGTGTTCAGGGCAGCTTTAACAGAAGGGATCAGGCTTTTCCCAAGGCGAGCCCTTCTGCACCTCGGTGCTCTGTACCTCCGTCCTGAGGGGAGGGGGGTGTTAAGTGGATGTGTGATGTCCTGTTCTATAAACATTGCAGTGGTTGTGATGGCCCTGTTGTTAAGTTCTGTTTGGTTGGGTGTGGGAAAACCAATTATTCTGGCAGCTGTGGTTGTGATGCATCGTTTGAGTTTGGCCCTGTGTTTAACAGATTACATGTTGAATTCAAAACCATTGTTTAATAAAAATCAAATATGAGTCTGGAAGAATATGGAGTTTTGAATGGAAAATGTATATAGGAAGCTTGGCTTGTAAATCTTCTATCAAGTGTTATACCAAACCTTTGGCAGGATGCGAACATACTAAGTAGATATATGAATCTTTGTATGTGTAAGATTGCCAGAGCTCTCTTCTCCTGTAAGTCGTGTAATGAATTAATTAAAGCCTCCTCGGCTGCCTCTGAATACACTTTTAAAACATGATCCAGCACCCTAACCCTTTCAAACCTATGAGTAGTTTACAGTTAAATTCACACAACTGATTTCAAATAGGGTTTAGATTTATTTATTTATTTGTTAGGGACAGTGCATATTAATGTAAAGCAACAATTACAGCTGTAAAAAATGCCAGATTATAGCAGAAGTGCTAATTTCCATCTGTTGTCCCTAAGCAGGTAACAGAGAAAGACACATTACAAATAAAATACAAAAGCACAAGTGACACAAGACAATAAATGAATAGATGAATTTCGAGTTGACGTCACAGAACACTGAGGCCCAATAAAGCTGGTGTTGTGTGCTCACATTAAACATAATTATTTAAATGCTTTGGAGTAATTATAGTAATTAATTTGACCTTTTTGTTGACTCATCTTTTTTATGTCTGTCTAGACTCGAAGAACAGGAGAAACTAGTAACAGCAGAGGGATTGTACAGGAAGGCACTGTCTCTGGACGACCTAAACCCTGAGGCGAAGGAGGCACTTCACAAGATCACCGACACTATACAGGTGAGTGGGCCAAAACACGCACGCACACACACACACACACACACACACACACACACACACACACACACACACACACACACACACATACATACACACACAAAGGAATTTTGCAGGCAAGCATTGTGTGTATTTTAGATTTAACAATGAAAACACAATTTGTTTTCATAATGCTTATTGCTTATGCCGTTTGAATAAAGTGTAGAGACGCTGTCAGCACATGTTGCATATTTAGGCTCCTTAAATGTGTCAAATGCCTAGTCAGCTGGTTACCAAGGAACCATTGGCATGAATAGAAACTGACCCAGCTCTGTATGCTCTACATGCTCACATGAAGTTGAATCAAGTCTAATGAGGTGGTTTTCTATATTGAAGTTTAATATCCTGGTTTTGTGACAACCCTAGTCAACATGTTCTGCCTCTCGTGCTTCCACAACACGGGGGGGCTTCGTTTTAAAGAGGGCTTTCTAAAAAAAAATGAACATCAGGAACTAATGCTCGACTTCTTCCTAAAGTTTCTGGTGTTGATTTTAGTGATGATGGTTCATTCTTTATCACCCTATTGTTTGTAATACTGATGAAGTGTTTTGGTGTTTGTGTGTGTCCGCGACCTTGGGACTCCGCCTTTGATCCTCCAATTGCCATGGCCTTGTCATCTGCCTTGTGGGGCGTGAAAAAAAAACAAAAAACTGGACGATGATGACGACCCCTTCACTGGACACTGTTGTGCACCGTGTCCCTGGTCCACACACGGTAACGTTGCAACTATTCTCTGTCTTAATGGGGAATAAATGCTGCTTGATTTCTCTGCATCTCTCTGCCTCTGTCCATCCATCTGCTTCTATACCAACTATTACACTGTTGGATCCAACCACTTCTTCTGTGGTAAACAACTCTGTACATATCTTAATCCTTCTGTGATACGTGGGGTCATTTCTTTGTTCTTTAAAACCTTTAACCTACCAATCCCTCTTCACACGCTTTACTTCAACGTGAATGATTGATTGAATAAATTCGGGGTCTCTGTTGCACGTCTTTGGTTTTGGCATGCATATGCTTGAATATGTCCTCATGGATGGTTGCCTGCCGTTGTCATGACTTGCTTTGCCTCATCGGGTGACTGTAAAGAAATCAATTCGCCTTCGGGAAGAAGCGCTCGCTAAAGAGCAGGAGAAAGCTACGAGCAGCCAGACCAGCGCTGAGAAATTGCGTAAGATCTTAAAAGAGGAGAAGAGGTGAGTTGGCTCTGATCTTTTAAAGGTGTGCAGGTAAATATTCTGCATATTAAGGAATTTAACACTTAAATGAATTATATAGGAAAGATTCAGTGAATGTATTTATTTTGCAGGATGAAGAAGAAACGAAAGAGATCAGCATCTTCTTCCTCATCATCCTCCAATTCCTCCCAGAACTCTTCTTCTTCTTCCACCTCCTCAAATCGCAGGAGATCCAAAAAGAAGAAAAAGAAGAGGAGAAGGACTGAGCGAGGAAGCAAGCGCCACAGCAGGATCTCCTCAAGGGAGAGCAGGCGGAGTGAGGAGGGTAAGAGCGAGAGAGACAGAAAGGAGAAAGAGGAGGATGAGGTGGAGTGGTGTCCTGCTCCTCCCAACACCTCTGCCACCTTTCTGAACCAGAAGGGAGGCCCGGGGTTTGGAGAGGAGGAGGTAGAGGAAAAGGATGCTGAGGACAGGAGGATCTCTCAACTTTATTCTTTGTCGGCAGCTTCAGACGACGAAGAGTCTGACTCCTCACGTAAAGAAAGGAAGAGAAGGGACAGAGAGGAGAGCAGGACAGGGACAAAGAGAAACAGTCTGAGTAGAAGCCCAGGAAGAGAGGAGAGGGGGAGCAGGAGCAGTGAAAGGAGGAATAAAAGCAGGGACGGAGGGAAGGAGGATAGCAGGATAGACAGTGACTCAAAGAGGAGGAGTAGCTTAGATGGGGATAGAAAGAGGAAAGTGTCCTGCTCGTCAGCTGACTCCGAGTACTTACGGAGATCTGGTTCCAAATCAGAATATTTAGCGAAGTCTGGCTCTGCGTCCAAGCACCAAGAGAGCAGGAGGAGACATGACTCTCCCAGGAGAAACTCCTTTGATGGTGGTAGGTATGAGAACAGAGGGAGGGGGGGGAATTGAAGAGGCAGAAGAGACAACAGTAGAGAAGGACAGTACTAAGGGGAAACCAGAGGAAGAAAGCAGCAGATCAGAAGAAAGAGGCTCCGGAAATCATAACAAAAAGAGTGATTTTACAGGAGGGAGGCCTAAAAAAGACCTCCCCTCTAACCTGTTAGATATTTTCAATAAGATCGCCCAGTTTGAGAAGGAGAAAGGAGGAAGGCCAAAATAATCAACCCCAAAACAAAAAAGAACCCCACCTGAGACTGTGAAAGCCTTTTGAAACTGATCATTAACTCTGGATACTGCTGAAGCAGACGCCAAATGTGTTGTTAGTTGAATGTCGTAATCCACCTGAAGTGTTTGAAGAAATGCCCAAGTCTTTAATTTTGAGATTTTTTTATTCTTTATGCTAGATATAAGGCCTGTGACAAAGTTTAGTAACAGCTGGACAAAATGTTCATCTGAAATGATGACTATAATTTGAAGCAATACTTCCCCTAATTATTGATTAAATGCTGTTCTAATTGCTGTAAATCAACATTATTTCCCCTGTTATATCTTGCTTGAGGCAACTTTTATACATTTGACAGAGTCACTGACAGATAAGAGGGGGGTTCTAATTTAAAGGGTAATTTCTTATTACATTTTGGCCAGTTGATTGCATCATTTGGCCCATCTAACGTGACTTCATTCACCACAGGCTCTATGTCTCTTGTAAAGTGTTTACCTTAAGTCGTACTTTTTACTGCTGAAGAGGATACTGCCTTATGTTTACTGCCTTGTGCCATTCTGTGCATTCTTTCTGTGGCTTGTGAAACTCTTTTCCCAAACAATCTGACTGTTAGGTACTACTGTATCTTTTTCAAGTTTTACACAGCACACATGTTTCCAAATTTCTCCTGTAGTGAATAAATATCAGTCAAATGAATAAAGCATTTTGAAATGTCAAGCTACGTGTCATTTAAGTCTTTTGGATTTAAAGGTCCCATATTACGCAAATTACACTTAACCATGTTTTTCTAACACTGTGTCCCTAGTCTGTCGACAAACCCCCCAATGATGAGAAAAGTCCATCCTCCGTCTTTTTCCTGCTCCACTTTTCAGAAAATGTGGGCTTAAACAGGTTGTTGGAGATTTCCCCTTCATGACATCGCAAAGGGCAGTTACCCCTCCCCCAAGTGGGTGACACTCCCACAGCTAGGTGTTTGTTCTGCCCTCTGTGTCTGCCTTGTAGCCCTAAACACTGGGTGCATCCGAATTGCAAAGTGCCTACTCAATCTGTCAGTAGTCAGTAGACAGTACCTACTATCCGTGCTGTATACTGTTAGTACCTACTATTCAGTAGACAGCACAGTAGGCAGATATTTGTGCCTACTTCATTTGATTCATTCAGTATGGAAGTAGCGTCATTTGCGTTACCCGAACCGGCCGCCTCCATCCTCGTTTTTCTTTTTTTTAGCTTTATTCAAGAAGAGTAATGCACATATACAGTCAGTAAATAAAAACAAAATCACAATGTAAATAAAGTTAAAAAACGATTAAATAATAAAATAACATACAGTACATACAGAAAAGAAAGTAATATACAGAATATAATGTAAGATAAACCAATACAGACGCATACATAAATATGGAAATCATTGTTTAAATAGAGGGGGAAAGGTTTTATAATCATGCACACGTTACATTTTCTGTTCTTAATTAAAAGGAGCGATTTTAGAAGGGACTCTAATTCTAGATTAAAAATTGATTAAATGAATCCATGCTCGTTTGTTTTGATTTGGAGGCGGACGTGAAGTGACGTTTTACGTTTAATTTCGCACAGCATTGTGGGTGGTAAAATACAATTAATTTCCTGAAAGCATGCATCCGATCCATACTGCATAAAACCCGGAAGTTAGTATCCATACTGAATGACCACGAGAGTTCAGTCTACTGAAACTCCCTACTGAATAGTACGCACTGCATACTGAACTGTGGCAATTCGGAAAGGGCCAATCAGACATGGTGCAAGAAAAATCCAGGGCACATCTCCTTCCAGATTAAACACAGCTCATTTGCATTTAAAGCTATAGACGGGTAGAGAGTGGGTAATGACATGGGGGGGGGGGGGGGAGGAGTCACGGGTCGAACTTGAACCCGAACGCCCACTTTGAGGACTGAAGCCTCCGTACATGGGGTACGACCTATACGCTAAGCCATCTGCGCCCCCGTCTTCTACTTTTTTAATCCTGAGTGTGAAAAGCAAAACACTTAAATCATATAACAGCATAAATGTTGATTTGTTACCCGTCTGTGTGGTGATTTGTAGCAGAAGCATCAGCTCAAATGCTAAAAATATATGGCACACCAAAGCCTTGAAGCTAGATAAAAATGTCAATGAGAAGAGAATTTCAATACAAAGAGGGCTCAAACAATCTGACATTTTAAAAATGAACTGCATTTTTTGACTTAATGACACTTTTATAATGAATTTTAGAAAACGGGACGTTTTGTTTACATACACTTTACAGCTAAGGCTAACCACGCTCATTATCACCATTAGTTTGATTCAAATATAAACGCCCTTTTACTTCCATTGCTATCCATATCAGCCATATGGTTCCTAACTCAAAACAGGCATTTCATAAATGATAGGAATACAAATCTATTTTGTTGAGTGGACGAGGCTTCTGTGACATTTTTCTTGATGAAAATCTTCTAATAACAGGACAAACATTAGGTGTGTTTTGGTGCTGTCTTCAGCTTTCTGAAGAGATTCTCACACGCCTGTGGAAATATCTTATCCCGATGAAGCCTGAAACAGACATTAAGAGACCACATCCACAAAGCACAGAAATGAACATTAGATAGAAAAGAACTTCAGCATTCAAGATAAAATGGTCGCTGTACAGGTAAAAGAGGCAAAGCTTCAACTCGTCTGTTGCGAAGAACGTGCGTATTCAAGGAACAGTCAGTGATGAATTGCAACAGTGCTGGAAACCACCAGACCAACTTGGTGTGGTGCAAGTATTCAGCTGGGGGGCTGTTTCAAGTGCCTTACACATGGATCACTTACACACCTGTCAGAGAAATACCACTGCATTTTTTGCCAAGGCGTGCTACCCATCCTGGCTCAGTAATTTGTGTGGAAGAGGATTCATTTTTCCAGCAGGATATTGATCATGAACATGCATGGAACCTGCTATGTACAAAGTGTGTTTGAAGTCCAGGGAAGAGCAAAGCACGGCTGCCCCCCCCCCCCAAACTGAAACTTTATTGAAAAAAGGAGGAAAGTCCAAAAGGGGAAATAAACAGCAACATCACAGGACCTATACGAATATTGTGTTTCTCTTGTCTTATCATGCCATATCGGTTATAGGTGTATTATTAGCATTGTTGGAGATATGAATCTTGGTATTGTGCCTCTTATCAAAAGACCTGGCCAAGAGATCAAAGTTGTTCTTTGTGTTCTGTCATGATTCACAAATCCACAGTAGTTCCACTGAAAAGGTTGAGCAGGTCACTTGAGGATGATCCAGAAAAACTGGAATATTGTCTCTGAAAGACACATGACTCATGAGTTTTCATGACTTTGGCATTTCTAGAAATAGTGTGTTGGTTGGTAGTCAGGTCAGTGCACAGCAGTGGTCCACAGTGAAGTACCTCGACAGCTTTTTCGATTGTCTAACATGACGTGAATATTTATGCTCTGATTCAGGCTACTGACTGTCAAGGATTCAACTCTAGTGCAGCTATTTTTGACTTAGAGTAATGTCTTGTCAATTTAATGCCAGCGGATTAGCCGAATATGTTCATGGTCCCGAGAGGATACATTCTATTGATTTTGGAGATACGCTTAACTTTTCACTCAGTAAATTATAGAAACAACTACTTGACTGATTTGCAGCTATTCTTGAACAGATGTTGATGGTTCTTAGAGGATGAATCCTTTTCTATACTTTGTATATATATAAATGTTTAATGTTGAAGCTATGCTGATGAGAAACTGGCAATAAGAATTTTAATAAATGTTCTTTAGTAAATATCCACAAACTTTGACTACGTACAGGCTGCAACATTCATTTTTAAAGCAGTCATAGAGAGAACAAAAAGAACAGCAACATTTAGACTTTCCTCTTGCCTTGTTAAAGATCCAACATTGTGAGACACCGGTAGCCTAGTGATTAGTGCGCGTGCCCCATGTACGGAGGCCGTAGTCCTCCTGGGGGGCGGCCCGGGTTCAAATCCGACCTTTCCCGTATGTTATTACTCACAATCTCCCTCCCTGATTTCTAACTCTATCCACTGTCCTATCTCTAAATAAAGGCATAAAAAGCCTGTGAAATGGCAGCATTTCACTGATATTAGCCTAATCACATTTTATTTCTATCATCATATGACTTAGGCAAATGAAACCTAAAGTAGCATTATGACTTATTTGTGCTTTAAGCTACTTGGTGTCACATATTTCATTAAATAACTGGACACACACACACACACACACACACACACACACACACACCAGTGGCTGTGTGATCAGCCGTGTGTCGCCTTTGCTAAAGTAGCTTACTTCAGGCTTAACTGCCATCCTCTCTCCCTCTCTCTCCTCCATCATTACCGGCTCCATCATCAGTGATGCAGCAGAGAAGCTACATGTCCCAGTCTATCTTGTTAGGGCAGATTAAGCACTAATATACAGGCAATAAAAAGAAGCCTGTACGCACACACACACACATACTCCTGGTCCTGTCCTTTCTCCCACGTGTGCCATCTTAATCTTTATAAATTCTGACTACAGGAGACCCTGCAGTCAGGGTGCTGGTCCCACTGAGTGATCACACTGTGGGTCATCATTAGTCCCACAAAGAGGCAGTGGAGGAGCTTTTTTAGTCCTGAGCAAGACGCATCGCTGAGCACAGGGATTATTCTGGTGCTTTTCTGCTCTCTAAAAATGGCAAGTGTATGGATTGCAGTCTGCCTTTTTTGCTCTCTTTCAATTATACTTGTCACATTTTGGGGGCAAAAATCGGACATACGTGAGATTGCATGGGTGAATAGAAAATAATCTCTTTTAAAGTCAACAATGAAAAAAATGCTTTGACATAAATTCAGACGATTTATCTGCAGGCTGTATTCCTTGTCCAACAAAAAGCCTTGAAAGAAAGTATCGTAGTGGAGATATTTTATATTGTTAACTCTTTGTAAAGACTTATATAACATCAGATGTGCAAGACAAAAAAAAAGGACTCAATTTATATTTATAATTTCGTTCCCCACAATTTCCATGTTACTAATGTAAAAGTAAATCTTGTTTATCTCTCTGACGTGTGCAATCTTTAGGATGGAATCACAAATCTCTACTTGTTGTCGTTTTTCTCAGCAAGGAAGTTGTTCACTCTTGTACAAAATGCCTTTGCTCAGTGAAATGTTGAAATATAAGCACATTCATGCAGAGAGATTTTCCTTTTTTTAATCTGTTACTACTAAAACAACAACGTATTTTTTTCCTCTATTTTAGCTCTAATTTGATCGTTACTAATAATATAGCATGCGATACACTTTCTGAGACTTTTTAAAAAGAAGTTTTATAAGTGCTGCTTTCATAAGTAGGGAGAGTCTCAGTTTTGTCTGGGCCTTTTGAAAGAAACCACCTCACCTGCTCTGCAAAGATCTGCCTCTAACCCGTGAGTGAACACATTGGGATGTTTCTTAAATTGGCATAAAAGAACAAACAAAATCTTCATTACTCCTCAGATTAATCAGATCTGCAGTTCTGCAGCTCTCCACTGGGGGGCAGTGGTACACTGTCTGTGGGTACCAGCTGTGGAGTTTAGGGAAGGAAACAGAACCAAGAGTCTTCTCCACATCAGTACTGATGGAGCTGTATATACATATATATTTTATTTCAGGAAGAAATGGCATCAGACATGAATTTAAGTTCAGATCAAATATATGAGAGTGTCAGAAACAAACAGGTAAACAACATCACACTCCAGCTTTGATAAATATAAAAGCCTTTGTGGGTCTTAGCAAGAATTTCTGGGACCTTGAAACATATTGTACTCTGTGCCCTGAATCAAACACATAATATAACATTATTAAACAATAAAATACCCTCATAACTCTTGAGACATCACATGAAATGTCAATCTGTTTGAGGAGAGGTAACATGTAAGTCTTTGCACACTTAAGAAGAACAACAAAAACAAATACAGTACAATAAGACAAAATCCAAGATGAACTTTCCCCTCATCAAACCTGTTTTTGTCTAGAGTCAACACTTCACAGCTGCTCCTAAAAAAAGAGCTTTGGTTACTTTTAGCTGCAACAAGAACTGTAAAAGTGATTGAAATAGTGTTCGAGTCTGATCTTATATCAGAAACAATAAGAGCTCTAATAGACATCACAGCAGAAACACGGAGATGTATTCAGTTAAAAAAACCCAGAATAACAATAATTATAAGAAAAGAGACAAATGGTCAATAACATAAATGGGAAGTACGTAGAAACTTATTATAAGAACACGATGATAGGTAAACAGAAAAAAGTATACCATTGAGGCTGCAACAGTTGATTATTTCTTGGTTCATAAGTTATTTATTTCATCAGATGATGTCTGTATTGTAAAAAAAAAAGTCCATCACTTTTACTCAAAGCAAAAGGTGTCCATAACACAAAAAAAAATCCTAAGTTAACCATTAAAAACAGTAAAGAAAGTCGTGATGTTTGAGAGGCAGAACATAAAAAAATTTGACGTATTTGCTTAAACAAAAACTCAGCAGGACGTGTGTATACTCGTGTTTAGTTTTCGGAGAATTTGACAAGTTTTGGTGTAGGTTCACAAAACGTGTAAATGTATGCACTTTTGAGCATTTCTTGTACTGTATAACACGAGTTAACCCACCAAAGAGCTAAGAGGACAGTAAAGCAAAGCCTCAGGTAACAGGGAAAAAAAGCAGAATTGGATGAAAATAGATGCAGTCGTTGTAAAATGTAGAAGTAAGAGGAGTAAATCTATATTGACATTTTGCAGGAAATAATTTGCTCAAAATTCATTCAATTTGCTGGATTTTAACTTACTTTGTTCCATTTTTGCGATCACTCTGAGGGTTTATTGTTCAGTCTGCATGTTTTATTATTGTGCATTGAGTATTATATGAATTACCAGAGAATAAATGTCGTAGTCTGAGGTCCTCAGTTTAAGCAGTGATAGAAAAGGGGTCCCTGAATACAAAACGTGAGGCTATGGCCCTTTAAAATCAAATCAAAGTCGCTTGTCGGCTGTTTATTTTTTGCCTTAAGAATGATGAGATAGTTTTCTGTGTGTTTCTAAATCTATAATTCATCCTTTAGATAACACATTCAGGGACACGTATATATAAACACATGTTCATGTAAACTTCAGACACCTCACCACTGTCCTTTTCTGCACACCTGGCGGACTTTATTTCTCCGGGAGGTTAAGTCCTAACCCTGCACTGTGGCATTAAGCAGAGAGAAGAAAAAGAAAGGAGAAAAAAAAGGGATGACATAGGGAGTGAAAAAAGGTGTGACTGCTGGAGGGAAAAGAAGACCTTGAGTCCTTGAAGGTTTGGGTCTCTCTGCTAGTCCGGGGGGTCAGAAGAAGCAGCAGCAGCTGTCCTGCTTGACCAACTTTGATGAAGCTGCAGATTTTCCCCTTCATGAATCATCCACCTCCATTCTCCTCCTCCCCAGCTCCCACCAAGACTCCTTTACACAAAGAGAGGGGGATTCCTCCTCTTAGGCCTCTTTCTTCTGCACTGAGGCAATCAGACTGTTGAACACGCAGAAGGAGATGAGACATTTTAAATTAGTGTGAGGACAGGAGGGAGAGAGAGGGAAAAATGACATTTTTCATTTTCTACAATAAAGGGTACTACATTGAATTCGCCGAGCATGACAATACGGAGGAGTAAGTAATGGAATAGGAGCAGACGTGGTGTCTGTGTGTTAGTGGATAATGAGGAATTTAAAGATGTACGCTCCTCTGCTGCCATTCAATCACGCTCTCTCACCTCATGTCACTGTCACGGCCCTCGTGTCAGCACTGTCACAATACTACATCAAACTTCTTCTACACGCAGACAAGACTTTAAATTATTTCTGTAGTCACCTAGAATTTTGGGCATCAGCTAATCCAAGTCTGACCCTTCAACTAAGTAAAAGTAATTTTAAAACTTGAGAAAAAATGTAAAAACTTGTATTTATTGAAAATAATTCCTTATGTTGATTAATATATACAATATCATAGGTTTATTATAAGACATTATTGTAAAAGCTAATTTTGTGGGGCACTGGTGGAGCTTGGTTGGTGTAGCGGGCGCCCCATGTCCTGAGGCTGTGAGTCCTGTCTGTGCTGGTAGTAGGTTCAACTCCCGGTCCTGTATGAATCAAGGGAAGATAAATTTGGGTTTATTTAGAGACATGCTACTAGGTGGGTAATACATACATGCACAAACAGAAACATATGGACATGTAATAAATGACTGAGGGAGCTGCACACAGCTGAGCTGTTTGGTGTTTCGTCGCTTTGCTCTAGGGCACCTCGGCCGTACTTGGGTAGTGATCTCGCCCCTCTCCAGCAAACAGACCAATTCCCATACTGCGGTTCATACTGGGACTGAAACCCTTGGCCCTCTAGTTCCCAACCCAAGTCAGACTGAACTACTGCTGCCCACCAAAAAAGTTCATCAAATTTGTACAAAAGCAACGTACTTGGTAAAAGTCTTAGGATCCTTACTACTGAGTGTAAAAATGTAAAACACTTACCCACAGACCAACATTCACTCATTCAGTGGATGGTGGACGATTCAATAACAAATCGAAGTTAAATAAATGGAAAATTCTTTGCAGATGCAAACTGAAATTCAGAAGCAAGACAACCAAAACGGAACATATAGGTGTCTGGTATTTCTCTTTAAAACATCTCCTCTGGATTTTTTTGTGTTATTGAAAGACAAAAAACAGCGCAGCACAGGAGAAACACAAACAGTAAGTAGGCTCTATTGAGTATCATCCAGAAACAACATTTCAATAATATTTGGGTGGCTGGGTGTGTTTAATGTTAGTCTGATGTTGGTGAATGATTTGTGTTTCTATGTCACCTTCATGTGATGGTTGATTATGAGGGGTTGTCTTGCCGTTAACTATACACTACAAAGACTTCATTAAATATACCTTCAGGTGTGGGTAAGTAAGAGCAACCTTAAAGGCAAAGTGAATCTTATCAAACAGTTACTTTTGCAATTGTACTATATGCAAAGTACAAAATACAAGTTTAAATGAAGTTAGCCTTAAATCAAAAAATGAAAATCAACTCAACCTGAGAAAAGATCTATAAAATAAAAATAAATCTCATCTCCATTTTACTCTAATAATCCATGAGTGAAGTCGTACTCATCTGCATTAGCTGTAACATTAAATCCACTCTAGCCTGCTACAGAGTGGCACACAGAAAATGTATGTTTACACATACATTATTCCTTCTTAAAATATACACCGCAGGCATCAAATTGTGAAGTGTGTCAACACAATAACACGTCTTCAGCCTCTGTGTTCACTCTTCACACTCTGCATACTCTGCAATAATAATAAAGCACAGTATTTTGTAAACTATAGCATATCATTTAGTGACATCATCACAAAGCCGCATAGTAATTTCAACTTCAGGCAAACCTGTCAGGCACAGGAGGGCCTGTTTTTCACAGGACAGGAATATTCTTTACTGCTACAACCGTAAACAGCTGTTTTGACATAATTGCTGCCCTGAGAGTGCATGAAGAGTAGAGTGAACCCTTATTTATGAGAGTCTTTATGCATCCCAGAGGTCTGTTTCCCCCCCCGGTGAGGCGTCATTAGAGAGCAGGAACACAGCAGGGCGCCACAAGACAAAATGCAAACATTATCGTTCTGTGTTAGTTATTCCTCACAGCCTAATGGCATAATGTGTCTTTTATTGCTCTCCTAGGCGTAAAGTGTTTCTTTCTATGCGTGCACTGTACTGAGGCTTTCTAATGCAAAATGTGCAAAGAAAAACAAGCCGCTTTGACAGCGCTGTTGTCATGAGGTGAACCCTCTCTTCTCTCTTTCTGTGCAGCAAGGCAGTTTTTAATTTCATACAGTGTCACAATGTTACAAACCAGTGGACATTTAGATTTTTTTCCCCCCCTCCATTTTAGTTCCCATTTTGATTGTTTTTCTCTTCCTCCACTTAATAAGTGGAGCAATGAAGAGGCAGGAATTCAGATTGGAGAGAGAGAGAGCTGTCAGAACATCCTTCAAGCTCTGCGTTGGATAAAAAAGGATGAATGTTCTGGAAGTGTTCAAGGCCAAAGAGAGCGGTGAGAGGAATCTGTTGATTTGCTAATGGAGCAGAGGTGGCAGAGAATCTACAGCATCCTGTGTGCAAAAACACTCCTTCTCTGACCTCTTTTCCTTCCTCTTTTTATATTTTTTTCTCTTTTGAGACCTGGACTACATTTTCTACTCTCCCCTCTTTTCCTTTGCTTTCCAAACTTTGGACCCCCCCCTCCCCAAACACAAAAACCTTTGTTTGTCTGTGCATACATACATTTTCAAAATACCACTTCTGACTAATATTTCCCAAACCCTTCAGCATCCAATTGTTACATCCCCAGCTGCTCTGAAGATGCAGGCACAAGCACATTGTGCACGCAAAGGAAATGTCCTTCCAACAACAAAATTACACTTGGATACAAAACAAGCATGCACGCTCTCAAGTGTACAAATTCATGCTGGAACACACACAAACACACACACACACACACACACATATACAAATAGGTGTTCTCACAAAGCCTGCAAATTCCATTACACTTCAAAACTCAACCCGAAAAAAAAAGGATTTGGGTTAATTTGGTAAACACAGGGTCAGAGCTGCCACAAGAGCTTCTTGAGAGGAGGTGAGTGTGCACAAGCTTTGCTGTGTGTGAGTGTGTGTGTGTGTGTGTGTGTGTGTGTGTGTGTGTGTGTGTGTGTGTGTGTGTTTGCATATGTGCACATACATGTGTGTGTGAGGAAGAAACGCTGACTGTGTGAAGCAGAGAGTCCTGGCGGCAGCAGCAGCAGCAGTCTAAAGCCAGCCTCTCTGTGCAGAGATAGCGCTTCTTTCTCATTTGCTCTGGCCCTATTTTAATAATAGCTGTGCATAAGTAATTTCTAAAAGGCCAGGCAGGCACATGGGCGTGGGTGGAGGGGGTGGGGGGGTGGGGGTGGAAATTAAACTCATTTTATCTGTGAGCAGGTGGATTCCTATTTATCATTAACATGCATAGAATTTGCACAATGTTATTTCTTGCTGCTGCTACTGATGGAACGTCATCCAAATAATGTCGGAGGAGGGTCTGGCTTTTTTTCCCCCCTCCTGCTTATGCTGGAGTGAAATTCATAGATAAAAGTACTAGGGGTTTTTTTTCTCGCAATTTTCTGCAAACGGAAACTAATTCTGGGAAGCTTCTTATTACAGTGCAGGCTCATTTGGTTTGCATTAAAAGAGGGACAGGAGCGACATTAGGATTTCTGCCAGATTTCCAGGAGATGCTCCAACATTTGCTCTTATATCATTAGTAACGCCCCCCCTCCTCTCCTCCTCTACTTACAGAAGCCCCCATTCCCTCTTTTAACTTGCATTAAACAATCTCTGCTCATTATTGGTCCAATAATAAAACTGGAATATATTTAACTTCCTGATTTAGATTCTATCAAAATATTGGAATGTAAATGTTTAATTTTGGACGCATGATATGAAGGTTAATAATTGTGGTATTATCTATGTTATTTTAGCATAATTCAACAGCGAGATTATTTGTCATTTTTTTAAATTAGGATAGTGCTTCTACAAAAAAATGTCCCATAAATGATTGAAGCTGTTTTTTATTTAATTCTGGCCTAAAAAAACACACTAAAACCAGTCCTGTAGTCTAGTCATTGCTTTAATATTTATGTTAACTGATGGATGGTTTGGTCTTTAAAATATCAGAAAACTGTGTCACACACTTGTGTTTATAAAGACTGATTGGAACTG
Source organism: Tautogolabrus adspersus (assembly GCA_020745685.1). Lineage (NCBI taxonomy): Eukaryota > Metazoa > Chordata > Actinopteri > Labriformes > Labridae > Tautogolabrus > Tautogolabrus adspersus. The sequence continues at coordinate 8,459,877 of CM036536.1, read as the reverse complement.
CTCTGCGTTTTTACTTGAATGATGCAAATAATGCAAATAATTGGCAGTTTATAAGAGATGAATGTCAACATATCACAAATTAAATAGCAACAATTATCAGATTTCAGTTAAGGACGTGAGAAAAAAGGCCGTCACAGTTTTCTAAAACCCAAATACAACACTGAATCATTATTTGAATGTATGATCAACGGATTAGGTAAAATACCTCATGTCATTGTATGCATCCAACGGCATTTTGACAATCAGCCCAGCAGCAAGAGACAAGAAAAACAAGTAGATAAAAGTTAACAACGAGCAAACAACACACATCGTATAAAAAGTACTAAGTGGTTTTGCACATACTGTAGTGTCCATTTTGCAACAGATTTAAAATGCAGTATATTGAACATCACTGCTGCACTTTGAATCTACATGCTGTGATATGAACAACTGTCCAAAGAAATGACCAATGTTCCCTACTGAGAAGCTGAAAACAAAAAAGAGGCTTTTTTTTCTTTACAAAATGACTAAAACATGAATCAATAAATCAATAATCAAATCAACTCTTTTCTTGTCTTACTGACAATGATGTAATAACGCTTCTTTTTAAATCTGTTAATAACCTTTTAAATGCACATTTCAGAGTACAAACAGACACTTTTGTATCTGTTTCTGTCATCTCTGCATCCAGGACCATGTGTTGTCATGTAGTGGAACAACATCACTTCATAGAGGTGGGGGGGGGGGGGGGGTCACTGGAGATCCGTCTGCAGGCAGGATTAGGCTCTCCGTTCCGGACGATGAGGAGCGAGATGATGATGTGTTTCTCTGTCTCCTTTTCTCTGTGCTGACAAATAACAGCATGGCAGCTCATGGCAGCCCCTCAGCTCCTGACAGCCATCCAAGCAGCCAAGCAGGCAGGCAGTCAGCCATTGTTTTGTAATGTGTTTCACTCTGCCAGCGCTGATCCTTGCTAAGGTACTTACCACGCCATTGTTGTCTAAGTATGCTATTTTCTGGCTGGGCACCTCCACTATAGAATAGGCTGCTTTTTCCCCCCTTTCTTTATTCCTCTTTTTTTTATCCAAAAGAGAGGTTTGTTACAGTCACCGTCATACTAATCCTGCTGTGTGATATGTATATGTGTCAACACAGAGAAAGAGAGAGAGAGAGAGGGGAGTCTTAACCCGGCAGACAAATGGTGTGAATGGCAGAGAGGCAGATAGACAGACAAGTCCCATTCACTCTGCACTATCCCCCCCCGTGACACCAAATTACTGTTTATCAAAATAATACGAGCTGTATAGTAAGGATACTTTAGGAGTGTGTCGTCTAATGCGTCTTCAGTGTGTACAGGCCTCAAACATCCATCCAGCAGTCAGATTAACAGCGGGTCAGAGGAGGTCTTTCAACAGCACAAATGACTGAATGCTTAATTATTTACAGTCAGAAGAGAGTAAAAGTGCAATGTTTTACAAAGTACTTTTGTATAGTGAGGTAAATAACAGCAATTTTGTTTGATTTTGAACCTAACATTTAGGTGTAAGTGTATTTTTGTGCTGAGAGTTTGATGAGAAGATTGATGCCACACGAAGTGGCTTAGCTTAGCAGAAAGAAATAAGGGAAAACAGCTAGCCTTGCTGCCTCTAAAAAAGTTAGCTATGAGCATCTCTGAAGCGCAACACCACCGTCTTAAAAACCATGAGGTGACACTTCTGCATTTCATTTTTGAACAGATTAAACAAACAACATATAGAAGAGTGAACAGCTAGCCTAGTTTTGTGAGATTTATATAGGCCTAGCTAGCTTAGAGAAAGCTATTTATATTTGATACTGGCTAGATACTGAATGAAGCATCTGGTTTGAATGAGTGATAGTGGGGACAGTATTGAGCTGATCTATTCCATTCAATCTTATTTTTAGTTCTAAATGACTGAAAAATGTCCTCATGTTTTAGCAATGAGCCAAGCTGCAATTTTGCTTAATGAAAGAAGGAAGATACTACAGCCGCAGGAAGGGGCTAGCTGGGAGTTAGCAGTTTGGAGGTATTTGCATTATCCACAGTTATTTTAAATGAAATTTTAGGCTACTTTAGTACCGTTAAAGTCAGACCTTAAGTTACCTTAGAGAAATGGCCACCGTCTCCTCCACAAAGTTTTGCACACAGCTTTAATACCCAAAGCCGAGGTATTTACATCAGATGGGTGCATACATAGTTTTGATCAATCATCTAACTATTGACAATAAGCAATTTAACTCAAATATATTGCCACTTGAAACATGTACTTCATCATAATTTGGATGTAATAATAATATTCGTAGTGAATCTTCTGAGACTTCAGGATAGTGCTAATGCTAGTAAAAGGTTTTTCCCAGCAGTGTTGCAGGAAATCAAAGAAAATCCCTGTGTTAATTTGAAACAGCAAAAGGTAAGAATAAACAAGCTTTAAAACAGTCAGTTTTGTTAAAATATGAAGCGTATTTACTTTTCAGGTAGTTCAGAACCCCACATTTTCAGATAGACCACAGAGGGCATTCATCAGTGTCATCATGGTTGTTTTAAATGCGACATCAACTACATTTAAACAACAGCATTTCTCTCTGTTGTGTGATGTATCACTGCTCAATCAGTTCTTTAATTAAATGCCACTTTGACACCTTTTATTTTCCCATTTCTGGTTAAGTGTGCATATTTCCTTACCTCATTCAGGCGCTGGAACAGAAAATCTGTGGGAGCGTTAATAAGCCTAATATAGAAACATATTTGAACCCTGCTCCTCCACTAAGTAGATTATAAACATTTATTATAGCATGTTATCATAATATCCTGCACAGCATATTGCAAAACTTCAGTGGGCCAGTTTTTCTCCCGGTGCAGGGGAAGATCATAGTTAATTCAGCAGCGTTATGGTAATGTAGAGGTCCCTATCGGTGGCGGCATCACACATACTAACAAGCTTAGGATAAGCTCAGCTTGGAATGGTATGAGGTTTGAATTTCTGGAACCAGTGCGCTCTCTGCAGCCAAATCTCGCTTCAGCAGAAACCAGTGGGGTGATTCCTCTGCTTAAAAAATTAGTGCTAGTGCATATATTTTTTTTGCAAGGAAAGGAGGTTTGGTACCTTGCAAGGAGAAAAAAATGCACTGTATGTAAAAAAAAATATATTTTAAGGATGGCAAAAATCGTCTTGAGAGGGCTAATCAGCTGGCAGCTCTGAAAAGCCTGTAATGTGCATTAAGAGATTTAGACAGAGCGCAGAGGTAAAGCCGCGCAACATTGTTGACTCATTTAAAGATGCCAACATCTCAACTTTGTGCACTGTTAACAAATGCACTCATGTTAAGTTGGTGTACTCTGCACTTCTCCTGTCTCTGTAAATCGCAGTGTATCTGCCATAAGCATGTTAGGCCCCAGGGCTCATCAGCACCATGTGATCCCAAAGGCAAGGCTGCCTCTGTGAGACAACATGCTAAATCCTGTTTGTGAGACTCGGCTGCTCTCAGCTCTTAGACTAATCTAACCACCCTCAACCTCACAGCGCAGGAGAAGAGATGCTGTCGATCTGAGCCGAGAGGAAAGGAGAGGAGAGCAGCAAAACTCAGCGATACTTGCAGTTGTTTAAAACCACTTTAATGAATTGTGTGTCGATTGACAGATGGAATAATCAGCCATTTGTTTCCTCTTTATTTATATTACAATATTGGATGATTGCTTTGGCTCAGTTAAACAGAGCTTTAACATAAAATACTTAACTCCAGATTTTCCTTTCTCAGCTTCCAATAGTGTGCAAAGAGTGAAATATAGTGTATCACTTGCCGCATGACTCAATTCATGGTATCTTATTGTTTAGGCAATGTTTACATCCATCCATTATCTATACCACTTGACCATTTCAGGGTCACGGGGGGCTGGAGCTGATCCTAGCTGTCATTGGGTGAAAGGCTGGGTGCACCCTGGACTGGTCACTAGTCACTCAAAGGGCTGACATACAGAGACAGACAAACATGTATGCACACTCACACATAGTCATCAGTTATCCTAACAAGCATGTTTGTGGACTTATGTAAGGAGAGAACAGAACTCCACACAGAAAGGCGCCTGTCAGACTGCGGTTCGAACCAAGAACGTTATCAGAATCAGAAACAGCTTAGTTGTTCAGGTGTGCTCACACATACAAGGATTTTGACTTAGACATTAGTTTTATTTAGTTTTACTGCTGTGAGACAACCGCACTAACTACTGCACCAGCGTGCAGTCGAAGCAATGTTTAGACTTGTGAAATCAATGGCTTAGGAGCACTACAGTCTGTAGTTAGCTACTGTTAAATGTTTTGTTAGTTACTGCATAAAACATGTTCTTTTCAGCTATAGATAATGTTTTGGGAAACATATTTTGAATACTTCTGCTTAGTTTTGGAGCCATTATCTTGAACTTCAATCTTTACCGTACTTATAAACTTCTGTTTACCTTATGGTTCCTGCCACAAAAAAACAACAACAATGTGTACGTTTCAGTAATGGGAGGGACTCCAATGAGCTCGGTAACCCGACAAGAACTTTCGTAACTACAAATAAAGAAATAGAAGGAAAAACTCGATAAAGTTAGTATTTGCAGTTTGTTACAGATTTATTCTTCTCCGTCGATGTTTCTGCAGCTGCCTGTCTGTCATTGTCTGTCTGTCTGTCTGTCTGTCTGTCTGTCTGTCTGTCTGTCTGTCTGTCTGTCTGTCTGTCTGTCTGTCTGTCTGTCTGTCTGTCTGTCTGTCTGTCCGTCTTTTCATTCTCTCTAAATGATAATTCAGAACATCACAGATTTGGCACTTGTAGCAGGTCTCCCGGAAAAATTAATTAATGCAAACTCCAAGTGCTATCAAAATTATACATTTGGAGCGCACGCAGACACAGATACAGAGAGAGAAAGAGATGTGAGGATGCTCTGGTCTCATTAAGAGAGCAGGCAGAGTGGAATTAGTCTGAATATAATGACAGGCCACACTATCTCATGTAAAAACAGCCCTGTTTTCCTCTCTCATTCATTGGCACTAGTAATTAGTTTTGGCCCTAAAACTGTCACCCTTTACTCTAGAAAAGGCAGATGTGATTTGAGGTGCAATTTAATCTTGCTTTAATGAAGAACTAATGGACGCATTGCAAATTACTTTTCCTCCCCCCCCCGCTCTTTCTCTCTCTCTCTCTCTCTCTCAGCCCTCTGTGTGATTGAACAGGGGTTTGGGAGGGGAAAAAAAATCTATTTCCTGCTTTTGAAAAGATCAAGAGTATCTTTGATAATGGGCGAGAGCGTCACCGGCAGCTTCATCGCATCGAGCCAACAAGCTCCTTTTACCCGAATCACAATTCAGTGGAGAGGAGGCCACAATTAGTGACAAAGCAGAGAGAGCGCGGCGAGGGCCCGGGCGAGCAGAAAGCCTTTGGGTGCTTCAGGCTCCTTGTTAGAAAACGGACCCTGGAGGTGTCACACAGGAACAATGGAGCCTGATAAATTACCCGGCTCAAAAAAAAAAAAATGTACTACTAATTTTCAATTACACCTATAATGCATTCCCGATTGGAGAGAGAAATTGGACATGTGTGGAGCAGAACAAACAGTCATAGGCTCAATTCATTGCTCTGTGTTTGTCACACCTACATTGTATTAGCAATAAATTACGTGGTGTTTAATGTTGCAGCTCACAGGTGAGGGGGAAAGAGAAGATGGAGGCAAATAATGTCTCGTCATTACATTTGAGGATAATAACGGCAAAAAAGACAAAAATTGCATTCTTATCTAATTTAGACTCATTTAGAAAAAAAGATGTTTGGAAAAGGAACATTTGTGCCAAAGAGAGAGAAGAGATTTTGAAGTGTGTATGTGTATGTGTGTGTGGGCTGCTGCTCTCTAAACCACTTAAGAGACACTGTGTTACAAACTGGCATTGCTAACGGATGATGTTGTAGAGAATATATCAAGGCCAAATAATGGTCCTTGAAATGGGTGAAAAGGGGATGTAAGAAGTGAGGCGGGTCAGACATGTGGAACACGTGTATCCTTCTTCTGTGTGTGTGTGTGTGTGTGTGTGTGTGTGTGTGTGTGTGTGTGTGTGTGTGTGTGTGTGTGTGTGTGTGTGTGTGTGTGTGTGTGTGTGTTTGACTATAGCAGCAGCAAGGCAGAAAGCCTAATGGGAGTGAGCTTAACTCTTGCACACAGCCTGGCTACATATCTGATTACTGGGACCAGTAATTTTCTTCCCTTAAATAAGGAAGAAATTGGATAGGATGAATGAAATTTGGCTGCCATATTGCTGTGATGGTGCAGCAGGGAGATTATGTGTTTCACATAATCGTTCATCATTTCCCCAACCAGTGTTCAGGCTTAGCATAATGGAATTGGTAAACTGGTTTAAATCAGAACGTGAGAACAGACTCTCGGGCAGACTGTGAGGGTCTGTGGTAATGTCTTCAGACCGAGCAGAGTATTTTTTAGCAAAGTGCTGCACACACACACACGGAGTGACACACAGAACCAACACTTCAGAAACCACTCTGTCTGCATCTCTGCAGCATCACACAGACACCAAACTTCAAAACATACCTTTAAACTATCATGTTAAACATTTGATTTGATTTGCATTATGATTATTCTTGTTTTCCCTGCCTATTAATAAGCCTTTTACATGCACTTACAACTCAACTTTGTAGATGATCATGTTTTCATTGTATTCAACATAAGTTTTACATGATAAATAAGACACAAATATAGAGCTGAGACCCTTACACATTTTTCATGAGTCAATTTTAATCAAACATTTTCTCAAGAATATACACGATTCAATGCCAAACAGTACACTGCCACTTTAATAAACAAAGGAATTTTGCACATCTGCATATTGCACATGTAGCATCACAATACTACTTCCACTTTAGAGTTTCTCTTTAGTGGAACCAAAGTGGGTTTTTTTCTTGATTGCATAAGTCTGTATAATAACTTATCATTTTCTTCTTAATCAAATTCTATTAGCCAGAGATGATAACTGTTTATATAAACGTACCTTATGAGTGTCTTTCATTTTGTACAATCTGCAACAACTCGAGGAGGCAGTGGTGGAATAAAGAAAAATCTGAATCTTATAATGGTTACACTTTTGCACATTTTTATGTTTGTAAATGACATAACAAGAACGCTGATGAGGTTGTTTGATGAAGCCGTCTTTGTGGGAAATGATGATTTTTTGATCCTGTACAAACCGTAAGAACAGAAAGTGCAAAGAAAACCACCAAACATCAAGTGTTTTATGACAATTCAGTCCTCAAGGATGTTTTTGACTTAACTGATATTTTTAAACTCTTGAAAGTGTTTGCCATGGAGACGATAATTAGTAATTGATCACAAGAAATAAATAAAGGGTATCTGCTCAAACTTAAAACATCATCACCAAGTAAAACTTACTCAAATGGATGTTTATATTACCATTAAAGTGTATCTGTTCAACCAGGGATGATAAATACTTCAATCATTAGTTTTTTCATTTTGGTGTAGAGAAAACATCTGCATGGTTATTTTTCACATTTTGTTATCAGTGAATATTTGGATTTCAAGACCGTGCAGATGTTGCATTAATTTTTCCAAACTCACGACATCCTTAAATCTTTTCTAATTAAAAACCAAACTTGATCATTCTCAACTTCATGTTACTTCTGCTTAAATTGTTTCCTGGTTTAAAATGCCAGTATTGCTTTATATCCAAGCCTGGCTTTGGCTTGAATGTCCCTTCGTCCCTCGTGTCCCTTTGAGCTTTGTGGTGTAACTCTGCTATGCAGGCTCATGGTGGAGCTAAATCAGATAGTAAATATCTGATAAACAGCAGCAACAGTCCCACAGGAGGCGAACTGTTGGCCACTAGGTGTCACAGTGGTTGTTTCAAACAGATGAGCCAGCGTCTGCTCTCTGTTTCAGTGACTGCTCCTCAGCGTGCAGTCTGCTGTGTGTTTGTCTTGGAGCAGCCCCGTATAAGAACTTGTCAAAATGAACAACAAATATCTCAGGCTTAAAAACTTTGAATAATCAAAATATCCTCAACTATTCATAAGCTGCATTTTTCAATGAATGGAGGGTCAAATTTATTTTAATTAAAGCTATAAGCTGGAGATATTTTGAGTCAAGTACTTTAAGACAAAAAATGTGCTCTTTTGAGACATTTGAGTTTTGTAAATGGCGGCTTTGTATTTCAAAGATTTAACAGTTTATCACGTTTTCATCTGTATATGAAGACCTGCTTTAATATGAGAAACGAGCCAATTAGAATAGATTTGAAAATCAAAGATATTTTTCTGTTTTTCTATTCGTTTTTAGCCCAAGTTTTTCCTTGTCATAGTAGGAAACAGGGCCTAGTTAAATGAATGAAAAGCAAAACACAGTATGTTATATTTCTACAGCTGGCGCACACTGACGAAGACATCAGCTGAAATGTTTGTCTTCTGCATAACAACAGAGATGAAGACAAATTTGAACTTCAGAAGCCTGTTGACAGTGGAAAATGTTCTGTTGTTGCTTTTTTTTAAATTGTGATTACAATTTGTAAGACTGAGGGGGGGTCTGCAGAAATGTAATTTGACCTTATTGTTAGTGCGTTTCTGTGGGCTCTCTACTGAATATCTTCACAGAGAGTTGGTGCTCCTTTTACGGAGTCCATTATGTTCTGCTACCATGTTTCTACAGCAGCCCAGAATGGACAAACAAAACACCGGCTCAAGAGTTTCAATTTAGGGATCATAAGTTCCTCATTGCAATATGCAAGCTGACCACTAGATGGCAATTTATTCTACACACTGGTCCTTTAATATGTCCAATAAGTTGCCAATAAACAAGGGTGAGTGTGGTGAATCATTTGTATATTTTCATGTCACTTTATTACAGGAAGTAATACACTTTAGTCAAATGAAGTGACTCAAGAAGACGTTTGATGTTTAATAGTCCTCAATAACTCAAGTGAATCTGAATGAGTTAACCTGCGTATACAGCTGTTACCATGCTGTAAGATGGATCCAATCAGAACAGAGCAGGAGATAAATACATTTTATTTCTTCTGTGGACTATGCACAAGTGTAAAAGTAAAGAAATCATCCCATCAGAAAACTTCAGTTCTCTCAGTTCAGTTCAGACTTTGGTGGAGGAAGTGTTAGATCCTTTACTCAATACAAAGTAAAAATACTTCTATCTTAATGTATACTGTAAAAATAATTCATTACAAGTACAAGTCTTTACAAACATCATTTGGAAGAATAAGAGTTTGAGGAATTCCTGGCTGTTATATTATTAAAGTAAATATTCTTCTATTGATCTTAATTAGGCATTTATTTTCTTAACAGTACTTTGGACAGCAGTAATACTGTCGAATCTTTCTGCAAATGTATATTTGATTTAGTTATAACTTATTTAAATTGTTTTTATTTGTCATTTGCATCTACCTACCTGCTATAACATTTTCCTATTAACATAATGGGGCAATGTATGTAGGCCCATATAAACATTAGACCGATATCATACATCATCATAAACAAATTATACACATTGATATTGCTGTATTTATTTATATCTGGGCTGCTCATCTTCAATGTGAAAATGTTTACTTCATTTAGGACTAAAAAGTTTTGATTTCTGTATCCCCCTATCCCACCCACATATATGTTTAGGGAAATCTGTGTCCCCTTTATGTGTATATCGTACCTTCAAAATGACTGGAAGGGTGTGATGCAGGTAGAGTGTAGGCCTACAATCCTGATTTAAGGACAGACGGCCTACTGGAGTAAATGTAGGCCTACACAGTCTACCAATGTGCTGGAGTTAAAAACACACAATTTGCCTCAGAATAGTTGTGGAGTAGAAGTATGAAGTGGAATGATAAGAAGATACACAAGCAAAGTGAAAGTACCTCAAATGTGTATCTAAGTCATTATTTATAGATTATTCTCGGTCTGATAGTAAGCAGTCAACACTACCATGGAGCTGTTGCCTCTCCGGTCATCAACTCAGGATGCCTTTAGGAGCACCTGTCGTCCCAGCATCCTTTGCGTGTCCAATATGGAAGAACTGGCGGTGGAGGTCCGTGGCTCCAACGGAGCTTATTACAAGGTAAATACTGGCTTATCAACACAACATCAAACATGACAGTATGTTACACGACACATAGTTTTTATTCAGGGTCCCATTGACCACGTTGACGGTTTTCCTACTCGAGCTGGACTCGGTAACTGCCTGCTATTAGCTTGTTGTAGCAATGCTAGCCACAATTAGCATGCTAGGCTAACGTCGCTAGCAAGTCTTCAACTGCTTTTTTTTACACTTTTTATCGACCTTTCTTTCCACTTAAGATTGCAAGAAACACGATCATGTCACTGATGTTTACAATATGCAAGCGTTATAGGCTGTTTTTTACTCTATATTATGTTCGGTTGTAGCTTCACCGAGCTAAAAGTTAGCTAACTTGCTATTTCCCTAGTTAACTGTTGACGTCAAAAGATATGGCTTTTGTAAAATGCGGTGAGGCTTCATATTTAGTGTGTAGACCACATTGAGTGTATGATATGTATTCGGTCGTTGGAGGGGTCTGAAATCTCTCAATATTGGATCATACAGCGTTATAAATGTGACATACAGGAGGCACCATAGCTAGCTATGAGAGGGATGTTTTACACACATACTCAATGGATGTCTATAAATTGATACTTCATCATGCCGAAGCTATTTTTTGTATGTGTTTGTGTGTGCCAGCTGTTCCTTGTCAATCCTAACCAGCTGGCATGTCACAGAAGAGGGTCACTGATACCGCAGACTTAAAAAGCTATTTCTAGACCTGCTGCCTGTACAGTCCCTTCTCCTTTCCTCACACTTGTACCCTGTGTTTCCTTCATTTCCTTTCCTCATCTCTTCATTTTTTTTCCATTTCTCTGCCTTCTCCCCTTCCCCATTAACTTCCATCCTTCAAATAATCATAGTTGTTTAGTGAAAGAAATGTAAGGTTCCTGTTTTTAAAAACAAATGTTTGTGACTACAAAAAAAGAGGAGGGAATAGTTGTTTAAAGTTGTGCAAATGTCACCACTTGTACACTGTGTGATTGTTACATTTACCACCATAATCCAAAAGATCATTATACATTGAATAGTTTACATTGGTTTTTATGTAGCTTAAGAAGGATGAGAAAGGAACGTTTAATATGTCCGTTTAGATAAACGAATAGTTGGGAAGTTTATTAAAACGTCTTATCTGAAAGTAACCCGTATCTTCAGCTGTCAGGAAACAATAACGATGTGTAAAATAGCAATAGAAAGTAGGATGACTTCAAATGAAGTAAATAGACCTTGGTACTTTCCTTCTCTGCCCAACCTTTGTTTCATGAGTCACTTCTTCCACTTCCCTGCTTTTCAGCTGCCGAGGCTGAATTCTTGAGCTCTATGGCGGTGTGATTCAATGCTTCTGATAAAATGTAATGTATTTGTTATGTAGCTGACAATGCACCCTGACAGAAGATGGCCAAGTGGCCTAAATAAGTCGTCTTGTATGCTTCTGAATGTGCGTGAAAGGTTGAATTCTGGCGTGTCTTTGTTACTAATCAATAACCTTTAGAGCTTATCTGTGTGCAGTTATATAACTTAGTTTTAAACCAATTTTATCATCTTAGGTCACTAACATTTTGTCACACCAAGTGATGGTCTACAGGCAGAAACAGGCGTACAATACAGTGGTTTCTAAAATGTACGCACTCAGTGAGCAAAAAAAAACTACAACTACTGTTATGGGGTGTGTAGTCATTGTATTTAATTAGTGATTAATCTGTCAGTGTGGCCCAATTTTCATTACTTATAACTTGTGCGATCTATAAATGTTAAAAACAAACAAACAACAATAAAAAGGGAACATAATCATGTTTCACCCAGCTTATCCTCACACTATAGACGCTGGATCCATCAAATGATTCACATTTTTGCAGAATTGAAATACTGTATATTATTTTATTAGCTCATTAGCTTTATTCTATTAGCTTGAAGTCATGTAGCTGTTTAAGTTTATATTTACCCAGAATTACAATGCCTTCTGCCAACCAAAAACAAGCTTTGTCTTTGATAACCAAAATCTCTGACGCAGAAACCCCTTCAGCAGTGTCTGATTTCAGAACAATTGTCTCTGTTACTCTACAATATTTAACAGAACTTTATTTGAAGAGTAAGAAACCCTGCTTTCGCCATGAACACTAAAAGTTGTTAAAGTAGTTTTACAAACAAGTACGATGAGAGGCTAAAGTGAGGTATTTCTCTCTACTTTAAAGCTGCACTTATATTTGTAATTTTGTTTATTTTTAATAAAACCTTGTTCCTCTATTACATGCTTCTTGTTTGTTTTTTTCGTATCCATCACAAAGGAGAAATCAGAAGAGAAACGTCAGCACGTTGTGTATCTTTTCTGTCCTGTAGAGTCGGTGTAACTTAAACAGGTGGCACTTCATTACAGTCAGCTGTCAGGCTCTAATGTGCTCCGCCTGTCTGTGTCTCTGTCTGTCATGCAGGGCTTTGTCAAAGATATCCACGATGACTCTCTCACCATTGCCTTTGAGAACAAGTGAGTCTGTCTTTCACCTGTATTCTAGCTGCTCTCATAACACATGCCAGATTTTTTAACACAAATGTGGTGTAATGTATTTCAGCAACTTAAGTCATTCTAATCATATTTTTAGTTGGCAGCCAGAGCGCCAGGTGCCCTTTAATGATGTCAGGATGCCACCGCCCACCGACGGCAAGAAGGACATCGGAGAAGGCGAAGAGGTGGAGGTGAGGATGACACACACACATAAAGTCTTGTTTTTACCCCTTTCTCGCTCTTTCTCACTCGGTTTCTGTCTCACCATCATAACAGATTTTGTCCAGAGCCAATGATCAGGAGCCTTGTGGTTGGTGGTTGGCTAAAGTCCGTATGATGAAGGGAGAGGTGAGTATTGGTCCGAATGAAAGAATTTCTACATCATAAATGTCAAATTGATATGAAATTGATGCTGAAAGAATATGTTCTGCTAAATATAATAGTATATACCTGGTGACTGAAAGTTGAGAGTTTTGTGAAGAGTGCTAACGCGGTGAAAAGATGGTTTCTTTGTTTCTTTGAAGGTGAAAACCTGCTTTACACAATTGTGTATATATTGGCGCCTATAGTTGAGCCTGTCTTTCTTTTCAGTTCTATGTGATAGAGTATGCAGCCTGCGATGCAACGTACAATGAGATCGTGACCTTTGAGCGTCTGCGTCCAGTCAACACCAACAAGGCCATCACCAAGAACTCCTTTCACAAGTGCACTGTCCCTGTTCCACAGGATCTACAAGAAGCGTATGTTCAGAACATTTACACTAATGCTATCACATCTATACTTCAGATATTAGTTTCACCCAAATAATTATTGATTACAAGAATTTATAAAAAAAAGATTGTTATGGTATTTTAAGAGTAATTAAGTAGATCAGAGATTAAGTAATTTAAGCATTTCTGCTTCATATAAGATGAAAATACGAGTTGGCATAAAGGATTCTAAAGTTTGAAGTTATACGTATTTTTCTTATTTTGCAGATGCCAGAATGAGAACGCCCATAAGGACTTTAAGAAAGCTGTGGGAGCCCTTCACATCTCATACTGCACTGACAACAGCCAGCTAGTGATTATGGTAACTGTCTTGATGTCGCTCTGAGATGACATTAGAATATTTATTGTTGTATGAACACTACTACAGGATATGTTGAACTATGTCCTGCTTGATATGTTTGTCAAGTGGATGACTCAGCCATTCCTCTAATTGTCAAGGTAGCAGTATCTAATGTGAATTCTTGTTTTTCTTTTCTCTTTCTGTGTGTGTGTGTTTGTGTGTGCACAGTCCATGAATGACACGACAGTGAAGCGTGTGTCTTTGCTGAGTGACATGCACCTGCGCAGCATCAGGACCAAGCTGTTGCTTATGTCACGCAATCATGAGGCAACAAAACACCTGGAGGTCAGTCGGTAACAACATCTTCATGGTTGTCCCACTGCTTGTGAACTGGTCACATAGGCAGCTTAGTACTCTTTAAGGGGTAAAACTTAAACTAAAAAAGTCATCAATTATCAGAATCTGTCCTCTTTAAAATCTGTAATGTCCTCTAAAATCCTTTACCATTAAAACCAAATGTTTAACTTGTTAAAACATAGCTACTAACAGAATACAATTTCTGTTTGTGCAGAGCTCCAGGCAGCTGGTGTCTTCCTTCCAGGAGGAGTTCACGGTGAGAACGGATCTGATGGGCCTGGCCATCGGCAGCCATGGCAACAACATCCAGCAAGCACGGAAAGTTCCAGGTGTCACTGCCATCGAGCTGGATGAGGAGACTGGCACTTTCAGGATCTATGGAGAGGTAGGGTTTTGTATGGGAGAAGGACTGCTTTTATGATGGAGAAAAGTAATCAGTTAACATTATCCTTTAATAAAACAAATGTTGCATGACTTATTTAATCTTGTTTAAATAATGAAACTAGTGTTGTGAATGTGAGTAGCGTGCATTTGTGTCTTTTTACAGTGGTGGCTGGTTATTTTCTCTGGTTTTGATAATTATCTCTTTATGAATAAGTGACTGTAGTCGTGAGCTGAATGTCCTTATTGTGTGCAGAAGATACAGCAGACTTTGGTTATGTGTTTGTGTTTGTAAAACCTACATTTGAAAAAGTAACCCTGTGTTGTCTTTCAGTCAGCAGAGGCAGTGAAGAAGGCCAGGAACTATTTGGAGTTCCTGGAGGACTCTGTCCAGGTCCCCAGGAACCTTGTTGGTATGTAGACACCATAAAGAACTCCCTAAAATAACTTTACACTCCTCAAAATGCAGGACTGCTTCAATGCTTCAAATACCAAAATGATTTAATCCTTAACAAAGCCTTCTCAGGGGTATTGCTTAAACATCTTTTTGACTTGAGGCTACTTGTCTCCTTATCTTTTTCTCTGCTCTGTGACTCTAGGCAAAGTGATCGGTAAGAACGGCAAGGTCATCCAGGAGATTGTGGACAAGTCGGGCGTGGTGAGGGTCAGGATAGAAGGAGACAATGACAACAAGCAGCCCCGACAGGAAGTAAGCCTGCTACAGCCACATCTTTACTGCTACTGATGAAGCTAATCGTTTACAGATCCAGTTTTATTTTCTTCGTATGATTCTTTCCACTTTGTCTACGTCAGCCCCATACTAACATGTGCGTTGTGTTTTTTTGTGTTTTGTCGACACAGGGAATGGTCCCCTTCACCTTTGTCGGTACTAAGGAGAGTATTGGCAACGTCCAGGTCCTGCTGGAGTACCACATCTCTTACCTCAATGTAAGGAGATCTACAGTATGTATACATGTCTATCTGTGTGCGTGTGTTTGTGTGCTGAATTGGGATGAAGAAGGGTTGATGTGGATACATGTTTGGGTTTGTTCTGCTGATTCTTTACTTTCATTAAATGTCAAAGCTTTATACACTACATGCTGCTTCTTGATCCATTTTCTGGCATAATTGATAATTAAGGCAGGTGGAAGTTGCAAAAAATGAAACGTTTGATTTATAGCACTAAACAGAAATCCCTCTTTTGTGCTCAAAGTGGTAATACATGAAACCAATCTGTAATATAATCTCTATTAGACGAATAGTATCTACCTTTGGATATTCCTACAACATGAAAACAAACTAATACTCCCTTTATATATAAGGTCAATTTTAGGAATACAGAAATATTGCATGGTGGAAGCAGTTGCCTTGCCTGAAATACTGGCTTCCCTAGCTTAATCAAAAGTGATAACATTCATACACTTTTGTTAATAACATAAGAAGTTCCCTCTTTTTGAGGCAGAAGTCAAAGATGTTATAGAGGACCTTTTCTTTTTTTAATCTACTGCGGTCACTAACGTCACCACGGGGTGAAAAGTATTCAGATCTGTCCTACCTCTGTAGGTTAAAAACAGCTTGTTGAAGCATCAGGAAAAACTAACAAATTCACAGTTTTGGGGTAAAAAGTTTAGCCCATTTTGATTCTCACAGCATAATAATATCTGTTAGCTCAATTAGCTACAGATTCGTAGTGATGGGGGAGGAGGAAAATACTGCCTAAAAAGCAGGAGTGCAAGGAGCACACAGGACTGAAGTCAGTTTGAAGTTTGATAATCATCGACCAGATATTGACGACAAGTTTCTAACATTAACCAGCTGCACATAAAGATTGTTTCAACCTCACGTAAACAACAGTGTTGAGGATACCCGATAGTTTTTCTATATTTCTAGTCTTCATTGTGAGTTGCAAATGCCCCCAAAAAATTAAACTTCTGATAACAAACATAGGTATTTTCTTTGCTGTCCTGCAGTGTGGAATTCACAGTGTAAACTTTTTGCACTTTGCATGTTTGTACGTGTGTCTTGTGCTTTTTGCATGTTATGGCTGCTGTGTTGGTGCTCTGTCGTGTGTGTGTGTGTGTGTATGTGTGCTTGTGTTTGTTTTGCACTGTGTGTGTACGTGTAGGAGATGGTGGAGCTTCTTGTGGAGAGCCAGCAGCTTGAGGAGGAGCTGAGGCAGATTGTGGATTGTTCACAGGGACACAGCCTAGCAAGATTCAGAAAAAGCAACACAAGGCACAGTGAATGTGATGTGTGTATGATGAGAATGCGTGTGTATCAAGTACTGGGGAAAAAAAACATCTTCAGGGATGTTTATATTTAATGGAACACAATGAATTCACATTTGTTTTCTGATTCATGCTGTCTCTTTTGTCTTATTTTCTTCCTCTTTACCACACCATTCCACCTTTACCCTTTCTCCTCCAGGAGGTTGAGCAGCTTCGTCTCGAGAGGATGCAGATTGACGAACAGTTGCGTCAGATCACCCAGGGTCACCGACCATCTGACAGGGAAAGAGGAGAGAAAGGGGAGAGAGGAGGATATAATACAGATGGCAGTGCTAATGCCTCCTCGTCCTCTTTACATGGCAGTCGCTCCTATAACAGCAGAGGGCGTGGGCGCAGAGGACACAGCTACAGCACTGGATATGGTAGGCAACTTTTCAATTCCATCGCGTAAGAATGGATAAAGTGTGTAAAAGGAAATCTAAAATTAATAAGTGGAGAAGGTAATACATGGAAAATAAGAAACGCCCACTATGCCCCAGAATATCTACATCCATCCTTACATCTATGTGTGACTGTCTCCCTGTCTTCTTGTGTGTTTGCTTATTTTTCCAGGTACCAACTCAGAGCAGTCCAACGCCTCCGAGACAGACTCAGAGCGCAGGGAAGAGCTCAGTGACTGGTCACTGGCTGCAGAGGACCAGGATAGGTGAGTTGTGATTTATCCAACCCAAACGCGATTTGAAATAGCTCTGTCAAGATTTCCTCTTTCTCCTGCCCGTTATTCTTTACAGTCTGACTAGAAAGTTTAGACACGGGTTACTGGATAGCCTAGTGGTTATGTTGTGTGCAGAGACTGTAGTCCATGAAGTGGGTGGCCTGGGTTCCACCCTCACCCTTTGCACTGGGCCGCATTTTATTCCCCACTTTCTCATCCCAGTTTCTGACTCTATCCACTGTCCACTCTCTAATATAGGCATAAAACCCCAGAAAAAAAACCCATTAGAAAGTTTAGACACAAGAGTTGAGTTTTAGATGATATCTAGAGGCGTCAGAAAGCCTAACAGTTTTGTTGAGAGCCACATGTATAGAGGCTGTAGTCCTTGTCACATGGTTTCTGTCATGGTGGCATCGTCATGGCAGCTGCCGAGATAAGACACGACCAGATACAACTATAAAATCAAGGATTTCTCTGGTTTTGTCCATTTTATTGACTAAGATATTTTAGGTTAAAAATTGGCAGCTGCTCCAAACTTTATACATTCTGCACACTCTATTTCATTTACTCTCTGCGTCAAGTTGCTGATACTTTTGTTACGGATTTAAGCTGATTTATTGGCATTCTGACTTCCAGGGAGAGGGAGAGAGGCTCACGGCCACAAAGAGATAGTCGCAGGAGGCCAGGACCTGGAAGAGGCCGAGGAGGACCTGGAGGACGGGGGAGAGGAGGAAGAGGAGGATACAGTAACAACTATGGTAAAATTCACTCCTCAAACGAAAACGAAGGACAATTTTTGTTGCTATTATTTACAAAATCAAGGAAAAGTTGCATAAGGCACAAGACTTTTGCCAGGCAATGCAGATGACAAAGAATACACAAAGAAAATGAATTTGCATCATTCACTTTCTGTGATTTGTTGTTCAAACTTTCAACTTGAGCATGAAATTTGTGTCACACTTTGACCATTCATACAAGTAAAGCAAGTAGCAAACAAAAAAATCCTTTATGTTGTTAAAGCCTGTCATGTGGTTGTTTGACTGTCTTTGTAACATTTTCTATGAATCTCCTGACTTCTTAGGAGGACATCGGGACTATGAGGATCACAATGCCTACGGGGCCCAAGAGACAAACACAGAGACAGACCAGACAGCCGATACAGATGCCAGCGAGTCCAACTTGCCTGCAAACCGCCGCCGCAGATCTCGAAGGCGCAGAACAGACGAAGATGCTACACTGATTGACGGAATGAGCGAGTCGGACAATACCTCAGTCAGCGAAAATGGAATTGGTAAGATTTTTTTTTTTTTTTAATGATCCTTTTTTACAACTTCATCAAACATTTTATAAGCTGTGCTTTGAGTAAGAATAAGTCAGAAAAGAGCACGTAAGAAAGAATGTAATAGAGCTCACGGTGCTGTTTATGAGCTGATCATGCAGCATTGCAGCACAACCGTTTAAGTCGCAAAGGAGCCTTTGCAGGTCAAAAAAAGGTTTCTGGTTCTACAGCAATAAAAGCCCCAAATTCCTCTCTTTGTGATGACCTAAAAACCCTAGATGACCCAGAGGCAAAATCTCAGCGTCGTAACCGTAGTCGCCGCCGCCGCATCCGCCTGCCTGAAGAGAGGCAGCCAGGTAACATAGCAACAGCCGGTATCTCCTTGCCTGAACAGTGCTCCTAACGGTTTGTCTGAACGGTTACGCTAAAAGGTGTTTGTCCGTGTGCCATACTAAACCAATAAGAAAAAAAATAGTCCTGTAGTGTTATTGCCCTATTGGCAACTAAGTTAATGATTTGAGCTGTTACAATGATTTGATTAATATGTCCACAATGAAATGAGAGTAAGTTTCGTCTTTCTTGCATTATTACACAGGCTTGTTCACTAACAACTAGGATACAGCTTTTTTGTTTTGGATCTTGTCGGGCTGCTACACAAACGTCCTGGTTTGTTTGGTGTGTCACAGTAAACCTGACCTCTAACTTCTCTGTGTTTGTTGTGTTGAATGTCATGTGTACAAGGCCTTCAGTCAGGCTCCAAAAACACGTAGCTGTTTGGGGTCTGAAAGTGTTGAAAATCTCTCTTAAGACTGTCAGACTGAATCTACTCTCTGTCTTCAGTTTTTGTGAAATTCTCAACACTGTGGAAGCCGAGACAGACTCTGTTATTTAAAGAGAACAGACGTTTTCATCGTCAGTGGTTTTCTTTTCTTCTGTTGTCTGTACAGTGACGGTGGCTGATTACATATCCAGAGCTGAGTCTCAGAGCAGACAGCTCAACACCAAGGACTCCAAGAAAAGCAAGGATGTGGTTAGTACTGAACTGCCCAGTGTTAACAAACTGTCTGCAGAGCACAATGAAACTTTACAAAGTGCATGTTCATAAACATTCTTAAATGTTGTCTGCTCTTAAAGCTTGACTGATACCTGTTAAAACATTAGCAGGGACCTGCAGAGCTGAAAATCAGCCAACTTGGAATGTCCAGAAAGCTGCAGTTCCTCAAGTGACCACTAGATGCTGACCCCAACAGCGAGTGTATCCCCATAGACACTCACATTTAAATGCCCATTTACAGATTGCTAGATTTCTCTTAGGTGTCACCAAATCTGATTCAATCACAGAACCTTAAAAATCTCTGCAGTGTTTGTGGGTTGTGTTTCTCTTAGATCTTTTTTTATGCTGATATCAGACATAAAGCTTGCTTTGTAGTTAACTATTCAAGAAGTGAGTCACCACTTTATATAGATGGCAGAGTTTCTATTATTATCTTATCTGTCTGTTGGCACTGGTTCACAGGTATGCTGGTCATGTCATACCTGGCTTGTTAACTTGTTCAGAGTTTCACATACATTGGTTTATTTGTTGCGGCCTGTGCATGGGATGAGGTTTAGGATTATTTGCTTTTCCGCGCAAAGATGGAGTTATGAGGATTTATTCTTTTATGTAGCCCAGTTTGTTTCTTATAGATGTTCACTACTGCTTTGCCTGAGTAATAAATAAACAAGTCAGGTCAGCTATAAAAATAAATCCAGTCACATTGTGTGAGAAACGTTTCATTTACTATTTATCTTTGGAATGAGCCATGGGCATCACTTTGTATTTACCTGGTGTAAGTATGTCTGTTCAAAAAAAAAAAATCTCCCTTGTCTTCATGAGGTGAATTTGTTGCCTTATATGAATAGTTAAATACTTTAACTTCCTGCGTTTCTGTTCAGGGTCAGGTGGATACCATCGCTGAGAACAGCCCGCCGTCGGCCCCGGCAACCACCAATGGATCTAGCAGCAATGCTGGAGACAAAGAGGACAGCAGTCCCACCACTGCTACCAGGTCTTCCACTGAGAGGCTCGCCAAAGTCTCCTACGAGGGGGACTCTAACCCCCAACCTGTGGTTAACGGACTCTCCTAGTCAGGTCCGAGAGAGGAAATGGTTTCAAATATTTGAAATTCTTTGGCTGCACTTGATTTAATCTCCCCGTCTCTAAAGCAGCCTTACAAGTGAAAACATTTAAATACGAAGCACTGTTGATTCTTTTTCACTACATATAGGAAATATTTGAAACCTTTTTCACTGTGCAAGTTTCAGAGATCTGAACCTTATCATCCCCTTTACACACGTGTTCTCTCCAACAATTCATTTACTACATTTTTTTAAAAGAATAGTTCTTCCTGTATGAGCTTGCCAAAGATAGTCAAATACACACACACTTACAGACATCTTCTTAGCTGTATTTTTCAGCCCACTCTCCATTGAGAGTTCAGGGAGAAGTCGGACTGAATGCAGTGTTTATAAAATGCAGACAGGGATTCCACTCAAACCATACTGTGGTATGAATGCAGCAGTTCTTATTTTTTAAATGGTAAAAAAAAAAACATCACAGCAGGGTTTTAAACAAGTCTGAAAGATGCTTCCACAACTGTCTTTTCAGGAAGTTTTGTGCATCTGAAGTAGTTTGTACATTAAGTATTCTGCATGAGCAGTACCACAGTGCAGATAGGTTTGTTGGAAACCCTGAGTATGTCTAACATACATGTGATCAGCTGTTGTGCCTTGAGAGTAGATTCAACATGTTGTTGCCTGGCTCTGCACACCGTCTGAAATCTTTTCACTTACTTCTGTGTTACCTGGTCATCCTCGCCTGCAGCCACAGTTGAACCAGGTGTCTTCTTGGTCTATATGTATGCCTGTGGCACTGCAGGAAAACACTGAAGCAAACTGAAAGGATTTCAGAGGCATATCTTTTTAAAATCAGGTGTGTTACTTCTTAATGTTTGTGGGGGAAATGAGTCCAGTTATCCTTTATATATATAAATATATCTGTTGACGAGTTTTAAATTAGCTGCTTTCTGTTTTTCAATATGCAACCACTTCAGTTATAGAAGAAATGTTATTACAGCGTGTCTGGAAAAGAAGCAAACGATAGAAGAGTTGTTTTCTTTGCACTGAAACAGTTTCTGTTAAAAAAAAGTTGATTGTAGTCAAGTCTGAAAACTGGCCTGTTAACTGTTTGTTGCTGGACAGAGATGTAGCTGTCAGTGCTGGCTTTCCCAGAAACATCTCACCGGACAGTCTGAGTGCCGTTTCCTCCTCCAAGCCAGATTAAATAAAAAGAAAGCGTGTTTGTTGTACTTGAGGTTACAACATGCCCACTCATTACAAATGTCCTGTTAAAGTATTAAAAACCAGACTACCCTGTTGTTGAGATGTTTCTAGGAAACCAAGCTAAGGTGACGATGATGTCATTTTCATGGTTCTTCCTCAGACTGGCTGGCTGGAAACTGGTCACGACTGTTCCACTAAGGAAGAGATATATTCGGTTTATTTATTGAAAAAATGTACAGTATTTAAAAAAAAGACAAAAACAAGAGAAGCTCCTCTTTTTCTTGACACTAAAACATGCGTTACCTTGGGTTTTCTTTCAAGACAAAATGAAAATTTGGACTACTGAGAGTTGTGACATCCCAAGAGTTTTTGTTGGGTCAACTACAGTATGTTTTTTCTTTTTCTTTTTTTTAAAGGATTGTTCTGGTTGGTTGATGTGCAATATGTTTTGTATGCAGGTAGTTCTTAAATAAACTTGATCTTTCATGTAGATCTAAAACATGAATGTGTCTGACTCTTTTTCTAAGAAGTTAATAGGTTTTACAAATACAATAAAAAAAGAAGCTTTTCTCTGATGTCAAATTTGCCAAGGTGTGGATACGCCTTGTTAGTACACAGAAAGATACCGAGCATTTGACCGTCCACCCTTCTAATCTTTACATTTGTAAAGCTAGAAAAGCATGACATTAGCTTCTGATATTTGAAGGTACAAAGTAAACTTGTAATCCAATTTGATAATGATAATACATTACAATTTTTCTAAAATAATTTTATTTGGAAAATCTTTATTGTCCCCGAGGGGCAATTTGGTTTGCAACAGAGTTCTATACAGGAAATACACATCATAAAAACAGCACAAAGACATAAATACACACGTATAACACATAAGTCCAGTGGATAACTCAGTTTAAGAAGATATACTCTATTAATCCTGCGAGGGGGAATTCAATTTTACACTGTTGTTGAGACAAGCTACACACACATAGGCTGAAATACACACATGCACAAACAGGATCCTATGGACATGCACTAATGGAGAGATGTCAGAGTGAGGAGGCTGCCCACAGCAAGCGCTCCTGAGCTGGTGGAGGGTTCGGTGCCTTGCTCAAGGGCACGTAGGCAGTGCTCAGGAAGTGAGCTGGCTGATTTCAAAGTGCAAAAAAGTCTTAAAGAATGCAAAACATGAATCCATCCTTAAAATTCTTGGTCTTGTGGGTAATCATCTTGGGCAAATATTCCTTTAAAAATGCTAAAACTATAATATTGAGGGAGCATGCCATTAAAGTTGTACAGTCGGATTTTATTTAAGGAGAAGCTGGTGGAAAAGTTACTCAAGTCTGCTAAATAAACATCATGGAGGAAATCAATGTGGGATGACATCTACAGCATTTTGATTTCTGTTTCTGTCTCTTTTGATGGCAGAAGAGACACTTTACTGGAGAGACGCTGCAAATGAGAAATAAAGAGATGGATAACCAGACAGATATATTTGCTGTATATCAACACAGTGTAATATCTAACCTCCCTAGACTGTTTAAATCAGACAATGAGCATCAAATCTTGGATATTTTTGCATAAACAAAAGTTTGATCTCATTCTGTTAATCAAAGTTTAAACTCAACTTGTATCAATAATGAAATTGAATATTATTGAATGTTTAATTGGGGAGTTGACTATGTGTGATACCCTTTTTCTGACTAGAGAGGGTACAGTAGTTAAATGTTCCACCAAACTAAGGAGAGTCTGTTCTTAGCATAACAAGTTGTGTAATATGTGTCTAATGTACAGAGTTAACGAGTGATAATTTAACATCTCTTAACCCTTTGAGATCAAGATCTCTTTCATAAGGGTGACCTGGCCAAGAGGGGAGCAACACACTTCATAATAAACATTACATGATAAAAAACAAAACAAGAAAATTCTTCTTTTTTTGTTTGATAATTTATTTAGCCTTATGAGCCTTTATTCAATAGGGCAGCAACATAATGACAGGAAATGTGGGGAGAGAGAGGGGGGGGATGATATGCCCCCAAACAGCGTCAGAATCAGAAGTTGAACCGTCAACAAGTGCAATGAGGACTGTAACGCTGTATGTTGGGCGCCTGCTCTGCCAACTGAGCTAAACCAGTTTTTACCTAGTAGTTAGTTAGAAACTTTAAAAAGACAAAACATCCAGTCATGCCAGTTGAGATGCATTGACTACCTTATAAACGTAGACTGTGTGAAAAGATGAGCTCTCCAAAACTGAAGTCAAAAGATTTGGAGCTCCACCTACTGACTGGCTCCAGTAAATGCTATAGTCTGCCTCCTCCATGTTGACAGTTAAGACATGGAACAAACTTTAAAATGCAAAGTACAAGTCAAATTATTATTTTTTTATCAAACATGCGTCCTGTCATTAAAGTTAGTGTTCACCTTCCTGAGAAGTTTAGTTGGATTAAATCAGTTATTGGATGCTATAAAAAGAGACATATCAACATGATTGACAGCTCTGTTGACAAATGTGTCCCTGGCGGCGCTGTGTGGACTGGATTACCAGAGAAGAAGAGAAGGGGGAAAGGAAACGTAAAGCAGACATACACAAGAGTCATTGAACTTTCAATAACTGTGAGTGTCTGCTACAAACCCACACAAGACACGGACTTCAATACTGCAGCGTCACCAGCCAATACCTATTGCACAGGCTCCAAATGCACGCCTGTTGCAGGGGGGTGTTTTGGCTTCACTTTTGGACAACAGGAGGAGGTGGAGATGCGTCGTCCATCTCAATGTCGGTCAAGTCAATGCATGGCTCGAAGGTTTAATTACTAAACTTGTGCTTTTTCATACAAATCAAAGTAAACATAAAATACAGGCAGGTCCTCTGGCTACTTCAGGTGCTATCATTAAGGACATAACACAGGTAGGTGTTACTGGTGAAACAGAGTGTGACAGACCCAAGACGATGTATCACATGCCAGCCGCCCTGACTCTGCTGCTACACTGTCTTATATGCAGACACCCTGATTCGGTGTGATGGCTAGTTATAGGCCTGAAGATGCTATGAACATCTGCAAGCTGTCTGTAAGGAGCAATTTAAACCGAACGTGCCCTGCTGGGTCTCTCCTTCCATTGGACCGAAGCAGCTAACACAATGGGACAGAGAAGGGCCTAATTATTGCCCCTATCATTTGCATAATTACAATGTTTCTCTGAGGCAGGGGCAGTATAGAAATTGTAAATTGTAGTGGACCTGCTGTCTCTCCTCAGTGGAAGTCATATTTGAATGGAGAGAGCCTGTTCTGCTAGCCAGGCGGCTCAGCAGCCAGGCTCAGGCGAGGGGTCCCAATCAGCCAGCCTCACAGACTGCTCTTTCAATAGGATTTAAAAAGCCAACTGTGTGGAGAAATGAGAGTTATTGCCCCCCAAATCATATGGAATTACAGTGCTGGTTGCATATGGGGGGGAGCCAGTGGCAGGCACAAAAGCCCACAGGAAGCAGCTATTTCTGTGTGTTTTATTAACCCAACCAAGCAATTTAATTCTTTTGTTCGGGGGAGTTCTACTTCATTGATTAACAAAAGCGGGGATATAATTTTTTCAGCCCCTTTTGAAAAGCCTGAAATGTCAAGCCTTTTAAAGGAGATTATTCTGCCTGTGTGCGATGAATAGAGCCCAGAGTAACCTTTTGTCTACAATTAAATATTCCAGCATAAATATAAAAGAAAATCAGAGATGGGGAAAGATTGAGTCAGGAGAGATTGGAGAGGTAGATCCTCTGCCCGATAGTGGCAACAGCCTGGCTCTAATTAGATATGCCAGGCAGGCTGTGAGCAGTCACTCTCCACAGCACGCCGTGAGAGGAGGCAGCCTGAGAGAGGAGGACTAAGGGAACCTATCTGCTCATCTGTCTGTCCGGCGCCTTCCTCTGGGCATCCGCAAGGTATTTCAGGAGACTTTGTTTTGTTTTGTTTTCCGCCGTTATTTGTTTTCCTGACATCTTTGCCGCCGAGGAGGGACAGTCTAAAAGGCAATGCCTTCTGGGAACTGCATAAACAGAGAGGGCTGAATAAGAGGGGGAAAAAAAGTTGTGAGATTGTTTATGATTCTGGGGAAGTGATTAGGAATGACAATAAGATACTTTAGGGACAGAGAGGAGGTAGACTGAGGAGATAAACAGGGGTGATATTGAATAAGTTTGGACTCATGCAGGGCTGCGTTTGATTGTGACTTGTGAGTAGCAGTTAGACTTCTAGGTGTTTTATTGTGCAGGTAGATGGTAGAAATGTACAGCTTTGATAATATGTGAGCTTTGCACTGTTATCTTTATTCCGTAGCGGTATATTTAACTGATGATAGAAGTTTTTGCCATCAGTTGATCAGAAGTTTTGAGACTCTGTTGCTGAGAGAGATTGTTGTCCTGTGCATTTCTGAGAAGCTTTCATTCTCTAATGTAGCACAAATTAAATCAAGTTTTCGCTTATATTTCAATCAACTTAAAGAAAAACAAAAACTAAGGGAACATTAAGCCTGCAACTCTCTCGTACTGGTTTAGTTTTAACATGTGTGCTCAAGTCAGGTTTTTATGGATGCTTCTGTGAACTCTTGTCAATGGATTTATTTCCTGACCAATCATTTTCTGGAGTGACTTCACGAGATCGACTTACCTCTGCCAGGAGGTGTGGTGCTCCTTTTGAGTCTTTGGTGCTCTTTTGACATGTTGACCAGAGAACTGTTTCATTCTCGAGCCAGTTTATGCTGCCTTTTTTTTAAAGAAGACCTTCAGTGATATTTTGGTTTAAAATGTCTTTTTAAAAATAACATTCTGGATCCTTCAGATTCTCATATATCTGGTGATATATGTTTGTAGTCGCCGCAGCTCTTCATCATTCTCTATCAGGTTTGATTATATAAGAATCTGGGCATAACTGGATTGTGTTCTGCAATTCATTCAGAAGAAGCTACAAATATAGACGCAAATTGTTAGGTCAATGGGGAGGAAGAGGATGGGGAAGCGAAGGTTAAATGATGAAAATCTGTGTTTTGATGTCTTTTGTTGACATAAAGAAAGGACTGAGATTGTCTTGTTCTCTCCTTCTCGACAAATCACAGGCAATGAGAAAAGACAAACTCAATGACTCAAAAGCTCTATAGTTTTTTCTTTTCTTTTCTCAAAGCCTTCAGCAGCCAGAAAACTGCTGAGTCAGTGGAGGTCAAGACTCTTTTCCCTGAGTCATGTGCAAGTAGCTCAATGGAGAAAATAATCTGTATTTGACCATGAAATCAAGAACATCGTCATTAGAGAACATTCACGCTCCTCAAATTGTATAGTATTGTAAGTTTATATCAAAGATAGGAAACGCCTATAACGTCTGTTTACTCCGCATTTCTTCTTAATGTTTGGGCAACATATAACCATGTCAAGATTTGATAACTCTGATCTGCATTGACGGCGCTTGTACATTAAGTGTACCTCTTATACAGTAGTGGTAGTTCATGCAGAGAAGCATGCAGTAATATGACAAGTACTGTATGACAATTCATTAATACATTGTTTAAAACCCCTGTCCTGAATAATAACATAAAGAAGGAGGAATGAAAGCCAGCACACTATCAACAAGTGGAAACAGATCTCATCCAGTCAAACTATATTACTTAAGTAGTACTCTGCATGGATCAATGAATCAATAAAGAAAGAGTAGGCAGTTTCAACAACTTCTCAGATGTGGGAAATGTGGCACTGAAAGCATGGTATAATAGGAAATGTGTAACTTTTAAATTTCAGGAACTTTACAGTGATGATGGATTTGTATTGACATTTCTAGACTCTGTTTTTTTCCCACCTATCTGTCAATCCAAAAAGTAGGCGTCTGGTACCCATCAAGCATTTTAAACTCAGCCTTGTCTCTTCTGTGTTTCCAATCAAGGTCCCAAAAAGCAATTTAATCAGTTGCCTTGGCGATGTGCTGAGGGCCAAACACAGGCTGACTCTCAAAGTTTTCTAAGTGAAAGTTTGAAACAGGTAAAAATTCAGAAGAGTGCCTGAGTAAAATGCAAAATGTAGATTTGACTTACCAAACAAAAGACACGAGTACATTTTGGATTTGAACTGCAAAAACGTCTTTAAATGTTTCAATCTGAAGAACACTAGCAAGTAATCAGATCCTTTACTCGAGTGAAAGTGTCAGAATAACAGCGTGACAACAACAACCGATTACAAGTGCTGGAATTAAAAACACCTAAGTGAAGGAATGTCAATATGTACATTAAAGATCAAAGTTAACATTTGCAGCTAGCTCAAATAGCTTCTTATTTTAGCTATTCTATATAGTTTTGCATAGTTCAGTTTACAACAGTGCATCAAATTTGATCAGCAAATGGTATATTATATACTCAATCCAATGTGATGTCCTATAAACTATTATCCAATTATCAGTGCTATAATACAACTTTGCAATTCTTTGTTTTGTGTTTTTAACCTACATGTAGTCTACGTTGAACTTATATTCTTGCATTATAATACACTATTCTGAGTATTATTATTAACTCTGTTATCCATCATAGTTTAATGCAAACATTTTTACTGATGATAGATGTAGTTTCGAGGGAGACATCTTGCTTCCTTCTTATCTCTGTTGAGAGCTGTACATGTGCGGTACTGATCGTGAGGATTATAGCGATAAATTAGATCACTATGAAAATCATATCTTTATAATGTATCTAATAAAATCCTAAATCCTTAAAGCCAAGTCAGGGACAGGGGTTGCAGATTAGCAACAGCTGGAAACCTGTTTGCATGGCATCTACTTTGTATTTTACAGATGAAGAGTGAGCAAGTGAAGAGTTGTGACTTACCCACGGTTGAATAACTGGCTCCAGTTCACTCTAGTTACTGGGAGATGAAAACTGATGTCACCACATGATGTTCAATTTGACGTCATGCTCACATGGCAGAATCAAAGGGGCAATCTTCAGTAAATATTCTCTCGAAACTACGTATCCTTCCTCACAATATCGGAAAGTAAGCTTAGCTGCAGAGCTTTGAGCCACAGTGCATATGAGCTATAAAATATCTTGATATTGAAATCACCCAAATACTCTTTGTGGTTCTATGCATATATGACTGATACAAAAATGAAAATGTAACTTCTCTTACCTGCATGACATGTAAAAAGCCCTAAGGTCAGGCAGGAGAAACACCTTTAATGAGAGAAAATGGTTTCTTCTAACACACAGCAGGTAGATCAGTGGTGGGACTACTGCTCTGCTGCTAAACGCTGAGCCTGAAGAGGAGCAAAAAACCCTACAATAAGTAATTCTTTTACTAAATTTAAGAATTCAAAGTAAACAAACCCCACAAAAATTAAGGAAAAAAACGAATGAGAATCCCGTAATGGGTCCCCAACAACATAACTTACAGTCACTGGCATGGTACACGAGAAGTTATTAAGAGAAATAACACAAATTCATGTTTCAGGGATATAGACAGCGTTCTGGTAATGGGATTGCAGCCAAACCCACAGTGCAGAGTCGATTGTGAGAGTAACGTAACACTCATACTGTCTACACATGCTTGCAGCACAGCTACTGCCAGATCCCCCCTTTCATCTATGAATGCAGGTGTTGCTAATGATGAATTCTAATATGGATTTCAATCTGCATTTTTTTCCAAGAAAAAAGAAAATTCACTTTATAAAATGTACTGCACTTAGTAATTGTTCATTTCAAACATTTATACTCTTTTGATTTTCCCAATGCCTGTCAAAAAAGGAACAGGAGGAGATGCAATCTCCCGTCTCTGCAGACAGCATCTTCTAGTTCCTTAAAAGTGCTTGTTTGCACACAGCTAGAATTCAAGTTAAACTATAGGCTATACATCACTTAAAACATGCCTCAAACTACAATGATTTTTGTCCTCCCCTTTAAAACGTCTCTTTAATAAACAATAACCATGAAATGCTTTAAGACAGACTAATGTTTGTCCGATATCCTTCATGTTACCAACATCTTTATAAAAAATCAGGCCCCTATAGGAGATTTTAAATGTGTGCTGTCACTTTGTTTCTAAACCTTTACAAAATGTCTTGAAGTGTCCAAATTTCTGCTTTTACCATCCTCTTAGAAACTGGAAATACTAAGGTACAATGAACAATATTTGCCAAATCCAGAATAACAACCTATCCACTTGCAAGCATACAGTAGCAGGCATTTCACCTGTGCTTGTACATGCGTCAGGTGTTCAGAAAGAGATTGCTATGACGCTAATCCCATGCAAACTATGCGTGACACCTGTGACAAGGTAAATTGATTGGCTGCAATTTTAAACGATTTGTCTGCTAGCTCATCTGAGGAGCGCTTGCTTTATCCTGGGCATGCCCTCGGGTGAAAACTAAACAGAGTAGGTGGGGATATTTAAATACAGGTGGCACAAACAGAACGTAAACAAGCGCACCCTGCTAAAAAATGCGTGACGACCAAAAATTGCGTGTAGGCCTACACCGGACCCGGTAGTGGAATTTAGTTTGAAGCAGTTGGCGGCAGTGAGTTACCGACTTCAAGCAACAACAACATTCACCACTTGGATTTATATTAGGCTATTTATCTCTAAAATGAATACCTGCAACGGGCCCTCGCGGACTAATGGAATATTCAAAGGTAGGGAGTCATTCATCTCTCTGTTGCTCTTCTGAAATACACCTGTAAACCCAAAGGCTTTGCACTTTGGTGCTCCCGTTTAGGCTACCGTGAAATAAACTGGGTGACTGAATTGTAGAAAATGATAGGCTATCACGTTTCCACATAGCACATCGTAATTGAAAACTTATCAAACATTTAACCTACTATTAAAAACTGAAGCTGAGCCGCTCAGAGCCAGAGTTACCTGAAGGTGTTATAATGGTTATTTAGCCAACTAGACACCGCAATGTTTTGTTTGTTGTGTGTGTAAACCTAATACAACTATTTGTAGCCTACGTTTGTTAATGCGTGACAAATTTGGTGAGTCAAACCGCAACTTCTAAGGCAACACAAATGAATACTGGGTTGAGAAAACCAGTATGTTTGAAACCATTTTGGATATAACGATAAGGTGTGTCGAGGCTGGTTAACTTTCGATGGCTTGCAAGTTGCATAGGGGTCATGTCACGACATTTTTTTTTCATACCAACTCTTGTTTGATATTGCTATTGAGTCAAAATGCTGTCCACTCCATGTTTCAAATCCAGACAGGGTTGTTTGGTAGGCTTTATGTCATCTCCTCTGCTCCCTCCTTTCATTGTCTCCCAACTTTCTACCAGATATGACAAGTTAAAGGCAAAAAAATATAAGGAGCTTATGTAAATCCCAAAAGTAAAAGTTTCATTTGTAGGCCTAGGCTTGACATTCATGTGGATTCAAATTTTATTTGAAAACTATTGGAATAGGCCTAATATCACTCTGATTTCTTAAAACCAAGCGGCAACCTTGGTGTTGAAAAATTAAGCAAATGCGAAATTGCAAAAAACTGCAGTTCTTCGAGTGTTCGCTCCAAGAGACCCAGAAGTCACATACACACCCCATTTAAAAAAGGCCGTTTTTACAGCAGAAATTAACATGTTACAGCCTGGTACAAAAAACAAAATAGGTCTGATTAGTTATTGTCCTCATGGACACACTGTACGGGGTACATTTTTTACAACTCATCCGTTTTGATTTTATGATGGATAAGTGTTATTCATAATAAGGCATGTAGCTGACATGATTGACAGGTGGGCGCAGCGTAGCGGTTCGTCAGGAAGCTTAGAACCTGCCTCAGCTCCAGCTCTCAGCCTGTTGTTGTCTGAAAGTTAGGCTGAGACAGCATTTCCAGCATAACGACCGCCATCGATGAGTCTCCGGAGCCCTCTGCAGTAACAGATGGGTGACATCACTCCCGCTTCACCCATTAATATTTATAGTCTATGCTTAAAATCCAATTTGTGGATTTCAGACCCTCCTACTGCTTGTCAGTCAGTCACTGTAGTAACCCAACAACTAGTGCCCCCCATTTAACCCCTGTCCTCACCTGAACTTCATCTTAATTCTAATCTTAACTCAAACCAAAGTGCCTCTGCTGCTTAAGTACTTTTTCTCATCTTACTAGTACTGCCACAGTGCCCTGGTCCTCATAAGTATAGGAACATGATAGAACATGCATACACACACACACACACACACACACACACACACACACACACAAACACACACACACACACACACGCACAGAGGCTTGCATGCACACCAAAATTACAAACACACACACACACACACACATTAATCCAATGTCACCTCTATTCCAGCAGCCTGTTTTTTCCCAGAGGGCTTTATCAGAGCGGCGGAGGGCTGATTGGAGGAGGCAGCAGTAATGACTGCAGGTCATGAGGTCACAACCCTGTTATGATAACTAAACTTTGGGGTCAGACGCCTAAACGGCAGCATGCGCCTCCTGATGATGCCTGATAACAGCATATGAGCGATGCTTTGTTATTTTAACAGTTCAACTCAAAATTCATCCATTTATGGGATTTGGGTTTTGCGTTATTTTTTTTATCATGCCAAGTCTCAATCATCATGTACCATCTTTGCAGCACATATAAGCAGCACAAAAATAAGTATTTGGCTGTAATTATTTTCCTTTACCTCTCAGTGAATTCACACATGTTCAAGTTTAATATCTGTTGGTGTTGTAGAGGTAGAATTTTGACAAATTTGTTCAGTATCTGTGACAATAAATCATAAAACTGGTTTAAATACTGTAACCAGAAATTAAAATAAATTGACCTGTGTTCTATGGACCATGCAGGTTTATTTCTGGTACTGCTTTCAAAACATGCTTTGTGATCAGAAGGTAATTAAATGTCTTTAAAAGTTTTATTTTTACTTGTAAGAATTTTAGACGGCACTTTAAAAAATGTCTGAATACTATCAAATCTGACGCTGTCTAGTTAGTGTTTTATGATTTTTCATTATTCTTTCATGGGGGTTTGTTTGTTCATGTGACAATTTACAGCGTGGCGGCTGTGGATCAGTTGGTAGAGTCGGTCGTCTCTCAACCTGAAGGTCGGGGGTTCGATCCCCAGCTCCTGCATCCACATGTCTGATGTGTCCTTGGGCAAGACACTTAACCCCAAGTTGCTCCCGCTGCTTTGTTGGCGGTGTATGAATGGGTATGAATGTGATTAGTTAATACTGATGAATACTTTACATAGCAGCCTCTGCCATCAGTGTGTGAATGAGAATGAATGGGTAGGTGTAAAAGTGCTAGTAGTAGTAGTCAGAAGTCTAGATAAGCGCTATACAAGCTCGAGTCATTTACCATTTTACCATTAAAATCAGAGTATTATGGATGCATTAACAAACGGTGAATAGTAGAGATGAGGAGAAGAAGAGTAGGGAAATTTGGCTTAAAGGTGAAAAAAAAGGAAATGGTTGACAACGAATATGAGGCAATTTGCCAGATATGCAAAACAGTTTTTAAACTTTGGAATCAAAGTTGTTGAGTCTCACATGAAATCCAACAAGGCCCGATGCCATGATTGTATTTAAAAAAAAAAAAAAAAAGTTGGTCTTAAAAATGTGTCAAAGTCTTCAATATAATTTTAAAAGGTGCGCAGCCACAATGAAACCTGTCTGGTGTGATGGTTGTTGTTGCTTTTTATTTTTTTTAACATGCTTTTTCTTTATTTGTGAGCACTCTCCAGTGTGACACAATGTTAGAAATCTCTTTCAGAATATAGGCAGCTACTAAAAATACATATTAAATGTGTATTTTCTGTCAAGCATGAGCTTGTACATCTTTCCAGACAGACATACAAACATGCAGACAGATAGTCCGAGTTACAGCCCAGGCAGACTGACATTCACAGACAGTCAGAGCACACATTTATAAATCTGGTATAATGCTGATTTCTCCTTTCCCAAAGAGGACTGCTAGCTGTGCAGAAAGGAAACAAGAATTATTCAATCAAACAGCTCTCCTTCCATATCCAGATTTGAGTCCAGCTGCATAAAGCTTGCTGCATAATCCTTTTATCAAACCCTCCGATGGAATACTCTTATTGGAAATGCCCAGAGAGAGAAATAATATTAAGGTCATTTCTATCTCTAGTTTATTTTCTTCTTTAAAAAATCACCTCTGCTTCATGTTTTTATCTTGAGACAATAATTACTTCAGGTCTGCAGGACGGGAGACCTAACTGCTGATTATTTCTGCTCTCTGACCACTGAGGGAATCTCTGCCCTCATCAGTAATAACTGAATCAAATGGTCCTTATTTAAAGCATCTCTGTGCTGTGGTGAGCCTCCGTCAGGCAGGTTGGAGCAGAAATGTAATGTGGGTTGGCTGGTGATGATGACTGCTCGTACTAATATCTCTAAAGTGTTAGATATGGAAGCTGAGAGAGCTGCTCCTCTGTCCTGTCAGCGTTTTACAGCTTCATATCTCAGCTCTCTGGTGGGTGCTGTGAGGGGTTTAGGTTGGTGTATGTTGTATTAAAACAATATTCCTGTGTGGAATGAAACCATTTCTATTATAACAGTTGTTTTACTCTGAGGGAGTTCATGTGCAGGCGATAAGTTTCTTGTATTTCTCAAGAACAGTACAGCTCCAAATACAATATATGGCATTAGTGGAGATTTTCATCAGTTTTTAAAGTTGCATAGTTAAAAGTCACCTAATATAATTAAATGTTTTATTTCCTCTTGAAGAATTACATCCAGAAACATTATTACATGTGCTTTTCCATGACAGTTTGCGCTGCTGCTTAAAGGTTTACTAGGGATGTAACGATTCACTCAACTCACAATACGATTCTCTCACGATTTATTTTACAAAATGAGACAAATTATGAGATGACTGAAAAAGATTCCTTTCATTTTTCATGAAAACACCAATGCACCTCGTAATCTCTTTGGCTCTTACACTCGTTTGGGCGAGCGGGGCTGCAAACCTGCTTGTTAGTATGGTTTGGCCTCCCCAGCTGCCATGATAACGCCTGCTTGTTACAACCAACCACCTCTGCTCTACAGCTGCTGACGCTCACGATATTATTGCGATTCATTTTTCAGAGTACCGATGTGAACCTTGACACCTTTGAATCGATTTTTAACTGCCTCACGATTAATCTTTACATCCCTAATGTTTACGTTTATTTTGATTGTACTTTCTTAGACACCTTACTTTATGAATTTGTATTTAGTGTCTGAGTATCCCTAGAATAAAGCAGTAAGCAAATATAAAGGAAGAATGGTATAGACCCTCTACACTTTTAAAGTTTCCTCTCTTCTCTCTACTTCTGATGATGCATTCAAGGGAGGAGAACAGTAATGTTGTCATAACTTCTCAGAACAATCATTGATATACACATTCAGACTTTAAGTTACTGTAAAGTTAAGAACACTCATGAACCTGAAAACCCAATCACTGACGTAAAGTTCATATCCTTCTGTTGTGCAGTTTGGTAACACTAGCTGTTCTTTGGATACTTTGAATTTAGCAGCATCATTTCAAATGTTTGAACCAGGCTGGGGATGTGGCTCTAGGGAAGGCCATGTTTTTCAGCCTGCCTTTTTTTATTCCTCCACTTTGGTACAGACTAAATTCTCTCAACAGACCATTTATTGAGTTAATTTTGAAGACCATTTTGTGCAGCTTCCAGAGAATGAAGTGCAGCGACTTTGGTGATACCTTAAGTTGTTGACGAGCAGGAAGAGCAGGAAGACTATGACACAGCGTTACTTTGGAAGCATTGTTATTAAAGATGCACCAGTCCACTTTTTTTCACTTCTGATCCGATTCCGATACATATGTACCGATAAAGATACTGATTTTGATATCATGACTAATAGTGTTATTGTTGTTGTTGGTATTGTGTGTAAGGCTGCTCAAAGCTGTAGTAAACCCGGAATTGCATTGTACTGGCTTCACATACAAACAGGAAGCAGCACAGCTGTCAGGTTTTTCTAATTAAACGTTTTAAACTGACGAGGAGAAGGAGCTTTTCCATCTCGTCTGAACGTCGTAAAGGAGACGATTTGTGGACACTTCTTACAGATCAGTCTGAACGTCTTCAAAGCGAGACCGTGCGAGCTGAGAACGTTTAAAGTGCCCAACGATCTTTCTTGATCAGTGACGTGGATTGGCACCGTCAGTCCGATATCCGAGATGTAAATTACTTAAATATCGGACCCGATACCGAGATCGCATCGGTCCCATCTCTAATTGTTATAATATTTGTTAAACCAATTAAGTTCCCCAATAACTTAGACAAATCCAACCTTTCCTCTGGGGCCATCAAATCAGATAGACTCATCTGTATTTTCATTTTAATGTTTGCATGCTAATAAGCATGATAGTGGTGTTACTCTAGAAATGGCAGTGTTGTCTGTTTGCTCTAGACTGAAATATCTTTACAGTTTTCGGATGGATTGTCGTAAAATTTGATTGATTTCATTCATGTGTAATCGACGACCACATCAACTCATTACATTTAATATAGTTTGTGACCAAAGACCTTTTAGATGAATGATATTTCCTTCAGCCTCAGCTGTACTTGATGCTTAACCTTAATGAGAACATTTGAGCATGCTAACTCACAACCAGAGACACTTCCCTTGCTTATGAGGTTGTTGTTTTGAGCGTCTTAGCATGCTGACGATATCAGTCAGTGAAACATGCCTCAGAGTAGTTAGCTTTAAAGGACTGCTTTAGAGATGAAGTTGATCAAACTTATTCCTAAAGATTTACAGGTGTAAGTGTGTTAAGATCCTGTTCTTTCCTTTGGTGCACTGCATATGGCTTGTCTGCACAGTCTTTGCTCATTTCTGAGTCATACAGTTCAGGTTTCACACGGAGAATGAATCAGATCAGAGAAGAAAACAAAGAGAAGGCTATGAGTTAAGAATTGGAGATCAAAGTTCTTCCTATGAAAGACGACCAGTTGTTTTGATCTCGGAGTGGGAGAGTTACTATTTTATCCCACTGATGGACTGATATGGCCTGGACCTGAAGACAGGTCACTGGGTCCAGGCTTTTACCAACCCTCTGTCCATTAGTCTCTCTAAGCCAGAGAGGCCATGCCAGGTCTCAGACCATCACTCCATCCTACACTCTGTAATGTGATGATATGGTAATGGGATCAAAGTCATAGTTCATTCTCCAATGGCTGCTCCACTGCTGAAAATGTCTGTATGTGAGCTCTGAAGCTGTCTAGTGTGTGTGTTTTTTGAGTGTGTAACTACAGACCTATAATTATCCTCCTGAGGAAAACAAGTGCAGAGTGAGTGGTCCATTGTGGAAACAGGATTACAGCCTGAGAGAGAACAAAACGCTCTGTGCTTTTGTGTTGGCTAATGTGTTCAAGTTGAGTCTGAGCTGTGTGATTTGAGCAGGATGTGTGTAAGTGTGGATGTTTGAAAAAAATCCCGTGGTCAGAGTGTGTTTCATGTAAATCATTTCCTTCCTGACCATTCAGCTGAATATGAAACTTTGTTGTCTTGGAATTTGTCCTTGTGCTTGGTCAGGCAGGTGGTTATTAAATATGACACACACATACAGAAAGGCAAACACACTTTTTCTCTTACAATGAAGCGCTTCGTTTAATTTGTTTTGATTAAGGTGTACGACTGGGAGAGAAAAAGAGTGTGAGGTGCAGAGACAAGGCAAGCGAAAGAAAGAAAGAGAAAAGAGACGGCAGGCTTTTCTTTCTCCGAGTTCCCTGTGTCACTCGTGTAAGAAAGCCGCCAAACCAATAATTTTGTCAAGTTCTTTTTTTAGTGGAGCGGCTGAAACGTCTTTGGATTGCCACATTTATAAAGGCAGCCCATATAAAGCCATTCACAGCACTGAATGCACACGCCATCTGTGGGGCTTTCTTATTTCCTCTTCTCTTTTCTTCCCCTCCTTTTTCAAGCCTTGTAATCAAATTTGAGCAAAATCAAATGGCGGGAGGATAGAGAGAGCAGTTGTGGGGGGTGTGGGAGGGAATGAGGGTTCAATGAAAGTACCTTTTGTTGGTCTGAAACGAGCAAGTAATTTACAAAATGCCCTCCCTTTGTGCAGGGGGCTAAGGGAAGAAAGAAATCAGTAGCTTTTAGAAGCTAGGCCTTGCGCTGCGACGGGCAAGATAATGAAAGCCGTCTTGTGTTTGTGGGCTAGAGAGCATCTCAAAGGCAGACCGGGCCCCGGCTCAGGGTTAGCTCGGCTGCTGAGAAAAAAAACAACACTCTCCTCTGTGTATGTGCGTGTATGTGTGTTTGGCAAAGAGCGGCAAAACAGGACGACTGTGCCCGGCTACTCTTGGCAGAGACACTCCGAGGAAGAGACAGAGTTGTCGATGCTGAGGAGAGAAGAGGGATGAAAGAATGGATTTACCGACACTAAAGGCTGCTGATCTCCTCTTACCTGTTGTCCTGCTGCAGGTGTGTCCAGCCAGCCCCTACAATGAGCTGCAACACTTCCTTAGAGGAGCGATGAAGATACAGAGAAGGAGATGAAACATCCTGCAGGGATCATTGTGCTCACGGATTACGAGAGGGAGGAAAATGATTTCCTCCTCTGCCTAGATGTTTTGAAGTGGAGCACCTGACTGCTGAAGGACGCTTTACCTGCTTGGATCTGCTGGATTATTACCTGTGTGACACCTGGGCAGACTGCTGCAGTGGATTATTACAGGTCAGACCTTTTGGAATAACCTTTTGTGCATACTAAACTTAGTCTCAATCTTAAGAGAAACACAAAAACAGATGCTAAACAAGCGGGTTATTTGCCTATAATGAAGTCAAAATAATAACTAGTTATTTTCATGATAACTTTAACTAGCATTTAATTTATATTGGGTCCAGTTTTGATGAAAATGAGTGGCAGTCCTTGTGAAGGAAAAAAAGAGATATTCAGTATAAAATGTCATTAAAGTGCATTTACACGTCCTCTGTCTCTGGCCTACAGATATGTTCCTGTCACAGTGAACGGTCGTCTCCTGAAGTCTCTTCTTACAACGCACACACCGGTGAGTTCAATTTTTATGACAGAAATAAAGAATGGGATGTTTCTCTTTTCTTTCTCACCATCTCCGTTTGTATCTCAACCCTTTCCTAAGTCTTTAAGAAAGACACTACCTTTTTCCTCCACACTCATTGCATCTCTCCTGTGACATCTCGAGTGCCTGAACCACGTTGTCTCGAGTCCTCTTTGAACATGGAACACATTTATTTCATTCATGCTTTATGAAGCTTAATTAAGCTCTGAAGTTTCTGTTCCTTTATGAGTTTGTGTTAATCATCTTGATTAGGTCTGCAACTATTTTAGGATTGATTAACTGGCAAGTTAATTTCACAGTTACTCGATTAATTGTTTTGTATTTAAAATGTAATGTGATAAATGCTCTTTACAATTTCCCAGAGCGACATCTTAAAATTTAGATTTTGCTGTTACAAACATGTCAAACAAAAAAAGGCATACAGTTCTTATATTTAAGGTGATACCAACAAGTGTTTTACATCAGGCTTAAAAAATGACATCATCGTATTTTCAGTTATTGATAGCTTTCAATTTTCTTTAAATGGACTAATCGTTGCACCTAAAAGTTTAGACGTTTTCGTTTTGTAACATTCAACTTATAAACTGTTTCTGCAGCTCAAGAAACTTAACAGTTTAACTGCTTTTGTCTTTGAAAGTCAGAGATTGAAGTATAAGTACAACAGGAGAACAACTAGTGTGAGTTTGCTCGGTTTGAGTGACAGCTGCAGGTGGCATGTCATTTTTGGCCAGATTTAAACCGCCAAAGGTAATAGATGAAGTTTCATCACCATCAAAATGGTGACGCCACACTGTGATACTGGGAAAGCTGGGATAAAGTTTCCATGTCATCAGTATCTGAATACCTGTTTAGTACTTATAAGTTGTCATGCATGCTAACACAATGCAGTGCTGATTGGATTGTTTTTGGAGATATGTTATAAACTAGAGTGCAATAAACAAAAGTATTCTATTTATGAAGGCAGGATGCATTTTCACAATAGTTTTACAACTTGTCATACAGTTAAAGTTGACATGGTAAACAAAGTTTACTGAAAGTTGTCCAATGAAAAACCAAAAGCAGAAATGTAGGATGGACTGAATATACGGAAGACAAAACTCATAAACGGGACAAGTTAAAAACCAGTTGAGTTTATTTTGTCGAACTGATTAATTTTGAGATCTTGCTTTAGATCAGAGTGTAGAATTCACATTATGCTAAAAGTCTGTTACTCCCAAACAGCACACCAATGTGGATGAAGTTGTTTGGATCTCTGAGTCTAATTTTCTGTTTCATGTAATGGCTGGATGGATTCCAACTTATAACGTTTCCCATGAAGCTACAGTGGCCAAGTAATTGCTGTAGTACACAGAAACTCGACTGAGCAAGTTCTAATGATACAACAGGTGTCTTATATGCTTTGTGATGTGAAGTACATTTTTAACTGTAGTAAAAATGGATACCTAAGGTTGCAAAGATGTAAGCCCGCCCCCCCAAAAATTGCAGTTTCTCTAAAATGATT
Organism: Tautogolabrus adspersus; assembly: GCA_020745685.1. Taxonomy (NCBI): domain Eukaryota; kingdom Metazoa; phylum Chordata; class Actinopteri; order Labriformes; family Labridae; genus Tautogolabrus; species Tautogolabrus adspersus. Next base: position 8,419,410 of record CM036536.1, on the reverse strand, counting down.
GAATTGAATTTATTTATTTAATAGGGACAATGCAATATAACATAGTTTCAACACAAAGCATGAAACTGATGTGCTGCATAAAGAGTATATCTATTGCTAATTTCCAACTCGTGTCCCTAGTTGGGCCTTTGTGATATCATTGTAACAGAGAAAATCAACCACATAACAGAACTAACCTGTGAAGTGAAATCAATATTTATTAACAAAACCACAAGATGATGTCATCCATGAACAGACCTGTTGACTGTGTAATGTGGCTTTATGGAGGATTTACTGTTTGAGATATTTCATCCAAATACCCTTTAAAATAAACACAAGAAACATGTTGTGAACGACTGAAGATTTCCATATATCACTAAATCATCATTGTTGCTGTCTTACTCTAGCTTTCTTCTCAAGTATTTCCATTTTCTACGACTTTCTACCTCCACTCCACATGAGTTTAAAGGCAGATACTGTTATGCTTTTGCAGAGTAATTATACAAATGATTGTCTGTTATGTATGTGGGGATCAGTCTGGCTGACCTCTTGATTTAATTTCCAAGGTTGTTTAAAGTTAGTTTTAACTTTAAACCTGCACATTAAACTGATGAACTCATGAATGTGTCAATAAGAATATGAACTTCTAATACATGCCATGTTTTAATCAGCTGTTACAAATAGATTCTTTGAAGTCTTTGGGTTATTATTTATATGTCTTTGTTTTTTCTGTTTGTTTTAATGCTAAAACTGTCGTCTCTCAGCTTCGGTAAAGTTTGAATGAATGTTTTTTTACAGAGTTTCACTCTGATTTGACCACTTTTATATACGTTACACATCTAAGGACTTCATAAACAGTGCTTACATTTTTTACTATACCATCAAATGATCCATCTCATGTGTGCCAACTTTTGGCTAAGTGACCCACAATGCACTGCGTCAGATTCAAGAGATATAAAATGATTGATGGCACGTGTTTCTTTAATTAGCTTCCCCTTTGTTAGTTAATTTTCATTGTAGTAAATAAATGCACGTTATCATGCATACTAACCCTGACCAGTTTTGGCAGCCCTTTTCCTTTTTTCTTAACTGTTATGTTAACCTTTAAAGGTCCTCTATAGTGGTTCCGAAAGTGGGGGTTGGGACCACATGGGGGGGGTCGCAAGACACTGTTAGGGAGGTCGCGAGATTCCTTCCAAAAACACATAAAAAATTATTGTGATTAAACATACAAAAAAGTAGTTTCTTACAATAAATTACAAAAACAATATGATGGTGTTTGGGCTGTTGTGCGGTGTTCTGATGCCAGTGTTTGGATAGGCCTAATAGTGTGTGACGTTAAATGTTTTAACCACCTCCAGGGACAATGGGGGTCCCCAGTCTCTAGGGGTCGCAGGATGAAAAGTTTGGGAACCCCTGCTCTAGAATACAGAGGTTGTAACTGCACACTTTACCTCTGAGGATTGCATCAACTCAACCAATCTGTGTCTAAATAATCAGGTATAGTATGAATAAGGGAACAAGCAATAAATCCGAACACAATGCTGATAGAAAGAGTCAAAGGTGTTGTGTAAGTAAGAGCGGGTAACCGCAGTAATAGAGATTCTTCTGTAAACTGTCAAATTATATCTTGAACCAAAACTTATTTAATCAGGATTTAAAAAAACAGCAAATTTAAAAGTGGATTTAATTTGTTCATTCGTTCAGCAAACTTAATGTTAACTGTTTAACTTCCTTAGGGTGACTTGAATTTTGAAAAAAGGGGTTATACATGTGAAATCATTCTGCACACACCATGCTACCGTTGATCTGGCTATCAGCAAAGTTTCACACTATTCCTCCTCCCTCTGCGTCTTCTCTTCAGGGAAACAAGCAAGCCCACATTCAAATGAGCTGATTTCTCCGTTGGCATATTGAAATGTCAAAATTTGCACTGGAACAAACGCGCTGGTTTAAATTCAATTGGAGCACAATGGGAAATGATCTATCTTGGTGTTGCCACTCACTAACAGGCAGAGTGTCAGTCTGCCTGGAGGGTTCCAGTCACTTAGTCCCACGGCATGCATCACTGCTTTGATTGTAAGCAACAAACAACCTCGAACCCCTCGCTCCCCAGAACAGGTGTGTGTGTGTGTGTGTGTGTGTGTGTGTGTGTGTGTGTGTGTGTGTGTGTGTGTGTGTGTGTGTGTGTGTGTGTGTGTGTGTGTGTGTGTGTGTGTGTGTGTGTGTGTGTGTGTGTGTGTGTGTGTGTGTGTGTGTGTGTGTGTGTGTGTGTGTGTGTGTGTGTGTGTGTGTGTGTGTGTGTGTGTGTGTGTGTGTGTGTGTGTGTGTGTGTGTGTGTGTGTGTGTGTGTGTGTGTGTGTGTGTGTGTGTGTGTGTGTGTGTGTGTGTGTGATAGGATTACTCTGGCATTTCACCTTCTTGTTCCATTAGTTGCATAAAGTCATATTCCATATAACCCTATTTTACTCAATATATTTCACCTAAAGTATTCTACCTCTAGTGAAGCACAAATGATGATCTTTTTATTCATATTATTATTGTATGATTTTGATATTGAACTATTTTTTTTACGTATTAAATGTAAACTTTTTAGCACACTGCTCTTGTCTTCTAGTCGTTTCTTATAAAATGCATCAAACCTAAGTTATTCATGTTATGTTATGTGTTCAGCCCTATACAACACTGACATTATAAACTGCAATAATTCAATATTTGCAAGACATAACCTGACATATCAAATACAAATATTTATATGCAAACAATGGCATCTGGACATTTTACTAAAAACTCAACCATTTGTAATCATAGTATTAATTAAACATTATGTATTATTTGGAAACAAAGTACGCCTGTAGTTTTGAGAAAGTCCAAACAAGGTGCCTGTTTCGATTGATCATAGTAGTGTGACATCTATCCATGTTTCAACAACGGACCATTTTCTCAAACATCACCGACGTATTGCATTACAAGAGCAGAGCATGGAAATCTAATTATGCTTCTGCAGAAGGTACAATGCGTTTATGCTTCCATATCAGAAATGTAATATATCATAAACAGCTAGCTGTGTCGAAATCTAACATGACTGAAAGAATTCGTCTAAATAATGAATACTAAAGTCCAGCTGTATCAAGTCAGCCTTTCATCCTCTCCAGAGTCACAGGTTATTTTGAGTTTGATCCTAGCGGCATCTTCTCTATTAAATCTGGCGGGTTATTAATCTCTGCCAGGTTAGCAGTGTGTTGTGACCCGTACAGCTCCCTGAGGACCCTCTAATAACTGCTAATGGGCTGTTAAAGTAGCGAGAGGGGCCTCCACCGATCAGCACTTGAGGATCTGGTCTCACCATCAATTACAGCTCATCGAACAGGAGAGGCGGAGGGTTGATTTCATGTGTAATCTGTGAGTGTGTGTGACAGTGCACCTGCGTGTGTGTGTGTGTGTGTTTGTGTGTGTGTGTATGCGTGTGTGCATCTGTCAGTCAGGCTCCTCTTCCACCCAGCTAGCAGTGCACAGGCAGTCATTAGCAGCAGCAGCAGCCCGTCATTAAGCCCATCATTTCCTCTGTCTGCCAGCTGACCTACTGATTTGGACAGCTTCTGTACTTAACCTGTGAACTCTGATTCCCCTGCTCAACACATGAGAGCTGTGTGTGTGTGTGTGTGTGTGTGTGTGTAAGAGTGAGTGTGTGTTTGTGGAAGCAGCAGTGCTGTGTTTACAGGGATTTCATATAAAGCATGTATTACAATGTTTATAAAATGATTGAAAAGATATACAGTGATGCAAAGTGCTTGTGCTTGCTGATGGGATGCACTCTGACGTGTATTTATACTTGGGTTGTTGCAGACAGATGCGGTGTCTAAACTAATACACAAAACTATGAATGATATCAGTGTTTGTCGAACACAGTTCTGCAAACAGATTTGTACAAGGCACATTTGTTACATGCTATTTTTTGTCTTTATCAACTTAGACGCAATACTAATTACATGATGGCTAAAATACAGAATTTCAATGAGTTTCAGAATTGTAATATTTTCCTTGTTGAATTTGGTGAATATATTCTGAAACCTCTACTGTGACATAAACAGAGTTTTCTTTTAGGGCCCGACCGATATGGAATTATTAGTGCCGATACGGCTATCGATATTGGGGAGAGAAAATAATCTGATACCGACATTTCAGCCGATATCGTTCTTAGATCTATGTTCGATCTGTAGAGATAGAGATATATAGATATACACATTTATTGCGTTGATCCCTCAAATGCGGATCAAATACTTGTAAGATAAATAATGAAGACAAGATGGTCACTCAACTTGACAGTAACTGCACATGTACGTGCATCACCGCCTGACACTCTGGAGGGTGATGATGCTTGTTGTAATCAATAAAGCACACTCTGCTGCTGACAGCCAGAAAAAGAACTGCAAGTGTAATACAATGATGCTTAAATTAAATGCTATTTGACTGGTGAATAAATCGAGAAATATCAGTGCATATTTGGGATAAAATTGACAGATACCAATACTCTCTGTATAAGCTAATATCAGCTGATATTATTGGCTGGCCAATTAATCGGTCAGGCTCTATTTTCTTCTATATCTTTAAAGATTTGGACGTCACGCTTTTGACGTCTTGTGTGAAGCACTTTGATTGCCTTGTTGCAGCATGGGCAGTAAGTCAACCCAGACTTCTCTCTCCGTTATTTTCATATCAGAGTTCTAATTTCCACCTAACACTAAGTATTCAGTATTTGGAAAACTTGTCATCAGATCTCATAAAAAAATGTAATCAAGGTAAACAGTTTTAACTGAGAACTTGCCAGTAACCATTTACATAAAAAATGTCTCCATATAACACAAGAGCTGTTGTGCTGTTTTTATCCTGAAGAAGAAATAAGATGCATATAAAAAGCAAAGGAATAGAAACACATTCAGACTGGAACAGCTGTCAGGTATTCACTTCATGGAACAAACCTGCGCTGCATGTGTTGGGAGAAAAACTATAAAATGATCATTTTCTTTTGACTTGACAGGGTTGTCATGTTACCACAAAGACATCCTGATTACATTCTACAAACTCTGCTCTGCACATTTACTTTGATGCTCAATACTGTGTCTGTTTGCCTATTCCTTTTTGAAAACCCCCCTGCAGAAATAATGTATGTGTAATGAGGTTTAAAACAGGTGTGTTCTGGTCCCTTCATTTAAATATCCACTAATACCTCCTGACTTCTCCACTTCTGGGATTAACCTTGCGCTACTTTGTCTTAGCTGCTGCTCACGGTGGCTCTGGGGAAGCCTCCTAGCAGCGATAGAAGCTGAAATTAGGCAGCTTTCTGCCCCAAAGCTGCTGCATTAAGACAGCCCTCACCTTGGCCTGCGGGAGCTGCGTTAGCCGTACAGCTAATCCAAAAGCTAGCAAAGTCAATCAGTCAGACCTTAAGCTAACTAAAGCTACCTCTGCTCTGCCTTGTCTTCCCGAGATAAGGTAATGAGGATACAGAGGGGGTTAAGGTGAAGTTGTGTGGTCTTGTGTTTGAGTCGGGTAGAAATGGATGACCAGTGAATATCTCGGTAAATACAGCGACTCTCAGGTAGAAGGGGAGGAATCAGATGGGTATTGTCTTAAGATGATAAGGCAATGAGAGGCTTACTGAGTTGTATCAGTAGGCGAGGTTGGAAAGACTCGCAGAGTAATACCTGCTATCTAGATGTGACACCACAGCTTGGCCCCTGAGCAGGCTAGCTGGTGTTAATATTCCTCTTTTGTCTTGTCCTGATAAGCTAATGAGAGTAATAGCACAGGGTGATGAGAGTGTTAAGAGCTGCATTAGTGGACGAAGAGGAACAAGGGACAGTGGAGCTGTTAAACCTCCCTGTTAGATTCTGCAGGGCGGCTCTCAGCTGCAGGTGTTGATCAGAAATCAGGAGTTGTCTCGAGCTGAAAAGGAGGAGAGGGCAAGGTCAAAGTAAGGGAGAGTGCAGAAATGAAAGATGTACTGCCTGAGGACTATTAGATATCGTTTATAACAGACACTTTTTGTTCTCATGCAAATCAGCAAGGTCTCTAAAGTGTAAAGCATCATCTTTATTTTAATCTTAAGGGTCTCCTGATTCAACTTATAACAATTTGAACTGGTTACAGAAATAATATAACCTGCTTTAGACTTTGAATTTTTATGATATATATTTGATTTATTTATTAAGCTAATGTCCCAGACTAGAGACTGGGGGTGGGCAATTAATTGCAGTGTCATTGTTTTTGCAATATCAGTATTTGCAAAAACCAAACAGCAAGATGTTATGGCAGTAATTAAGAAAACAAATATTTTTTTATGTAAACAAGCAATACTCTTTCACTCAGCATGCTTTCTTAGAGTCCTGGATAAAATGGCCGTTCTCTTTTTGATGATGTCAGATGACTTCAGAGCTAACCCATCTGCCACCCTTATATAGTTCAGAAAACAACTTTGCTTTTTGGACTTATTTTGGATTCAGGAGAAACATTTTGCAGGACATGTATTGTTTAAAATATGACTGACATCTAAAATGCACTGTTTTGTTTTTTTATTAACCTCATTTCATATTGTTAACAATGTAATCACACACTGCATGTGTTCCTTATATCCTGCAGGCCTACTCTTTAGCCCCTCTGAAGCTTCATGTAAAAGAGAATAGATGTAGCAGCTGCCATTACTCATATCCAGTCGGTCTTGATTGAATTTAGCTTACTCTTTGGAAAACAATCACAGCGAGTCATTTTGAAGTTCTGTTTAAGTCAGATTACACATTCTGTTTAACCATACCGTTTATATGACCCGCCAGAGGCCACAAGAACTTCTTTACTGAAAATCTTCTTTAAGTGGTGATGAAAATGTAGACAGAAGAGAATACATTTGAAAATGGCGGTGTTTTTCATGACTTGTGGGACCTTTCTTCACATAGCTAATGTTGCTTTCTAGTGCTAACAAAGCAGGTGAATGGAGCCTGAGGTTTTTGTCGGTGAAGCTTCATTTTATTTGCAAACTGAGTTTGTTCTTACAATCACAACTCTACATACTGTTCTCTTTTGTATTAACCTGAACTTATTTGAACATTTGTCATAGAAAACTTTTATCAAACTGCAAACACATTTTCAGTTATACTGTGTTATACTATACTGCTTTCTTCAGGTGGCGCTACAGTCTTCATACATGCTTTAATTTAGTATAAATAATACATCACTTTTGTTACAGCTTGCCACATCTGACAGCATTGTAACAACCCTTTTTTTTTTTTTAAATGCATTGCTTAAATTGGTGTGTTTGTGGGTTGGGGGATGCATGGGGAGTGTGTTGGGGGGTGAAACACAACAAAATCCTTGATCTCAATAATATACTATCAGATCACAAATCATCACCTAGCCTAGAGAACAGAAACAAAATGTAGGTATCGACCCTGATTTTTCACAATCGGTGAATCTCTAGTTTTGGTCAGTGTCGAACTCAGCACTATGCTATCTTCTATCTTTTAAGCTTTGTAGAGGCTTGGCATCTGAAATGAATCATGCTGGAAGGGAGGGAGGATAGTATTGCATCTCTCGTTTAACTCCCGTTAAAAAACACAGATGCATGCTCTTATACTGTCTCTCAGTTTCTCCCTCTTTCATAGTTTGTGGTTGCTGGTTATTTAAACCTCTTCCTGGGAAAACTGAGTGCTGCAGCGCCTGACACTCGAACAACAATGTGGATAGTGGATTACACATAATGGGCACACGTTTAATCTGAGAGCTGTGAAGTGGATGGAAATAGAAAAAGGGGAGGACAGAGTGGAAAAATGTACCCTTACGGCATATTAAAGATTAATGTCTATTTTTTCTGTACCTTTTTTATTGCACTGTTTCACCTTTTCCTGTACGTCATAATGATTTACCTTATACCTCTTTGTAAGGTCGGTAATCCTGTTTTCTGTTATTGCTTCTTCTTTTTTATGGATCTCAAACTTTGTAGCAAGTTATTGTTAGTTGGAGCCCAGGGTTATGACATATTAATTTTAACGTGCCTAATTTAACAGAGTAAATGAGTGCTGATTTATATGAAGATCAACAAAGCTGCATCACTCGTCAAAAGACACAAGGAAAGTGAATGATGAATGAGAATACAGAAATGTCAAACAAAACACATCACTGTGTCTTTGTGTGTGTGTGTACGGCCTTAAAGATTCAAGCTGGATAAGCAGCAGCAGAAGTCAGTCAGTCTGTGCGTGTGTGTGTCTGTGTGTGTGTGTGTGTGTGTGTGCGCGCGCGCGCGTGTGTGTGTGTGTGTGTGTGTGTGTGCGCGCGTGTGTGTGTGTGTGTGCATGTGTGTGTGTAGATCTATAACTAATGGTGCAGATGATGAGGCCTCTTGCAATGGTCTGCAATCCATCAAACAGCAAGCTGACAGCATCACAATACACAGCCTGGGGAGGGGAGGGACAGATGACTGGTGAACATACACACACAAACACACACACACACACACACACACACACACACACACACACACACACACACACACACACACACCGACATATGCATACATAAAGTGATGTAAACACTACTTATGTCAGAGAGAACATTTGAACTTTTCCACATTTTAGCAATAATGAAGGGTTTCTGTTTTTAAATGTCAGCTTGGTGAGTAACAGTGTTCATTCATCAGCTGCAAAGAGACATGACTTTGTACAAAACAGACCAAAAACTGCCTCTTAACACAAACACACATGCACAAACATGCTTCATGCATTTCAGTTTTCCAGCACTTATCCTTCGTCTGAGTACAATTACAGCAACGGTTCAAAGACAAATTGAAATGGCAATAAATAGGTTTTCTTGCTTTTTATATGACAGTACATTTTTCATAATTTCTACTAAGAAATACTTCTTGCAATGACATGCCAGCTGTGAGCCTGAATAGACCTGTATTGATTGTGTGTGTGTGTGTGTGAGCGCACAGGTGTTTCTATGATCCATCAATTGTTGTTGATGGCAGCGTGTGCAGCCTCAAGGCCTCTCTTACACACACACACACACACACACACACACACACACACACACACACACACACACACACACACACACACACACACACACACACACCCACAGACACACAGACACACATAAATACATACACAGCTACACACTATACGACTGGCACCCTGCTCTGCTTTTAGAGCCATTACTGTCAAACAGCTGTTAGCACGTCAAGAGAAGTGGGGTTGATGGGAGAGGGAGTGAAGGAGGGAGAGAGGCTGAGGGATAAATGGTCAGGGCCAATAGATAGATAGATAGATGGACGGATAATTGGATGTAAAGAAGAGAGGGAGGGGTGCGAGGGATGAAGTGGTGTATGGATGAATGGTAGGGTGGAGGGAGACACGGGGAGGTGTGGGGGGTTTGCAGGGCTGGGTGACGGCCTACTCTAAGTGAAGACAGATTGATGTGGGTGTCAGAGAGGACTCCAGAGAGGAACAGCCCTTTATTTGACAGTCAATTATCAGATAGACCCAGTGGCCTCGCAGTCCACGGCCGTCACCCTCATACAGTACGTAAGTGGGTTTCAAACACTGGCACGGCACCCAGAAGTGGACAGCTGAAATTTGTAATTTATTTTATATATCGGGGGACAGTGTGCAATGACAATGATCATTTATAAATAAGGATTTTAAATTGATCAGTTGCATGTATGGAGGCCTTACACAATAAATAACAGAGGACACACTGCATGATATAAGGGACCGTATAGAATACACAATAGCTACATTATAAAGAAACCAAGATGCTAATGCAGGGTTAGGGTTAGGGTTAGTATACACTGCTGAAGGTGCTTTATAAAAACATGACATAACTGTATTTAAAGTGGCCAAAGTAGTCATGTAAATAACCCCAGACACCTATCCAGGATCAGTGCTGATGAGACTGATTGCTCACAATCCATTTTTTAACATTGCGGAAAATCTGTGGTAGTTTGTCTGTCTTTTTAAATTGTGAGCGAGGTCATTCCATTCTGTGATGGTCTGACATGAAAAGGCTGACTGAGAGAGGGCAGAACTTCATTTTGGGATGTTACAGTCACCTCTAAAGGCAGACCATAGGGCTCTGCCCAGTAACTCAGAGCGTGGCTGAACAAAGATATTTAATGTGGGGCTGGGGCAGCACTATGGATAATTTTATGTAAAAACATGAGGTTATCAAAGCTAACATTTTGTGTTTCATGGATAAATCACAGTGATGGTACTCTCGTGGTGATCTTTTGGGTTTAGAGTCTTTTTAGCTTGGGACCAGTATGATATACAAAACGAGATGTGGGATCGCATCATGGCATTCAGTTAGGATTTAGCACAGTGCAGGGGGTATATTTATTCCAAGTAAAAAACTCAGAATTTGTCAAGATTGAATATTACAAAAATATTAAAAAAGATGTTCTCTAAAATGAAAGGGGCTATTCTTAAGTCCAAAAAATGAAAACTTAAAAAACAGTTATTCTAAGAGGTACAAAGTCATAAATGTGCAAAAAAAAGCTTTTGATCATTTGCCAGTTTCTAAAAAAAGGATAAGACCAGAGTAGTTTCAACAATATTTTGAATCCGCACACAGACCGTAATATTTCCCTTTCCAAGCACTCTCTGAATTGCTGTCACCAGTGTAGCAGCTCCTTTTAGATGGAGCAGATAAGATACACTAAATGAAGATAGGAAACGTTTTTAAGCAGTGTCAGAGTGTGCGGTGGCCTTCCAGACAAGGTCAGGGGAGAATTGTTGCTATTGGCTAGCTGTGGCGCCTCATGGTAAAGCCTTATGTGTGCTCTTCAGTGGTTGGCCTCGAGCTGGGATGCCGCAGGCAAGCGCTGTAAAAGAAAAAAAAAACATCACTGTTTAGGGGCCATGATTGGTGCCCAGAAGAGAGGCATGAATAGATCATCTGCAGAATTCTTTAATTTCTCCACTTGTGACTGTGGCTACGCTACTTGATACAAAGACACTGGAGAAAATTCGAGCAAAGAAAACTGAGGAAACTCAGTTGGTCTCTGTCCATGGTGCTGAACACAAGGCAGCTCGATCTGGGGCATACAAGGACATCAAATCAACCCCAAATTATAACACATTTAAAGAACAGAATAACTTTTCTAACTCTTTTACCTGTTTGTTTTTTTTTAAATTAAAGCTACAGTACGAAGACAAGATTTTTACAGTCTAACTGTTACACTGCCTTGTTTTTTATGCTTCCACTCTATTTATGATGTAAGCAGCTTTTTTTCCTTTTTCTCTTAGTACTGAATGTTTTCTACTTTCAGGGTTTTATAACTTTTATGAGTATTACCAAAATGTATCCATTTTCCCAAAGCTGCATGTTTCTACACAGTGTAGTTTCCCTCTACACTTGTTGATGTAGTGTCATTTTGTTATGAAATAACTTTATCATTTAATCAACGGACAAAATGAGCTTGTAGCGATAGTCGTCTTTTTCCTCATTGTTTCATTTGAAGGTTTCTGGGCCTCCTTTAAATTCAGATTTGCAGTTTTATAAATATATTCACATCAGACTGGCTGATATTTGGGATTATTTATTAAAAGCTGCTGATTTTCCTTTGATACAAAGAACATGAGTGCTTTTGGAACATAGTATGTTGTTACTGTAATTACAAGAAAGTAAACACAAAATGTGTAAGAGCTGACCACGTAAAATACACAAACCAAGAAAAACTCAGTTTTATTTCATGGAATTGGTTATTATTTTAATAACAGGGGAGTCTTGGCATCGACTGCATTTTAACAGGACACAAAGGAGGCTTTTGGATTTGAAGACTACTAATAAGTGGCTATTTGGCACAATGTAGAATCAAAAAGAAAGTTTTTATTTTTCATTATGTAATGTACAACAAGATTAAGAAATGCCTTAGCTTAAGTGCACAACATTCAGGCGTCATAGTTACTGTACATGTTTAGTGCATGGTGTTTATACAGTAAGAAAATGTTACTGAATCAGATTTTTTTGTGTGCAAAATTTACAAGTGAAAAAAAAGGTAATATAATATCCACCAAAAAATGACAATACCCTTCTTTTAAAAAAAGTTTGTAATTGTTATGACTTAAATATTCATGACTTCCATCTTGCAAAGAAAGACAGCCACACGCAGGAACCACAAGTGTCTCGGCGATCATCGGGGTGAAAACATTTACAAGCTGCTCATTTTGAGGAGGAGATCCAATCAACGGCATTTAGAAACAAGACCAAATGAGATCACAAACACGACGATACGGCCTGTTTTGTCCTCGCCGCTTCGCAGGGTTAATGTTCGTTTATGATGAGTCAAATCAGCCGCTTCTTTACATCAAAAACCTCTAATGGGTCTTAATTGATCTTGGTTTATTTTCTCCTCTCTCTACCACTTTCTTGTCCTTGTGGAAAAAAACGTGTGGCTCTTCGTCTTTTGTAGGTTCTTGCTCTGGTTTCCAGCTGCCTTAATGTGGATTTCGATGCTCTAAAGCACATCTTTGTTTTTAATAACAGATCGATTCTTCCTTTGGTGACTTATTTCTCCTCCAGGATCTGTGGAGAATAACGGGCTCAAAATCATTTCCCACTTTCTCCCTAAATTTATATAGAAGTGAGGCAGCATTGTCTATATCTGCATAACATTTCTCTGTAATTCTTCACCTCTACACTGTTGCATTGAGCATCTGTATCTTCCTTCCTCTTAATTTATCTGTGAGCATTTGTTTGTGAATGTACACATGTGTTTGTGTGTGTGTGGTTTGTGTGTATCAGTGGCGTGCTATCAGTGCCCCCTGCAGTAAAATCCAAAGGGAATAAAGAGACGAGAGCGTGAGACACAGCCGAGGGAAGATAGCGAGAAAAGGGAGAGAGACAGACGGAGAACAAGAGGATCGTTTCCATTATCTCCGGCACACAGAGGAACTTAATCACACTCGTACAACAGAGAGGTCTTACAGCTAAAGACTGCAGCGTGTGTGCCGAGGTGTCTGCAACGTACAGCTGTGCTGAAACGCTCTTGAAATTTACACGGCTCACACACACACACACACACACACACACACACACACACACACACACACAAAAAAAGAGTAAAAAACACAAACACTGTGTTGAGATATTTCTTTTTCCTGGTAATGTACTGTATTTTGCAGTTGAATACAAACCAGAATAATGAACGCATTGCAGCTGGATGTTACACCAAAATTAGACAAGAATCAAATCAACAAGTCCCAGAAAAGAAGCGGCATCAGACGCGAGTATCTTCAGTGAAAAAATAAATCAAAAGAAAGATGGAAGAAATAATCACCGTCCTTCTTTGCTCTTTTAACATGAGGTATCAGCTTGTCTGCTTTTGGGTTTGTAGTCTGCACTGTGATTCCTTTTGCTCTTTTTTTCTTTTCTTCATTGAATTGCTCAGTGACATCTTTGTGAGTGAATCCTTTTTATGAGAGCTTAATATAGTCAGAGGGGTGCGTGGGTGTCATATTCATATCTGGGAGAGTTTTTATTTTCAGTGGATAATATTTGTGCCCTCCTGAAGGCTGAATTCTGTCCATACCATACAAAGCAAGAGTCTGTTTTTCAATAACAGCCACACGTAAGCTAACGGTGTGTCATTTCCTACAATTAAATATTTAAAAAAATAAATAAAATTGTGTTATTAATATTCTACATATTTCAAAAGAAGAGCATGAGCTGAGCCTACATCGTCCAACTAAATATATATTTGGCACAACACATCACATGATGCTCGCTCAAGTGTCGGATGTTGAGAGCAATGACATCAAAATCTGGCGTCAGAGTTTTTATTTGTTAGTTTGTGTTTTCTTGTTCCCCCGAGAGACGAGAACATCACAAACTATTTATCCCGTAGCTTTTTGCTCCTGTAGCTCTGATTTTAAAATCCCCTACCTAGATGCTTTTTTTTGCCTTATTTTTATTTTTTCATATCCAGGAAGTTACATGTTTGTTTCCTCTTTTGATGACAATCAGGAAATTAATCAATTTCTATCTGCTGCTATTTGAATTAGAAAAACCCCCAGCATTGTTTCCTTTATTTTTTAATCTAATTTGTTTTGTTTAATACAGTTTTAAAGATGAACACATCCAGAGCACTTTCTCTCTCTCGTATTGTTGAGATACATTAATTATTATTTTATTCATTCATTGATTTTCATCAGCAATTTAGTTTTTTGAATTGAGCAATAGAAGAAGTCATTCAATAAATAGCTGTGGTGTACAATTTGATTTAAATTGTACAAATATTAATTCAGTCAAATCTGCCTTCAGTTTATTTTTCCATCTTAAATTCACCCACTGTATGTCTATAATCTCCCCCTCTCTGGATTAGGATTTTGAAGCAGCGTCCTCCTGGGTCTCTGTGGCTCTGTGTGGTTTTTCCTTCTTAGGCGATCGCTCCTCTTCTGTCTCCGTCCTGTTATAGAGGAAGCCATGGCTCCAATAGATGGCATCACAGCACTAGACTTCAGTCATCCTGCTGAGCTGTGCTGTGCTAAGATGCTGCTTTACAGCCATGTGTGGACTACATTTATAAAAAACTACAACACTCCCTTTTTTTAAATGTAAAGACACATCTGGTTTTATTTTTTTAAATAATTAAGATAAACAATTTTATTTAGAATAAAAAATGTGGCAGTGAATTTGATTTTTAATAACACATATAAATGCTTTGCTTATGACTCATAAGATTTTTTTTATGGTGACTAAAGATGGAGCACATGGTCTGATTATTTTCACCCTTTATTTTTATCCATTAGCACCTATTTGATAAATCAATCAGTACTTTATACTTTCTTATTTCACTTTAAAAATCTGCCTTTATTCCTTCAGAATGATTTTTTTCACAGAAAACTTCAATGACAATCTAAGCTATAAAAAAAGCTAATTCTTCATAAATAAAATCATGGACTTAATTGAAAATGACACGTAAAATATGACTGCATGTCATGACTAATTTGCCTTTAAATTTATGAGGTAGTGTCCCGTTGAAGCCAGTCAGTCTTGTAGCTCAGTGTGATACGGCTGACAGTTATGACTCAGGATTATAACCTGTGTGTGTGTGTGTGTGTGTGTGTGTGTGTGTGTGTGTGTGTGTGTGTGTGTGTGTGTGTTTGTGTTTGTGTTTGTGTGTGTGTGTGTGTGTGTGTGTGTGTGTATATGTTTGTGTGTGTGTGTGTGTGTGTGTGCGTGTGTGTGTGCGCGCTCACATGTCACCACACCGTGTCTTTGTAATACGATTAATCACACTCCATTATACCACCCTCATTTGTCCCACAATGCAATGCTTTATAGTGAATTAACACAGGTTTTTATTGGCTCGTGCAATAAATCAACAGCAGCACCTCTCTGCTCACATAAAATAATATTATTTGGCTGACGTGTGAAAGCGTTTCTGTCAGTTTGGCTTGAGAGCGGCCGTCCTTAAATCTGCCGCTCTCGCTTTCAACTGAAGATATGTGCGTGTCCCTTTGACTGTAATGTGTTTTTTTTTTGTGTGTGAATCCCCTGCTGGTCTGTTTCACTGCAGACACTCCAGACAGGAGAGAAAGATAGTCAGCTCGGATAATGGAGCGTTTCTCGACAGCAAATGTATTAAAAGGGGGCTCCTGAAATGACAAATGATTGTGGCCTAAAAAAAACGCAGAGACGGAGGGAGAGAGGAAAAAAATGTATTCATTAGAAATTACACGTGGATGGAAAGGAATGGTGTGTTGGCTTTCAGTGCGACTGATGGTGAATTTGTGTTTGGATGCATAAAGAGAATGTGAAGAGAGAAAAACAAACACAAGCAAACATCTATTTGACTATTTCCCTCCTTTTCTAGCTCTCAAACACGCTGATTTTCAGTTCTCTTTTTCTGAGGGACAAGAATTCTTATTTTCCTCTTAAGCATATAAACATACAGTTTGATCAGACCACTCTCTGACTTCTAAAACGTTTTTTACATGTTAAACAAAGTCATTAAATATAAGGATTTTTCTTAAATGGATCAAACTATTATTTTATATCTACGTGAAATTTAGGTTCAAAATTATAGTCCTAGTTTGAGCATGATTTCAAGTCTCTATGTTGCACCAAACTAATGCTGCTAAGCTGCTAAAAATACTCTCAACATATTTTTCGGTGTGCTATTGTGCGGCTGTAAATTGCGTCTGTGATGTTCGAGTCACTTGACAGTGTTGTAATATTGACAAGGTGAAATCTCCTTGCTGGGTTTTGTCTTTTCCCTCAGATAGAGGTATCATATCAAAGTGGCAGCCGCTCCGTTTAATGTTCTTTTTAATGCCATTTAAATCTCTAACTGTTGTGTGCAGACTGATAATCTTCCTCTTCGTGATCTGCGGACTAATGAGACTTCTCCTCACTCCTCGTCTCTCTGCGGTGAAGTCTCCATCTTTACTTCTTAACGCTGAAACACAAAGACTTGGCTGCAGTGTGGTGTGGTGTGGCCTCAGTGGAGGTTCCTGCTGACCAGGATTTGATGGGATAAAGGGAAAAACAAAGGGGGAGGAAAGGGGGAAGGGGGTGAAGAGTGGAGACAAAATTAGACAGGAGAGAGGAATTCTTTAAGGCGGTATTGATGAAAGGCTATTATTTTAGCCAATTAAAGGGGTGAACGAAGGAGAAGGCTTGATTTTAGCAGGTTGCACCTTTGCTTTTTTTTTTTTTTTATTCCCTCCATGCATGCAATCATCTCTTTGCTGCACACCTCCCACCTCCACAGATATGTCCCTGATCAGTACAGAGAAGAAAATGTGGTATAATGTGAAACAGCAGACGAGAGGGGGGAGACCTTTAGAGGAGAGTGTGGAGAACGGTGTTGTGTGCTATCCTGCGAACATCGCCGTTCAACCTAAAGGTTAAGGCACTGCCTCGGCTGCCAGGCATGAATACAGATATTAATACACATGTAGAAGTATTCTCACTATGGAGATAAAGAACGTCTTCCAGAGTCCCATTTTTCTCTCCGTAAGAACAGAAGAAAAAACTAAATTCATATTAGTATTACTGCTCTGCTTTGGAAATATCAATTAAAACACCATTGCAATAAAACATGGAGTCAAAGAATAGTTTTAAAATGCAACCAATATATGACATTAACAAAAAATAGGGGAGGAGCATATTTTATTAGTCAAACAAAACTATATAAGCAAATAAGAAAAACAAATCAGTTTCATGTGATCAATAGAAACCTGAGGAAGTGTCCCTGTTTTAGATGAATGATCGAAATGAAGACCTGATACAGACCTTCAGCTCTTCAAAGAAGACCTGAAGAACTGATGCTGGTATTTTTATTGTCAACAGTCCATGAAGAGTCTTTCAACTAAACGTTACATTACTGTAATTAAGTGATGTTTGTGACAACGCTCCTTAACAGAAACTTCTTTAAACATGTCAGTGAAGCACTTTGGTAAACTTTTAACTGCAGGGCGGGTGTAACGACAACTAAAGACACATTAAGAAACACAGACACAAATACTATAGGCCTACGTTTAACAGAGCATGATCCATAAAAACATTCACTTCATTGTTATGTAAAATTGTAATGATGTTATTTAGTTTAAGTGGTAATATTCTATACATGTCATTAACAGATCCCATGAAATCTCTTTAATAAGTTAGTTGTAGTATTTTCTATATAGACTGTACGACAAAAAGCATTTTAAGACTTTGAAACACCAAATATGCCTTACACTGCTTCTAGCAACAATTTGATTGTGCTTAGCGATAAAAGCACTCAGGTTGAGTTTATCATGGTGAATTTCAACTGAAGGGATGATTATGAATATCCTCACGTAGACATCAGGAAATTAAATAAAATGTTTATTTCCACATAAATAGGATGTTAGCAAAAACAAGTTCAAATTCCCCCCTTTAATGCTATTCAGTTGTTTCCTAAAAAATTCTAGGAAAATTGATACAAGCGTATTTGAACGCAATTTTTAAGAGTTATAAGCGCGATACAAAATGTTGACAGGATCTGCAGCAGTGAATATTCATGAGCCTAAACCACAATTTCATTATGTTTAAATAAGGTTTTCTTGAAGCTACAATGCACAGCTCTTCTTGAAAAAGTCCCTTCCTTCCCAAGGATGAAACTTTACACTTGTAGCACATGTTTTAGTCTTTTAGAGCGTCAGCCTGACCACCACAGGGGATACGTGTTGAAAAGCGGACTGACACATTGTAGGTTTTTCATTGGATTTGTCAGTAGTAATGAAAAAATATAGAATAACAGTTCCCTCAGGCTTTAAAAGAAGTGACAAGGTTTATTATCCCTGTGGTTGAAATGGCAACAGGAGAGTCATTTTCTAATGATGTTATGTCAACGTTAGATAATTGGATTAGCCTGAGCTACATTAAGGTAAAGTGTATTAAATGATTTCTGATTTCCATCTGCTTGGTGTAAGAAAACACTGCCTCAAAGCAGCCCTGTAAACACACACTGTGACACACACACACACACACACACACACACACACACACACACACACACACACACACACACACACACACACACACACACTACGAGTGTGTGCTCTCATACACATTTAATGTATTACTTGCAGATCAAATACAGGCTTCCCACCTACTTCCCTCCCCAGAGAGGCTGAATGTGTGTGTTATTAACCCTAACACCACTGCTGCTTGTCTGGCGGCATTAACCCCATTATCCTCTCCTCTTCTCCTCCTCCACTTTCCTCTCCTCTTTTCTCCTACCTCTCTCTCAGGCAGCAGTAATGAAGTTCAAAAGGGGCAGTTTTCCTCTCTTTTCCTCTCATACGCTTATTCTTTCCTCATTTTCTCTCTCCCTCCATCTCACTCCAGTTGGCGGTGGCAGAGGTTAGACAAGCACGCTCTGTCTCTCCCTCCCTCCCTTCTCTCCCTCCTTCCCTCACAGGGTCCCAGAGGTGCTTTCTGCTTAACGAGGCTGGATATCTGTTTCCTAAAATCAATCGTCTGTCTTAAACGAACATCCCCGACCATCTGCTTCAGGGGTTTAAACACACACACACACACACACACCAAAAAACACACACTCATTGCTCTGCTTTGCCTCGCAGGAGCTTCAATCCCAATATTTGTCGAGTGTGATCCAGCAGGCTCCTCGAGGGCCCCAGAGAGCCAGTGTCAGGGTCCTCTCGGGGCTCACCCTCAAACTGCCTGGAGCGGGGGCCTCACACTTGGCCCCGCTCCCTCCCTCCTTCATTCCTTTCTCTTTCTCCCTCTGTTGCTTTTCTGTTTGATTAATCTCTAAATCTGTGTGACACATGGATGAGGCTCGGAGACTCTGCCAGAGAACTGTGTGTGTTTGTGTGAGGATATGTGTGATTGTGTGTTTGGAAAAAGAATGAAATGCACAGCTAATCCCTTTAGCAAGCTGTTGCATTGTGTTCGGGTGGTAACAGTGACTAGAAGACTCAACAGTGATCATCTCACATCTTTATAAGACACTCTCACTCGTGTTGACCTGGTGACCTTCTACCTCACTTATGTTAAAACTTTTTTAGGGATTCTAAGAACTGGATTGGATTAATCACCATGTTGTTTTTATGTACAGGTAGGCCAAAGCATTTTATCCCCTAATTCCTTCCCTTATGCTTTGATTTTGAAAAGGTGAGCATGTGTATGTTTTTGTATGTACAGTTAAAATAAGCTGCTGATACTGAGGTGGTAGGACCTTTTTCTAGGCACTGCATCATCACACTTTCAGATCCAAATCATTTTCTACGACACATTATCCAATTTATGTGTTTATCCAGGCTAAAATAATCATCCGCAAATTCTGTACACGCTCTTCTTACAAGTGATGATTGTAAGGAGCGTTGGTTGTTTCTCACCCAGAAGGTTTGGGGTTTTATCCCCAGCTGCTGCAGCCTACATGTCAAAGAGTCCTTGGGCAAGACACTGAACGCCAATCTGCTTCCGAGTGGCAAAACCAGAGACATGTGAATGTGCACGAATGGGATTAGTTAATACTGATGGGCACTTTACAAAGCAACCTCTGCTGTCAGTGTTTGAC
Source organism: Tautogolabrus adspersus (assembly GCA_020745685.1). NCBI lineage: Eukaryota > Metazoa > Chordata > Actinopteri > Labriformes > Labridae > Tautogolabrus > Tautogolabrus adspersus. The sequence goes on along the minus strand of CM036536.1, from coordinate 8,399,366 downwards.
TCAGTGTGAATGGGTGAATATGACATGTAGTACAGAAAGTGCTCCAAGTAATGAAAAGACTAAAAAAGGGCTGTACAAGTACAGTCCAGTTTATTATATTTTCATATGTCATGTATCCGTTTTCTAACGATAATTCCCTTTCACAATAGAACACACTGTAAAGACATTTCTATGCAGATGACTTATTGTTGTAAGTCCGAGAAGAAAAAAAGGAAGTAAAAAACAACGAGCACTCAGAGAGCCAATTTCCAACAAGTCCGATAGCCTAGTCTTCTCTTATGTGCACATTTATATGCATAGGTAAAAAATATGTATTTGCAACACTACGAGAATTATTTCGTAATAAGCTTGTTCCTAAGCGTCATCATGTAAGCTGCACCTTTGTGATACTTCTTTATTGACAGTATGTTACATTCATGTATTTTTTCTAAGATTTCTGAAAAACAGAATTAAACTGTATAAAACATTTTATTTAAATCGTAAACTGGTGGTCAACTTCTTGCAATTTAGCTTTGAGCACTGTGCTTGTTTACATCCAGGTAGTAGAGTGTGTGTCGTGGAGAGCAGGCCCATCTGTGTACTAGCACTGAGGGCCAACATACTGATGAAACATGAATCATTTTTTTAACTGAATAATTTTAATGCTAATTAGCAAGGATGATGACGTTAAACCATTAAGTCACCTAAAGACCGTACATCCCTTTTTCATACGTCGGCCAATCAACTCCCAATAATATCACATTTTGACATCTGCCAGGAAAAAGCTTCATTTGTTTGATTGTACAACAAAAGCAGAAAGTATACGTCCATGTTGGGGAAACATTATTGGCTTTTACATATTTATCAAAGTAAATAGTCAAATTTCAAGATACTCAATATGGGCTTCCACCACTTCCAGCCCCAAACAGTTGGCATCGCCCTTTAAATCTCATATCAGTTGAATCCCTAGATTCCTCTCTCTTTCTCCCCCCTCCTTCCCCCAGTCTCCATTGTGTTCCTGTATTCCCTCGTCCCCAACCCCCTCCTCTGCAGTAATTACACCCAAAGTCAAAAGACGGTCCTGTCAATCAAACATTCAACTGTCACTTTGTCTGCTTTGTCTCTCTCATCTCTGTCTGTCTGTCTCTGTCCCTGCTGATTTCAGGCTGGGCTGTCACAATGATGCAGGACCATTCTGCTTGAATTCATCAAGGTTTTGTGTTTGTGTTTTTCTACATGTGTTGGATATCAGTCATGTTAGTTTGGCTTTTTCTTGAGCTAAAGCTTTATTAATTCCCAAATCTCTTAACCCTTAGCATCAAAACTTGTGCTGTAAATGTGTTTGTGTGATAATCAAACGGGCAGTAAAAACGACCTTCACTGATGTTGAAGTGGTAAAACCTTTAACACAGACTAAGCCATCCACAGTCAAACCTCTTACATTGTGGTTTGCCATTACCAGAGAGGAATTACCCAAGAAAGTCAGGAGGAAAGCAGGCTGAAAAAGGATGATTGACAGTTTCCTTCATTCAGATATCAACATGAGCCTTCCTACACCAGACTGGTCAATGTAACCCCTCAATCAAACATCATTGATCTTAGGAAAGGTTTATGGCCTGTTAGCACTTCCCCAGCAGAGGACAGTCACTGTCTCTGGATTATGTCCGACTTATAAATCACATATTTCTCATCATTGTGACATAAACACCCGCCAGGCACCAATTGCAGGCTGGTTTTTTTATTTGGCAAGTAAATCTCAGACGGTCAGCAACAACATAGCTTGTAAATGTTTGCACCAACATAGTCATAGAATTAAAAATGTGCTGGGTTTTTACAACGTTTTGGTTTAGCTGCAGTTTCTTTTTTCCTGCGGTTTTTACCAGAAGTCAGCCAACCTTCTAAACGATTTATGTCTTTATTTTGGCCGGTAAGAACAACAAACAAAAGGTTGTTTCTCTCTCCTCTTGAGGACACACCTGACAAGGCTTGACTTTTTACTTCTGCATCATGATGTTGTTATTTCAGCAAACTTATTTCACATTAATTGCATGTAAATCACAAGAAAACTGGTGTCCGGGCTCATACTGCCGAAGTGAGCGCGAGTGAAGCAGCTGTAAAACTTGCATTCTTGATTGAACTGAGACTCAAACAGATGAATGGGGACTGGTCCGAGATATAATGGACAAAGAATTGACGGCCTTTACGTTGCAGTCGTTAATGCTGCATGGTATAAGGAAGTCTTGGCTTGAAATCGTTTAACGCTAACCGCTAGTTTTACCTGAATTACGGAGAAATTTGCATCCGTTCCCTGATGCATATATGCCGATGGGTTTCGAGATTGGACACACAACACAGACAGACACACACACACACGCACACACACACAAATACTTTCAGTGAACGCAGGGCTAATAGGGTTAATTGTCATGTAAAACCATCACTGCAGTCAACTTCACGGCCAATCACTCAAAATCTCTTTCCCTGTAACAAACACACACATACACACACATATTCACACACTCTCCCATGGGATCCGGCCTTGCCCAGATGGCTTTTTTCCCGGTGGCTGTGTGCTTCAGCATGTGTGTATGTGTGAGTGTGTGTGTCAGATCCTGGCAGGCCACAAGGGGCTTTGCGGTGAACAAGGCGCATCTTCTCCGTCTAATTAATTTACTATTATATAGCACCTGTTTCAGGCTAGATAGAGCTGGCGACACACACACACACACACACACACACACACACACACACACACACACACACACACACACACACGCACACGCACACGCACACGCACACACACAGAAGCTGATGAAATGGAGAGGTATTGGAGGGGAGGCTTAGAAAAGAGAGGCAGGGATGGACAGATGAGGAGGGATGTTGAAATAAAAGACAGAGGGAGGGAGAAAAAGGTGAAGAAATGATGGAGGGTGAGGAAAAAAGGATGGTGGGGAGGCAGTAGAGTGAGATCTGGGAGTAGGGGAGGAGGAACTGAAGGAGACGGTAATAAATGGGATTCTGAATTGATTATAATAAGCTGATCCTTTGATCATGTTTAAGGCCTTAAAATGGAAATATGTTTCGAGGAGGGGAGGGGAGGCAGCTCATTACATGACGATACTGAAAAATCTATTTTAGACAATCATTTCTTAATCTATCTAATTTGATTCAAGTCTTCATTCATCTTAACAATATCAACACTCTGGAATCTGATTAACTCTTTACTCTTCATATCTCTTATACTGCTCGTATCAAATTTAAATTCCTGGTACCAACATTACACATGAAAACAACGTCAAAAAGAACACAAGAGAAAAAAGAAAGACACAGAGAAAAGTCTGAAGAGAGATCTTAGAAAGAGGGCGGGAAGCAGATCTATGGCGAGGTGCCCTGATAGGGGCTACCTCTACCTCTACCTCCCCCTACTCCCTCATTTTCATGATGGAAGAGAGAAGGAAAAAAATAAGTTTGCTGCAATGAATGGGAACAATAGTTGCAATGAACAGGAATGTGACCCAAAGTTATACGTTTTGGATTGTTGTTACTTTTGGATATGTGTTAAAGACCATTCCTAACACCTATGCAGGTGAAAAAAATGTTTGATTTAGACATGTATACATTGGATAGATACTACAACTTTTTAAAAACAGAGTATTGGACAAATTGTGAGCATGGTTTAGGCTCTATGGCCTTCAGTAAATGCAGATGAAGAATGTGAGATTTGGTCAAGCAAGAGAAAAAAGGTAAGTTTTCTAATTTGAAACAACCTACAACAGGAAATGTATGGTAATTATGGGAATAATAAACTTCAATCCCCAGATCTGTCAGTCAGTCAAGCCATCACTCAGAATAACACATCATCCCAGGGCTGAATACACTTTAATTACACACAATGCGATTTCTTTTCATCTGTGGGAACGAGTTAAAATAAAGCATCATTGATACAAGAACAACTCTGCTCCTAATACTGTGATACACCGCCACCTCATCTCTCTCCCTCTTTTTCTTTCTGAGTTCATTAGTTTCCAGACCGGTGCTCCTCCCGGATTACCATAACCTGTCAGCCGTGAAACACCACAAAACAATTTTCAGCTTGTAAAAAAAAAAAAAAAAAAAAGAGAGAGGGAGAGAGAGAGAGAGAAGAAGCAAAACAGCCTACCTCGCTCCGCTGCCTCCCACAGCCACAGGGAGGAGAGAGGGCGGGGAGGTTACGCTACCTGTATGTTTTTCTAATGAACAGCACACTGAACTAATAAAAACATGTCAGCCAGAGAGAGACGCGCAGAGTAAAGGGGTGGATGAAAGCTGTAGCAAGTGGAATTAATTCTGACAAATAGCTGTGTTTCAAACAGGTGATAAATTGTTAAATATGACTTACATGATTATTTTCTTTTTTGCTGTGAGGCGGTTTAATGAAATAACATGAGAAGTATCCGTTTGCTTACAATGACAACTTGAAGGGAAAAAATGTTTTTTAACAACTTTTGAAGGTTTCAAAAATGGATTGATTTAATTACACTAAAAGAGGGCTAAGTTGCTAATAAACACTATTAGGGCTGGGAATCTTTGGGTGTCTCACGATTTCATTCCAATTGATTTCGATTCTTGGGGTCACGATTCGATTGAGAATCTATTTTCGATTCAAAACGATTCTGCATTCATGATTCAGTCTATTTTTGAATTAGTACATACTTCAGGATGTACTCCAGTCATCGGTGAGACTGGCTGAATTTCTTCTCCATTTGGCATTCTACTGAGTTAAAGAGTTAGCCTTAGCACTTAGCAGGGAGTGACTGATTAGAGAAAAAAACATTTTTTTTGGGAAGTTTTGACTCTTATTTAAAATCTCAGATGATAAGAATCTCAGTTTTTACATAAATCGATTATCTTTCCCACGTTAAAAAACTAGTTACAGCTTAAACTTTTTGTGGATTGCACCATAACTCCTTGATACGATATATAATGATAGCGATATTATCAACACAGCGATTTTATATCATTTTATGATACAGCATGATATTTGATTGACCGAAGAATACAAAAGGTTAAGTGCAGGATTCATGTATTTGTTTACTGTAATTTAGTCGTAGTTTCACCTCTTATGATGCTTCATCTTTTACCTCATTTTCACCACTGTCTGACATGATCCTGTCGTCATCTTCTTCTTCATCTTCTTTGGCCATTTCACTTCTGCTCATCGCCAGCGGTCCTAAAGCAGTGATGCCTTTAAATACGTTTGCAGTTTATGAAACTGCTAAAATAATGTAATCATATTCCTTGTTTTTTTTAATCACTGGTATCGAATTGGTACTTTGTTACTGTGAACGACTGAACATCAAAACCATGACACTTATTCCTATCTTAACTTCAAACAGTGTATTTCCTTTTGTCCCATGATGCTTTGCATTGATGTTTGACTTCCTGTCAGTTGGTGCAGATAAAGTGGCTTGCTTTGTTTAAGGTGGACCCTCGCCTTTTAGCGGCTCACTGTTTCAACACAGGCAGTTTACCTTCCAGTCTGCTCTCTGTATTTGTTCTGATAAAAAAACATCTCTCCCTGCAAATTAAAAATCTGAATCAACAGAGCTGACTGTAGAGAGCCCTGAAGGTGCTTTCTGTTTAAATATTGACCCGTTAGTTCTTTTATACTGAAGCATGATGCCAGGTCCTTTCAAACTCAACATTTACTTTCACACAGCAGTGGGACTAAATGCTGTGAATGTACTTAGAGATTGATTATAAAAAACAAGATGTCTTCAATACATGCCCCCTCAGGAGTTGTTCATATCCAATTCAAATACATTACACACTTTTTATTTTTAGTGTATCTCTTTTCCTTAGCTCTGGTGTACCTACAATAATGCTTCATCCTTTTTCTATTTCCCGATGTCTGTTCCCTCTTCTACCCATTTTTATTTGAAACAACGCTGTGTATTTTTGTAGGTGCTTTGTTTCCATTAAAGCTTCTGGTAGCACTAAAATAGTCAGTTGATATATGTATACACAGCTTTTACTGATGCCAGTATTTGTGTGTGTGTGTGTGTGTTTAAAATGTGTCATAGATCCTCTGGAGGTTGTGTGTGCCTGTTTATCCTGTCTGATCCCTCCCTCTCTTTTGTCAGGCTATGGGGGATCTGTCACACGGACTCAGTTGGTCTGTTGCTATCTGCAGCTCAAGGTCTGAAGCAGGACAGTGTTCATTATCCAGACTGTCACACTGAGAGCTGACCACTAGATCCTCCATCATATACTGGTAGACTGTGAGTAGGAGTGTTATTAGAGAGTCACACTCTTACTGAGCTCATATCCTTTTGCATCCACCTACACAGAAAAAAAATGTAATACCTCTAAATATGTATTATTTATTAAATTAAATTAAATTAAACCTTACATCGTTCCATCTCGATTCTGAAGAGTTTCATTGAAGCCTCATAAAAAAATAAAAATCTTTTTCAACATAGGCCTATAAAGCTTAATTTCTCATATTCATCCCCAGTTTGGTGATTACCAAACCATGACAGCCTTCAAAACAAATACTCATCTTTCTTGTCAACGAGCTGAGTCCACAAAATTCAGAAAAATGTCATTTTCTGCCTAAAATCACTGTTGAACCTGCTCATGACAAAGACTGATTTTTTAAATAAAGTATACATCACTGACATTGTACTCACTGACTCAGAATATATCTTCAGCATTGTAACACAAATAGTGCTTTTTACTTATCCATTAATAGGCTACATATACTGATTTGCAATAAGCTTTCACTGACTAATACTTTTTGACTGCTGAGTGTTTTTTGGGCTCCTGTCTTTACTGTATAAATCAGGCCTAACCTCGAACCTGCTCTGATACCAGCACTGGATTGATCTACAGTAGGTCATTGGTTTGTTTTTATGTACAACTATCTTACACTCAAGTGGGCCAAAGTAGACTCCATATCAGGTGCAGTGGTTTGGTTTTTTATAATCTTCAATGAAAATATTGCAAGTGCGAGAATTTGACTCAAAATGTATTAAGACTACTTTCAAGCCCTGGTTAAAGGTGTTTACACAATGATCTTAAAGGCACATTATGTCAACTCCACCAGCAGGGGGCTCTCAATCAAAACAATAGCAAAAGATGACCTCGAGGATTCTCCCTGCTCCCCCGCTTGTTGACCAGGACAAGTTAAACGGGCGAAACAGACCTGAGGAAGAGAATAGTTTAACGTTGATGTATCCAAGTATAATTTACATGACGTTTTTTATTACAGCAGGACATACAGCAGCCGCACAGCCGCTTTCAGAAGCAATTTTTAACACAACATTCGACGTTTCCCCGGCAGCGATAAACATGTTGTGTCTGTCATGGCGGCTCTGTCATGGCGGCCGCTAAGACAAGATACGTCCTGCTACAAGTATAAAATTACGTATTTCACTGACCTTGATAACGTTTGGAAATATTTGTTGTAATGTAAGTACTCAACAACCACAACAATATAACATAGGTTTACATTTTTAATTAATTTAGATATTTTAGTGTCAAATTTTACATATTGTACATTTAAGTTCATGCATGTATAATCAACGCATTAGCAAACAAAGCATTTTTACTTTCCTTATTTCCCTTTATGGATCACTTTTTGTGGGGGATCACTCTTACTTTTTTCAAAACAAACCTTAATCTGGGTCAATAATAGTATCAAATGTTTTGCTAAAAGACAGATACTCATGCACACCTCCTAATATGTATTTTCTCACTTTCTCCTTCCTCTCTTTTCCTCATCAATGTGTGTGTGTAGTTGTGTGTATGTGTGCAGGTGGTTACAGTCTGAAGGCTCCCCTACTTACCTTGGTTCGAACAATAGAGCGCTGTGAATAGGAGCCGCTCACGTGGTTTACTATAATGGCCTTGCAGGGCCAGACACTTTCTGTGTGTGTGTGTGTGTGTGTGTGTGTGTGTGTGTGTGTGATGCGTGTGTGTGTTTGAGACATATAGAGACAATACATGTGCTGTTGGCTGTATAATTACAGACGTAATCTTACTATGCAGATGGTTTCATTCACCCAGGCGGGAGAGTGGGGGAGACATGTAGTGACATAAAGAGTATAGGTTGCAATATATTAAGAATAATATAGGCTTACTGTGGTTTTTGCTGTTGTAATGGCACCCTGTGACACATGGCACGGTGTGGAAAAGGGGAAATTACAGTGTGGAATTGATGAAGAATAATGGCCATGTAGTTCAGCAGACACGTTACACTGCAACAACAAGGTATTAAAGGGATATTTCACCAAATTTCTAGTGTCCTTAACCGCCATACTTCTACAGACTAAAGTCATGTTTTATGTCTTGAAGGTTTCATCTTTGATTTTGACCATTTAAAAGTCTAAAAAAGACAAGAAAGCATTGAAAAGTTCTCTCTGTATTCTTGGGATTGATTTATTTTTCTCTGGTGTGAAACAGTTGTTAAGTGATCTGATTTCAAGTCTGCTTCAGCTACACATGTTTCTCCCATGCTAGCTTTATCCTAATCTGGAGACAGAAGCCCAGCAACGTTTTTTTTGGAGAAAAGATGTGATTGAAATATGTAGGCATATGTTGAGTTCAGTAAATAACTCTTTAGTAATGTTTATTTGTTTGGATCCTAGATCTTTGCCCACATTCAGTGGATATAAATCATATATATGTTAACATTATGTGTCCTCTTAAAACTTATTTACTTTTGAAGTTGAACCATTCGCGTTGGCTCTGTGTGCCGAGCAAGTTTGAATTAAAAAAGCTGTCATAAAATAAACTCAGAGTTAAAGATGCTAAAATGCATTTTTATACAACCTCACGCTTTGTATTGTCATTTTTACCTGAATGGTTTACAGTATTCAGTATTGGACTTCCTTACTGGAGAAGTCCACTTACAGAAAATCTTTTTATTAAACAAAAGTTCTCATAATTTACTATTTCCAGTTTCAGGGCTGGAGAGGTGGAACAAAATATTCTAGGGCAATATATTGTCCCGACTCATGGGATACTATATTCAAATCGCTGTTGCCAAATTGACTAATAAAAATGGTGCTCCAAACAGATTTCCCTGGCAATTTGACTCAATGCAAAACTACTTCATGACCCCCCCACAGTGGCACTTATGACATGATTGAGTGAAAAGACGTTAATAGGTCAAAGAAAACGCTGACTGCAGACTAAAAGAAGAAGTTGACAGCAGGATAATGTCAGACAGCAGTGTAAAGAAGTTAAAAGATGAAACCTGATGAGAGGTGAAACTGAAACTAAAGTGCAGTTTTTCTTTGTAAGGACATTTTTTGGCCAGTTGAAAATTCTGCAGGTTTTGTCTGTGTCTTGGTGCAAATATAGATCTCTTTTAACACATTACGGTTTGGTGACATCTCCAATGATTATCTGAACAAAATGCGAGTTGTGTGGAAACTATAATTTTGCTTTCTAATAATAAACCCTCTTGATGCTCTCTTGAGTGTTAAGATCAGTGTCCAGCCCACAGTGTTAGATAGAGATAAACCAAGCACTCCTAACAGACGTTCTACTGTAGATCTCTGTGGTCTCTCTCTCCTCGTTGCTGTACATCTCTTCCCTCTCTCTCTTTGTCTAGAAAAGATTACAGGGAGGGGGGAACTTTGATTGAGAGAGATGGAGGAGGGGGGGAGAGCTGGAATCCTAAAGCTAAGTATTTAGCAGCCAGTTAATGTACTGAGGGATAATACGACGTGTCCACAGGCAGCTTCTTTATGTCCGATGTGTTTTTACCAGCTTCTCAGCAGCTTGGCAGTGTTTACACACTCTAATAACAAGTGGCGTCTTTCAGGGACCCTTCGGTTCATTCACCATTCAACCGCCAGTCCAGCTTTATCCTAATCCCCTCCCCCCCTCGGCACACCACACCCGTACAAAACACAAGATTTCAATTTTTTCACTGTAATTGCCTGGTTTTTAATTCCACGCACCCCATCAAGCCAAGATTGGAGCTCCAGCCAGATTTCAGGGAGGGGAGGTCATCCTGGGACTGTTGGGCAGTGAAGATTTGGGGGCGGGAGAGGCAAAGATTTGGGCGGCTTGGAAGTGGAACTGGGCGAAAGGGAAGTAGTTTGAAAGTGGTCTGCATGGCTACGATAAAAAGTAAGAAATTAAAACGTCTTAGTTTTTGAACAGCGGCGGCGTTGTTAGTAATCTGCTCTGTGCTGTGAGAGAGGCCTGCTGGGGCGTGGATGTAGGGATGGAAGGAAGGAAAAAGTGGCAGATGATGGAATAAAAATTGAAGGAGTTTGTGGGTGACATTATGTGTAAACTTTTATCTTTGGTATAGGGCTGCTGTGTGGTCAATAAGCAGCTAACACACAAGTTAAAATATTTTACAGCATGTACCACAGCATTGAACTGTCCTTCAGTCATTTGGAAGGGTTTGTTGGATTGTTTTACACACAGTCCTTTCAATGTCCCATATTTATCTCTTTAGGATGTTCAAGTGATTAAAGCACTGTATCCCAGGCATGAAAATCACTCACCTTTCGGCGAAATTCGCCGTTTTGAAACCAAAATAGGTGACCTACGTGAATCGTGTAGATTCGATGAGAAAATATTTTGGGGGGGGGGGGAGGGTAGGTTCAGAGGCCGTAACGGTACGCACCGGTGGGTGACGAGTGGAAGACGAGACACAATCACTAGCGCTGAGACAACGAGAGAGTCTCTCAGCGGCAGTGATTGGGTCTCGTAATGTCAGCTACAGCTTGATGAATTGAGTCATTGAACACAGCAGGAGAGAACGCAACGTTAGACAGCTAGCTGCTAGCACTAAAGCTCCGGTGGAAAATGATTAGCACTACCTAACGCTACCGTTAACGTTAGCCTAACATTAGCTAGATATCGTTACTAAAGTTAGATGCTAGCTTGTATAGCTTACGGCAAATCACAAAAAAGAAAAACTGGTTAATGTTAGTGGACTTAGTGCTACTTTCTAAAATCTCTACAACTCGTTTTCCCAGGATGTGTGGATCATTTTGAGGTGAGGGGACTGACAAGGCTGAGACAGCCTCTATTTCCATTTATTTCGATAGTCTGTGGTGTAATTCAGTAGTGATTATTGTGGTTTACCCTTACCACATTGTGTCTCATATGCTGTAAATGTTAGACCCAGTGACAGGCTGGCATGAAATGTCTTGCAAAATACTTGCCATAATATTTTTGACTAATGGCTGAAGTTAAGTTTCTCCAGCTCTCCCCAGGTTGGCAAAAAATGCATCACAAAATGCATCAAATTGATGCTTTAAAATATGGAATATTCAAAATGTTCTTCCGGGGGAGCATGCCCCCGGACCCCCCTAGAGGGATAACATCCTTCTCACCTTTTTCACCCCTGACCCGTGTTCATGCCTGGTATCCATGTGGCCATTTTTCTTTTTAGTCACCGTTTAAAAAGACAAAGACACATTGAGGAGACAATATATGTCTGATCAACTTTTAACCCGGGTGTACATTGTACGATGTCAGGCTGATTTAGACCCGATTTTTTAGTCTTACTACTAATTTTTAAGTCGTGCAAAACTTCAGCCTAATCACTTGTCGTTAGTCCTGCAGTGTACACTGAGGCACGACGTGGCACATTCTGCTTCTCTCAACTGGTCTGATGATTTTCTGGCATGTTTGATATTTTGGTTGTACGACTGCACACACTCACACAGTGAGAGCAGAGCCACAAGCCGATTTCCTGACTTTGGGACTTTTTTTCCTGACTGTGACAGACGTGTCCAAAATCATCATGGCAACAGCAGGTATGGCTGTTTAGTCTTCCCCCTCCTATCATGAAAGAAGCGTTGGCAGGAAATGTCTGCTGACCTCCAGCTGACAGTGAATATTTTGTTATGACTTTGAAAAAGCATATGGAACTTTTGGTAGATCGAAAGGTTACAACATAGACTTAACCACGGAAAAAAAGGAACTTTTTACAGATCGAAAAGTGAATGAAAAAAGCTAACGAGGATGGTAAAAAAGTGAAACGTTTGATTTCACAAGGTGTATGTTACTTTTGACTCATCAACTGAGCCATCTTGTTTTTAAGCTGAAATGAGACTGTCAAATGTCTTTTCCATCACTGTAACTACAGGGGGACATTGCTGCTGGTGTGGTGGCTTAGCTGTGGTGTGCCCCAAGGGACAAATTGCACGTAATCGACGCGATTTAAAAAAAATGAATTCATTAATTTCTGATCACATTAAAGCTGACAGCCCTAATGTCTTTCTGTTTCCTGTTGTGTACTGTCCCTTTGTTTATGTGGATTTAGAGTAATCACAATACTTTATTTTCTGTCTTTCTACAGCAACTCTAATTATTTCAGAGTACTAGTACTCTAGTATTTCAGAGTCAAGTTGAATCGGTCATTTATATGCATACCGACTTGTGTGGGTTGCTCTGTTTTGATCACAGATAACTATCACTTTTACAACAAGCTGCCATCAGTATGCAACCTCCTTTATATGATCTGCTGTTGCATCAGTGATGAATGAACTACATATCAGAAATAAACCGAGACTTTCAAAACTATGCCAGTCCTCAAGTTGCTCAACAGGCCCAGATTGATTTAATGTTAAGGTGTCCACTGTTCATGTAAAGCCCTGTAGTGCGCATTTGCTTTGATAACTTGCGTGACTCACCTGTGTGACCATTTCAAGCATATGTTGTGTACCTCCTTACGTGCAGCAATCTGCTCTTACAGCTGTGATATGATTGTGTCTCCTTTAAATCAAATCTGCCCACATTAAGCTGACACAGACTCACACTACGCCTCTTTATCTCTCTCATGCACTAACAGCGCTATCATCTTCAAGTGGACGGGAAAAAGGCTTTGATTTTCTATTTAATTTGGGCTGGGATGGTTTCCAAAACTCACTTTCCCCTCTCTCTGTCTCTCACACCATTTCTCCTCTTGTCTCCTTCACACCTGGTAGCGTCCCACAGATGTGCGCTCGCTGTGCCGTGCATTTGTTCGAACAACAACACTATCTCCATCATCAAAACCAGGATGAGCTAAAACAATCAGGCTGCATTTAAGCCGAGCGCAGGCCAGCTGTACTGCCCATTACCTTCATTCACACTCAAACGCGCTCACACACACAAAAACGCTCTCTTGTTCCCAGACACACACCGGCAGCAACCGTGAATATACCAAATGTATCCACGAGAGAGTAGTTATTCTTCTTTCTCATTAAGGTTTGTGGCGTACCTCATTTATCTCCCTCCACTCATCATTAAGCTGCTTTGATCACACCTTAACAAACGACGAGTGTCCTCAAACAAAAGAGGGATATTGTGACAGTCTCAGTGTTTGTCTTTGGTCTCTTCAGAGTCTTTGATTAATTGGCGATGAGGATGAAGGAAGCATTGATTGTGTGGAGGACTTACCTGCCAGACATCATCTCTCCTGTTAGTTATTTCTAAGTGCTGTGAGAGAACAGTGCAGCGCTGCCATCTTCCTTAATGTTACACAAAACTTCTCACAAGAACAGAACAGTGTTTTCAGTTAAAGAGGGAAAGTGTAGCGTCCAGCTACAATCTTCAAGACTAACAAAACTAAGGAAATGTAAAAGTTTTAATTGTTAGGACTAACTGACCTCTATACGTGGCCTAAGTGATATTGGTTATGTTCCATTGCAAAACTTTGTTTGGAGAACTTTAGGGTGGATGTTCGAGTGAGCAACTAAGTAAAAAAAATGTGACACAGTGCTTTTCATGCAGTTTTTACTAGATTAATTTCCAAGGAACAAAAAACACTTTCCAGCTTAAAGCGTGACCAAGAGCACAATAACTTAGTGTCATATGACTCATCCGTGTTGTCTAAGTAAAGAAAATAGTTTTCCCCAGGAAACTATGCTAGCTTTTTAGCTCAGAGTAAAACTAGATGACCAGCATCATCCTTAAATGTGTTTATGACAAACCAATTAAATTCAAAACTTATGCAAGTGGGCATTTAGATGTAGTCCTCATCATTCAGAGAACTTATTATACACTATGTTGACCATGTAGTTCAGAAAATAAAATGCTGAATAAATGCTGATAGTTTTTATTGTGATTCAGTTATTGATAAAATAGCTTGTCTTTCAGTGTACTTAACTTTATCCTACAGTAACTAAAATAGCTTTTTCTTTTAGCTTATTTGTCTTTTTGTTTAACTCAAGCGGTAACCTCCGGGGTTGAAAAATGAAGCCAATGTGGAAGTGCGTCAAGGGTTAGCTTGAGGCTGGCTTCAGGAGCACAGCACAGCCAAAAAAGCCAATTTTTACAGAAGGAAAATAACATGTTTACAGCCTGGTTTAAAAAAATTATATTGGTCTGATTAGTGATTGTCCTCATGGGCACACATTGTACAGGGGGTAATAGTTTGTAGGTTGACTGGAGTGCCCCATCTCATGTTTCTGGGAGAACTTTTACTTGATCTGTAGGCCTCTGCAGGCAGAGGGATGTCTGCTAAATAATCTGCAAGTGTATTTCAAAAAGGGAATAAATGTCCATGTGTTACACACACACACACACACACACACACACACACACACACACACACACACACACACACACACACACGGACAAAGAAAGAGGCAGACTGTGATGGTTTTTCTCTCTCTTGCCCCTCCTAATTTTTCCTCTTTTCTCTTTTTGTCCTTGGATTCCAGCATCTTCCACTCCATCACTGCTTCAATCTCCCCCTATTTCATACTGGAGGAGCTAGAAATCTGTGTGTGTGTGTGTGTCTGTTGTGTATCATTCCTCATGCGAAGCCCTGGCGAAACTATCAGTGTTATCTGCTCTAACTTTACCACCTGTGTTAAATTGAAGGCAGTGATGTGGAAGAGGCGTCTGCCCTCCTTTTCTTTTTTCTCTCTCATCCTATCTCCCCCTCTCTCCCCTTCTATTCATTCTCCTCCACCCTCCTCTCTTCCCCTCTTTTTGTCTATTTCCCTCAATCCTTTTACCCCACCTCATGCCTCTCTCTTTCACTCCTCCCTGGTATCATCCTCCAATTAAAGAGGAGTTTCTGTGTCAGTGAGCCAGGGATTTTAGATGTCTATAAACGACAAGATCTGCTACAGGGCTAGTTGAGGTTTGAAAGTTCAGCCCATGTGGGTGGTCCTATACACACACACAGCCATATAGCAGTTTTTTAAAGGCTGACCTTGCAGCAGTTACAGGTTGCTAGTCGGCCCCAAAATTACTAGAAGATTATTCTAATTATTCATATTTTTATCAAAGCAGGCTCACAATGCTGGCCAAATGTTGTGTCTAACCTGTAACACAGTCACCCACCACTAGGCGGGGCAATGTGAAACCACATTACGCACATGCATGTGGATGTTAACCTGCAAGTAGGACCGACGGCTGCTAGTGGTAGCACGGCTAACATTAACCAATGCATGTCGCAAAGTACATTATGGTTTTGGACAGTATCATTTCTAGCTTTAAGTTTACGTAAGATATATTATTAACAGAATTGGGCGCACTTCTGTTAATCTTTAATTATCGGTGCAATCGTAATCGCAACATTTGACTTCTGGTAAATTTAACGTTTACGTCATTTTTATTACTTGAGTTCAAGTAATGAAACCAACTCAAGTCAGCTGACCTCATTTGCCCCTGTAATGCTGGCCATGGAGGGCAGAGAGTCCATGTTCTACT
Organism: Tautogolabrus adspersus; assembly: GCA_020745685.1. Lineage (NCBI taxonomy): Eukaryota > Metazoa > Chordata > Actinopteri > Labriformes > Labridae > Tautogolabrus > Tautogolabrus adspersus. The sequence goes on along the minus strand of CM036536.1, from coordinate 8,383,721 downwards.
CAGGCTCTCATTGGCTATAGTAGCCTAGTAACAGTGATGGAAGTTCCTGATTGGTCAAACGAGGTGTCAATCGAAAGGTCATAGTATGTGAATTAGTACAGAGACTAGTTGAATTTTGGGAACAGTGGTGGACTATTTCAAGCAATCTGTGGATCTTTATGGATGTAATGTGTTTGGATTAAATCTTTTACAGGATTTGGATCAAGGGGACTTTTGCTGATGCAGCAGGACTGTTTTTGTTGGAATATTATGACCGGAGGAGTAGCCTACAGTAGAATTTCAGACGGTAGGAAAAAATAATCTGAAAGACTAGTTTGTTTGTCGGTGGTCTGACAGATGCGTAGATTGTGGCTGCTGTCTTGGTTGGATCTTGAAATGGTTCACATGGTTGGGATGACAAGAATCGTAGCTTTCTAGCGATGATGGCATGAGTAATACTTATTTACAGCAGTCGTGGAAATGACTGTGGTCATGAGAAAACTCACTCAGGGGAGGTGACCTATCAAAAAAGTTTTTATTATTTGTAGATCTTCAACACAGACACGTGTGTAACACATGAGTTTTCTAAGTCATTAATGCCTCTAAAGAACTTGAAGCTGACTTTTCAAAAACCTAATGTTTTGTTGTTTTTAGATTATACAGGTTAAAGTTAATGTTAATTTTAATTTCTGTAAATTATTAACTGAATTAACTGATATCAAAAGTTAACATCTGTTAATGGATTACATATTTGATTAACCCTACCCACCAAAAAAACCCAGAAGGTTTTTAATGGTTGTGCCTTTTTGGTGTTGTTAATCTCTAGAATTTTACAAAAACTATACTCACAGAATCACATACACTCTTAGTTGAGCATGTTGCATGCGATGGTGCAGAGGATCAGTAGCAGAGCAGAAAGATTTGATATAGTGCTTTGTATTTGTGTGTGCATGTGTGTGTGTGTGTGCGCACATTTGTGTGTTATGCCTGCTGTGATAGAGCATGTACCATGACTCTATAGAAATCTATCTCCCTCAGTAGATTTCACCCCTCACTTCATTTCCTTAATGACTAAAATAGCACCCCTCCTCTCGCTGTGTGCAAGCCTGAACTGTTGTAAATGCACACTCACACACGCACACGCACACGTACACACACACACACACACACACACACACACACACACACACACACACACACACACAAGCATATGGGAGCATGCGTGCATCTGTCCTGTGGAAGAGTTGAATATTTACCTACGTTTCCATACATTTTTTATTTTTTATTTTGCATAATTAAGTGTAAAAACAAACAAAACAACAAGCTTTTGACAACAAAAATATTGATCATTTGGACTGAATAATGTATAAAGAGATAAATAAATTGAAGCACCCAGTGTACCATATCTTCCTTCATTTTCAGGTGTAAGTAAGTGCTCGGCTTTGATGTGTTGCTGCCATCCACTGTCAGATGCCTTTTCTTAATGTGTAGTTTGGTTGTTTGACAAAAAAAAATCACATTTAGAGAAGCAGTATCAGAGGTTAAACAAATTCCTTGAGTATTTTTAGAAGGACATTTTTAAACTTTGGTAATACAATGAAGCATTTCCAGCTTCTCAATTGTTTTTTTCTTTTTCCTTTAACAATAATCCTGTGCTTATTTGTTTCAGTGTTGTTTTTTGGTTTACCTTTTTGTTTGCTCGTACAAGGACAGAATAATAGACTGTCCTATTTTTCTAGAACAGTCGTGTCTTTGTATAACCAGTACCCCATCAGGATAAGTATCTAATTTATGACATCTTACCAGGTGTCTGACATAAAGTGAATGAAATCAAACAGAAAGGGAGGGACTTATATCCTAGTTGATTAAACAGAGGTCTAAACACAGACTTATCGATAAGCCTAGATACAACTTTATCTGTATTTTCTAGATCAAAATACTGCCCACTGTGCTGCGTGTACGAGATGCTATCCGTTCGCTGTGCTTGTTTACATACTGGCAGCAAAGCGGGGAGAGCAGGCCCACTAACCAGAGCTAGAGGCTACAGCATTGGTGGTTTCATTGCAGTTTGAGCACATCATTTGACCAGCATTGAGGGCCCCCTTTTAAAAACAGACGAGTAATTCTGGTGATATAGTTTGGAAGGGTGATAACGTATAAACGCTAAAAGTACACTTTCCTAGTCTAACAATCATTTTGGCTAATGTAAGCTTCTTCGTGTTTCTTGGTCTGCATAGGGTCAACAACTGGCAACTTTGTTGGAAATACTTACAAATAGTGGATACATTAATTAATAAAAAACAACTGTTTTCCTCGTCTAAATTCTCTCTTTAGTCTTGAAAATATCTTTGGCCAAGGAGCTCCATTACAGCAGCCTGCGTGTATCTGCTTTCTATATGTTGAGTGTGTATGTGTTTTTTGGGTGGGTGGTGGCAGGTTGAATGCATTTAGAGTGCTTTTATATATAAATGTATATATATCCCCAGTCATCCCACAGAGAGAAAGAGAGAGCCGGGGATAGGGGTGAAATCTATTGAAGTGGTTCTGTAAAATAGACTTTGTTCAGGTAGTCACTTTGTTTTCATGCTGATAATATTCATTTAGGGAGAGGGATCTCTCTTCCTTTTCTTCTCAGCTCCTCTTCCTCATCTTGCTTCGCCTGGTTTAGCTTCTGGCCGCGGGATTAGCCGCCAGAGAAAATGCAGGGTAAAATTAGCCTCCGGCTGTCCTCCCTGGCCGCGACCATTGATTTTCTGCCGCAGATGGAGAGAAAACGCCGGTGCTTAATGTTCTTAATACCACCACAGAGAAGGTGTTTTTTTTTGTATTGCTTTGGTTTTTGTTTAGCTGCTCCCTTTCAGTTTATTATGACCTTGTATGAAGCTACAGCTAAATGATTCTTTTTCTTTCTCTTAAAATAGTGTTATAATGCGAATGTTAGTAATCATTTTAAAGGTTCTGTCTATTTCAAGGCTTTTTTCTCCAAATAAAGTAGGTTGAAACTAAATTGCAACAACCTCTTGCGTAATTTTGTTGCAATATGACAATATGTTGACAAATATAATAATTCAAAGTTGTCCTATTCTACACAAGGGATACAAATTGCTGTTCATGAGATGGTCAGATAAAAAAAAGGAGGGTTTCCTGTTGAAGTGTTTCAGCAGAAACAAGAAACTGTAACGTAAACCTGCTCCGTGTTCTTGGAGTTACCATTGACACGTAGAGGACTGATTATGCCTCAGTTTTCTTTTAAGAGTGAGCTCTTAGCTTTAATACATTACAATGTTTTGTATTTAGGGTTTGACAATGTGTTAGAGGGCAGGGTGGTCATAACCTGCTGAAATATTTTCTCATTGGGATTGACAAATACTGACACTTCCTCATGGCTTTTTGACATTTGGCACAATGTACACTTGGACATCTATTGTCTTCTGTGGTTAAGGTTTAGGAACAAATGACTACTTGGTTTACTTTGGTAAAAGACCATCATTTGCCCTTAAATGATACCTCAACATTGAGTTTTGATATTTACAAGGGACACAAACTATTGTCTCCGAGGTCTTGTTCCTACATTGTTTGACCCATCACCCCTGACTGCCAACCAATGTTGAATTTGTTGCTCTTTCTACAATATCACCTTCCATCAAACATTTTACACTGCTGTAGCAGTTGCTTTAAGTGTCTCATGTAGTGCTGAGTTGGAGAACAGTTGATCCATTATCCTTTTGCATCACCCCTGCTGTTTTGACCTCATGTGATCCACTGGTAAATGTATCATCAGTGTGTTAAATAAATGTACAAACTGCTAAATCCAGAGAAAGCATCACTTAAGTAGTGCTTGTGACGCCATGGAAATACGCTGCAGAATTAGGAAGACTGTCCAGTCTTTTTAAAGTGTCCAACAAAAATCTGTGATTCCATCTAAACCGTGAGATTTGTTATCCGTTGCCCTCTGTTTACAAAGGAGTTCATTGATATTCCAGTGTGTCCCATGCAACCACTGAGGGTAACATGTACATTAGTAGCACCTAAGGGCAGCTGCAAGCCTGCTCCATACTGGGTCCTGAAAACAGTCTAGAACTGATAGCTGACATTGGAGGTTTGTTGGAAATCCAGTTGTCCTATGACAATATGTCTTTGGCCAGACATATTCAGACTTTCCTATGAATGCAAATGTATTTTACAGCTTTTGTGATTACTGAATGAGACCACTTTTGTCTGTGTAGGTTCTGAATAATGCAGGTCATAGTAAATCAAAGCTTGATCCAAAAGCATGGACTTAGTTGAGAATCCAGAAGACTTTTCACCTCTCCTCTGAAAGGCTTCTTCAGTTTTAAACTAACTGGTGGATGGAGCTCTGTTAAGGGATGGTTTTCAACCTTAACATGGATGGCTTCTTTAACACCCCTTTCAAAACCAACAGTCTTCCCTGGCCAGTATGTGCACCTGGTCATCTTCAAAGGAGTGTCCTTTGACGTTCAGATGTAAGTGGACAGCAGAATCCTGTCATGAAGAGCTGGCTCTACTATGCTGTGCCATGAGTTTGTGTAGTTGTTGTTTAGTCTCTCCAATGTATAATACCCTGCATTATGCATTGTACTGGGTAGTTTAAACAACATTGCTATATATCATAGTGAAATTATGAAATTATCTCTCCATCCATATTCTATATGAGTGACCATGGGAGTAAGGTGATGTGGATAATTGCTTTGAGAAAAACCTCCTAATTGTCTCCCGGGTTGTTGTCTTGAGGCTTCTGTGGGTTTTGTAAAAACCAATGCAGATGTCTGCTGTAGTGTCTTGCCAGCAGCGTGATTATTCCATTGTTAGGCTCATGGAGGCGTACCTGGTGTATAACTGAAACAGGAGGTTTTTGTGCCACAGAATAGGAGGCCTTTCAATCACTGATGATTGAAGAGTTCAGCTTCTTCTTAAGGTCAGGAGGTGTTTTTGGAAACTTTAAGGTCTCTTCATCAGCTATGAACTACTTTGACAATAATTTCAATGTTCAGTGTGGTCACCCCCCTAGATGATTGGTTAAGGAAATAGATCAGGTTATTATTACAAGGTTATTAGGTCTATTTTGCTACCCAAAGCTAGGGGTATTGGCATTCAAATTTAGAGTGCATTTTGACAACATTTCCTGAAAATCTGCTGTGTTTGACTCGTCCAAATGTGATCACTCCTGGCACCGCAAAACCAACATGATGACAGCCAAATGCTGACCTTTTGGCAGCTGACAAACCAATGAGTTACACCAATTGCTAGATGCATTATTTGTACAGTCTATAATTAAAAGATTTAGTGATAAAAATCTCATCCATCATGTTTACATTATTTAGTTTCTTGATCTGTTTCGATTGGACATTGTTTCAGCGTGTTTCATTAACACACCAACATTCACATTAGCCAAAAGATATTTTTTGTGTGGAAATAGAGCATTGAAAATGACCCAAAAATATGCTTAATGGAAATCTACCTTTTGTTGGACTAAATATCCTGTCTTTAGCCTACAGTATTTCCTTGCCAAATAAAGTATTGTTAGATTTGGCCCTGGCACACTGGCTAGCCTGTCTTTTCCAAGCTCATACTGTAGGTCCAGTGCCAGGGGTATTATATATGTACTTTAGCTGCAACCAATCTCAGGGAAGATCCTGGCCTCATTTATGGCTTCTCTGGAAGCCATGTCCTTGGTAGCATCTGGTGACTTGACTGGAAGGAGAAGTACTTTTGTCAAGCAAAATTTAGAATTTGACTGTTGAATTATATATTTCACAAGGGTGGAAAGGGAGAAAAATGTTGATCTAGACCAGTGATTCTCAAAGTGGGGTCCCAGGACCCCCAGAGGTCCGCGAACCATAGCTTGGGGGTCCGCGGAATAATTTACAAAAAATTGTAAAAGAGTGCTGTATCATTGAAAAAGCATATCTACAAACTGGGACCTCTTGCACCAATAAAATCAGCTATTTTGTCCAATACTCCCGCCCACTTTAGTTTTGTGCCAATAGATCAACTCTGATATGTTCGTGACATGTCTGTCACTTCATTGTCACAACGAAAAAAAACCTCAAAATAAAAAACACCTCGGAGCAAACATTTTATCAAAGTTTATAAAATGAATTACTTGGAAAGTATAAATGTAGTCTAAATCTATCGTTGCAAAGTATTCCATAGTACATTAATACATTGTATTAATATGTGCTTATCAACGTTACAATAATGAGGGGGTCCTTGGAAAAAATGTTCACCTGCAAGGGGTCCATGGTCTAAAAAAGTTTGAGAACCCCTGATCTAGACTAAAGATATCTATGATCTTGTAGTTCTTCTGATTGAATATTCCATAGGAAAATCAAGGCCGAGTCAAGAGCCTTCCTTACAGACGACTAGTAACGGTCTGAGGGTTTTTCCATAAAGAAACATAAACATTGTGACATAAAAGGTGTTTGACTGGGTCGGACATGTAGTCTCTACTATGAAAGAACTACGATTAAAAATGTAACCTTGTCTGGATTTGAAGAAAGCTAAAGACAAATTTGATATCATAAGGTGAATATAATGTGATGCATCTTACCATTCATTTCAGTCTGGTATGGATTAGAATACATAACATGAGTAAAGACCATTGTTAAAGAACGCAGTTAAAGGATGTCCATTGATGTGGACACAAAATAAACTAAAATAAACTAATGCAATTAAGCCTGTGCTGAATGGTCTATACAAATATTCAGGGTGTAAACAACCTGCGTCTGCGGATGTATTCATGAAAAGATGTGTAGGACCAACATATGCCTGCTTCAAGATTGCAGACTTTTGTTTGTGAACCAATATCTGACACTTTTAGATGAACAAATGGTGATTTGTTCTTATGTTGTGTGTGTCTAATTTAAAAGGGCCACATTACAACTAATTATGATTGTTAAATGATTGAAAGTCATTGGCATAATAAATGTATTTCAAACATTAATTGGACTTGTACCACAACAAAAAAAAGTGAAAATGATAGATTTTTATAAAGCAAATGTGAATGCATGTCCGTCATTCAGCATATTATGAATAGCCCAATGGGTTTTAAATTGCAATAACAACAAATACTAAACATTTCTTCCATGTATGAGTCCAGACAAACTTCACACAGTTACATTAGAGCATACATTAGTCTGTTTTGTACATGTATATTCTGTATAAACTCTGCCATAGAGGTTGGAATTTCTCTCTCTTTCTCTTAGTCCTCCAGTTTTCCACTTTGTATAATCCCTGCTCTTTCACTCTCTCTCCAGCCCCCACCGTTACCCACCCCTCCTCTCCCTCCAGTCGTGTCATCTTGCCCGTACCCCACCTATCTGTTCGGCTACATCTCCAAGATGCTGTAATTTCCTTGGCCCGGCTTGATGTTTATTGTGAGGCTGAAATTGAAAATGGCCTGTAATGGAGCGAGCCTCGAAGCCCCGGGACCAATTCACAATCTAAATGACTTGCTCCTTTTCAATGGCATCGACTGGAGGGCTCTTTGTGCAGCCTCGTACCTAATCAACCTCCAGTGTGACCCCCAGCTCTCGGGGGCCACTGTTGGATTAATGATAAAATCATTGGTTCAAACAATTATTCGACCTGAAATGGCTGGCCATTTTACTCTGAAAATTAAAGAATGTGAAATTAATTTTTTTTTCTGCACCGTGTTGTAGCTGCACCACTTATGGCTGAACTCTGCCCCCTAAACTCTTGATTTTATATGAAAGAGTGCTTTTTACTTTATCAAGTTTCTCTCTTGAAGCTTTTTTTCATATTCCCTCACTGCGTGCGTTGTTGCAAATAGCTTCCCAGGTGTCAGAGTAGCAAGGCTTCAGCTATGTGCTTGTCTGTCAGTCCCTCTGTCTGCCTGTCAGTCTAACTTTCTTTTTATCAGTCTGCTAACCCATCTGCCTGTCTCTCTGCTGTTAGTTTGACTAGAAGATTTTCTCCAAAAAGAATCACTTTTTTTCACTCAGCCAGAAATAACCTTGAGACAACAATGTGAATAAAAATAACAACCAACATCTATGAAGAGATTATTGTGTTTTTATGTTGCTGACAAGAACAAATACAACCAGTGAGGTTTTACAAACCTTTTTTAGCAATCTTAAAAACCTAATACAGTTCATAACTTGCTGTGATGTCATTTTGGTTTAGGAAAAACCTTTAGCTTGTCACCTGTACAAATAGCTCCTTTCGTTCGGCTATTGTTGTGAACCTTTTCTCTTAGGTGCATCTTGTAAGGATCCTGTTTTCCTGAGGACATCTGCCACCCCTCAAATATGTGGGAGAGTAATATGAAGTGTTGTTAAAGATGTGACATATGGAGACATTATTTACCAAAAGCAAATCAGCCGATAGAAAAGGTTTTTCTTTTTAATATTGCACACGTTGGTGCATTCAGAAGCGGCTAAAAACCATATTCCCATGGCGACCATGTTGCCCTGATGTCATGCTCAGGGTGGGAAGCTCAGAAGTTATCATTATGCATCTTAATTGACCTCTGACTGATTCAGGCGTCAGACTTCTGTATAATTCAAGTCTATATTTAAATTCTCTTGGCAAAAAATCTTTTAGGAAACGCAGTTTGTGTTTCCAACAGAATGATGCTGTACGTGTGCAGTGGTGAGCGGTGTGTGTTCAAAGAATATTTCAAGAAGCAGCCCTACATCATCCTATTGAAATTAGGTTAGGTTAAACCTACAGTGGGTTACTTTATATAATAATTGTGCTTTCTTCTCAACCTGCACCTCTTCTCTCTAAATACAGCGGTTCGATCTGCTTCGTCTCTTTCAATTTCTCTTTGCCCGTTTCTGTTTTTACATTAGCTTATTAATCAGAAGCATGTTTTATAATGACGTCCAATTAACCCCACTCACATATTTAAATGTTCAATATTCCGTTCTCATAGCAGGTCATCCGCATAAACTTTCATTTCTGGTGTAACACAATGATCCAAAACTAGGAGCTAAAAAACTAAGAAAACTAAGAGCGCAGATAATGCACCCTTACAGTAGTTATTAGATAATGACTTTTCTCAAGTCCATTTGGCATTTCTTAAAGATCCAAATGTTGCATTTCTTTCTCTTACAAACACACAGAAAGCATTGGAGGAGAGATTGTACATTGGAAACGTTATGTACCGAAACACAGCCAATATAAAAACTGTTATATTGATGAGTTCTGGGTACTATATACTCTGTGATGCTAAAGCTCTTCCTTTGGAGGAAGAATAAATACTTGAGTGTGCTTATTTAGAAATAACTTGTGGTTTTGGACACCCTAACTTCTATATTTAAAGATAAACAGTGGTTCAGTAGGAGGGTGAAATAAGATGCCGCATTAATGGGTTCACCTGTTTTTAACCCTTATATTTCACGTGAGCTGTCCAAGGCATGTCCTTTCCTCCTTCCCAATGCATTCTGGGACTGTGACCCCGAACAGGGTAAGTGAGCCTCATATATGGATGGATTATAGATTGGCTGCTCGTGTGCAGCTAAACACTGATGAGCCCTGCTGTGCACTTGTGTCTGTCAAACACCACTTGATTACTGGCTGTGTATTTATCATCATCATCTTCATCATCATTACTATCAGTCTGCACCCCTCTCTTAAGTCTGAGACAATAGGCTCTCCTAAAAGGCTCTTATTGAACTGGAGCTCGGTGGCGTTCACAGCCTTGGCGCGGTCCTCACCGTCCCCAGCAGCCTGCAGTGTGGCTGGGTAATTACCCAGGGATTGATTCCCCTAACAGAGACCATTTTTTCACCTCCTACAGAATCACTAAGAGGCTTATAATAAGCCCTGCTCACCTCCATAGCTTCCTAGCTAATGTCTCAGAGAACCGGTGCTTCTATTGACTTGTTGATGGAGATGCTGGAGCTGTGCTAAAGGCAGATGGGCGATGGGAGGAGACTCTGTCTTCACTGTAGAGTTGATTATTAAAAGGCTGCCAGTTCTGTTTTTTGTGATACCTGAGATAATACATATATGTGTGTGCCATGGGGATCTTTGTCAGAGACATCAATGGAAGGTTTTCCTCCTAGACTTAAGTCAATCTTTAACCTTTGCCCTGTGTCTCAGATTTAGCTTATGATAATGGCGCCTTTAAGGGGACTGAGAAAGTTTCTAGAAAAGAAAACTGTTTTGGTGTTTGATGTGGCAACTTAAATCCTGTGGGGGTGTTTTTAAGTTTCAGAGTATCAGAAGTCAGTCAGGTGACAAAAGGACCAAAAAGTTTGGCTCACACGATGCTCCTTTAAACAAAACCGCCTTCATTGCTTTGCTAATTATCATTCTGAGGACGCAGCAATTTGTTACTTCCAATCTGCCAGTCAGCAGCGGGGCATGAAGAGGGCCGAGAGCCAGAGAGAACAGAGGCTTTCATTCATTCAGGGAAAGCGGGAGCCACTGATGGAGGAGGGGGTGTTGGTGTATGTTTGTGTGTGTGTGTGTGTGTGTGTGTGTGTGTGTGTGTGTATAACTTGATAAACCTTGTACATCTTCACCGTTTCTATCAGAAAGTTTGAGTTAAAGGATGAGGACAATCTTCTGTCATGGTGGATTTTTGTAAATCATTTCCTTATTAATGTATTCATGTTGGGTCAAAGAACTGATGGTGCAGATGATAGTATAATAAGACAGTATCAGAAGTGAACAAGCCAAAGTGACTTCACCAATGATTTGTGCACTGCTGTTTCAAAGCCTTGAGTTTGGCATTTTTGCGAAGGCCAACTTTTTTGTTTAAGATCCGGGGAAGCCAAGTGCAGTGATTTGAAATAGCTGATGTCACTTTCAATCAAACTGTTCATGCACTTAGTCATGTAAAACCTTGATTTTTTTTTCCAAAGGGTGAGGGGTCTGTATCTGGACAGACCCTGGCCTCTGTCTGTATTTTTGGGGGGTTTTCTCATCATGTTGCTGTGTTTCTGTGTGCACTAATGTGGAGCTCACGGCACATACTCTGCAGGATGGAACTGAATGAAACCTTAGTGATGAGGTGACCTCGCTGTCTTTCTGTCGGTCTGTAACAGACACTAATGTAACTTGTGCTTTTTTATGAGACGCCATAAGGACTTTACAGATGTCTTTGCCAACCTCAGTGTTAGTGTGTCATGGCTGTGCATGAGCTTTAGGCATGTTTATTAGTTTGGAAGAGTATACCCGCTTTGAAACAAACATAAAATAATATCTTCTGGTGCTTTATTAATATTAGCCACGCTCACTCTCATCACTTCAACTCTATGTCACTTGACCTCCGCTGCTCTCTCTCTCTAGAGCCCCGTTTCCACCAAGGGGTCCGGTATGGATCAGTACAGTTTGGTACAGTTTGGTTCGGTAAAGCCTGATCCTGTTTGCGTTTCCACAGCCAACCGTGCCCTATTTGGTAGGCGGCTTGTAAGCCGGATGCCGATAGCCGCGTCAGCTACGTAATAGCGTGACATCATAGCAGCGCGACACAGTATACCCCGCCAATAAAATCAACAAAGAAGAAAACGCGACACAGTAAACATAGACCAACGATGGAAGACATCCAGCAATTCATCTACTTTTTCCTTGGCATGTGGCTCTTTGTTACAAGACGCAATCAAGCTTTGTTTCAGAGAAGGCTGCGTGCCGCGAGGAGAAATACAGCCGAAAAAGCAAGAAAGCTGTTGGAGGTGTTACTTGATAGTTCTGATAACAACAGCACATTAGCTCGACAGAAACGACGACGCAGAAGGGTAAGCCAACTTTCATTTCGTGTGTTACAATGTATTTCTGATGTAATTGTACTCATGTTCTGCCTGCCTGACGTATGTTCAATTGAACTATACAATAGGAAACTATTAAACTACGTTTTTGTTCACTGTTATGTAGTGTTTCTCATTTCGAGCAACAGTTATACCAAAATATAGTAGCCTATGTTTTTGCAGCAGTGGCACTTTTATTTGAGTAAACTAACTGAAAAATACCTCCTCAACACTGCTAGGTTTTATTAAATTGTTAATATGATTTTACATTATCATTGACTTTTATTGATGTTTTATTATTAGTACTAATAACTTGTGTGTTCCAGATAACTCAACTGCTGGATAATCATCGCCGCAGGAGGAGAAGCAGTAGGAGACAGCCTGCTAGGGGAACAGCAACATCTACATGTACAGGTGCAGAGGTCGTTTTAATTAAAGGAAATCAAGGGTAAAATTCATTAAATGTATCAATGTGGTGGGGGGGTCGAGCCAAATGTAAGCTCAAACTTATGAATAGTTGTTTTTTTGCCATCAAAGTTTGAATAAACATAACTTTTTAGTCATAAATGTCCAAAGACTCAGCATTTAGTATTCGTAATGGTGGATAAAAACATGAATGCAAAGAGTTTCCAACAATGTTTCTTTTCCAAATCAAGGGCTGAGGATAATGTAAACTCACTAATCTCTGCTGAGATTGTCTTTTTCTTTCTTTTTTCTTTGTGTCTTCTGCCCCTTTTTGGTATCAAATAAATACAGAGCATGTGCTGACCAACATTTCTGTTTTATGACACAGTCACTCGTCTAAAGTACTACTGTACCCATAGTAATGAACTTAACAATGACTCTTTTATCTAATCCCACTCTAAGATTGCGTACAAATTCAGCACATCCATGCAAGCTCCTCTCTTTTTGTGTGTTTTCTCGCCTGCATTCGCTGCTCTGCCGTCTCCTGAAAGGTAAACACTTTTTAGCCAACGTGCTCAATTTTGAGGACAGAGCCCAAACTGCTGACTGTCAGTTTGTTTGTGTATGTGTTGTGATGAATATGACGGAGTGCAAACACAGTCCCCGACATAAATAGTACTTGTTAACTGCAGGAAAATACCTTTCATCTGGAGAGGACACGATTTTCATAAGAATATTTCTCACTACTGAAAAGACTCCAAACCTTTTTGTGGAAGCTTGAAGTGACAACATGTGGAAAGAAAGTGGTTGAATGCAATTAGTCTCTCAGATGTCCTCTTTTTTTTTGTAACGACTGCTCTGTCCCCTCCCGACAGTTTTATTTTTCTGTGCTGTTTCTCACCCATCCCACCTTCTCAACTGGGACAAACATTTCTCTAATGAGGGGGTCGGTTGGGAAAGCTGTGGGGAGTGGAGCGTGGATGTGACCTCTGGCATAGTTGGACACTTATTATTCATGGGACGGGGCCCTGATTGTGAAAAAGCTGTGTGTGTGTGTTTGTACTGTGTGTTAAAATCTTGCAGTAATTCTGCACTTTCTGTAGCAAACTGAATTTTATTTCCATGTTCAGGTTTAGAAATGTTTTGAAGTTGTAGTGCTAGTCAGCAGTGTGTATATTCGTATGATTGTGCTTGTTATTAATGGGTGTGTGATTGTGTGTGTGTGTGTGTGATTGTGTGTGTGTGTGTGTGTGTGTGTGTGTTTGGGAGGGGTGGTCCCAAGTTTCTAAGGCAGCTCTGTCTCTAACTGAAGCACATTGTTCAACATCAAGGGATGGGAATGACGCTTTTGGCAGCACACACACACACAGGAAAGATGAACTCACGCACACACACTAAACACACACATGCAGTATACACTACTTACAAGAGGACCGACTCATCATGACACAGCCCGGCATCTATTAATAGCCTGTCAGAGCTCAGTCAGCACCATTGTTTCAGCAAAACACATATTTTATGACTCACGGTCGCTCTCTTGCAGTGTGATGTAAAACTGAAAATGTGTCATGGCTCAGGAGTGCATGGGGTGACCTCCCACAGCTTCTCACCTCGAACACCACGGAGAAGATGACAACAGGCACTGAGAAGAAGAAAGAGAGAGAAAGTTAAGATAGTCATATTATGATTAGGGTTTCCAAGCACTGATCAAGCCTGGAACATCTGTATGACAAACAGTTGATTATCCTGCAGGTGAGAGACAACAGTTGGGGGGGGGGGAAGGGACAAACAGTGCAGGGTACACATACAGCTATAACAGCCCTGTTCTTACTTTGACGTGCAGTACTTTGTTGATCTAAAAGGTAATCGTAAGGAAAATCTCATTGGGTGCATTATTGTCTCATTTGAAATAGCTGTCGACCAGAACAAGTGCAGTTTGGGTTTCATTGTGTGTGTGTGTGAGGTGTGATCTCTATTTACTGCATTACAAAATGTAGAATCTGTAAACAGGGGTTGTGATTTTCAGCATGTTAAGTGTTGTGGTTTCCATTTGTAGTCCAAGCTATATTGACCAATTACGTATCAGCAATGGTCCATGTGATAGAAAATCCGTCATCTGTGGCAGTTGTAAGCTTGTAAAAACTTCGACCAATGTCTGCCACGAGGTACCAATCTGATGAACCAATCGTGCCTCCCTGCTTGTTCTCTACCCCTTGCGTGCTCTAGCCCACACTCAAAGCGCCGTTGTAAGTAAAAAATACTCACGTTAATTTTTACATGTATTATGATACAGTTTAATGTTTACTTACCGCTGAATGAGACATGAGACGACGTAGTTTCTACACAATGCAAGCGATGAGCTGAGGTCTGCTTCTGGAGAAATGTCGCTCGTGCATGTAAGTGAGGGGCGTGGCTTTTGAAGGGGTGGGTGTAGCCGAAGCACTGAGGGAATGTTACTTTCAAAACCATGCTAGTTTTTGAAAATTACCGAACCTGCCTTTAATTGCAAGTAAATCACATAGAAAATGGGTGTCTTTTCAGGCTCATAACGCTGATATGAGACGAATGGGCGCTACTCTGGGACGTTACGCCATATGGACAAGGAAGTCTTGCCTGTAACCTCTGGCTTCACTGGGATAACGGAGAAATTCACATCCATTCCCAAAGTGTCTGATGTGTGTGTATGTGTTTATGTTATGTGATGTATTTGGAGCTATGGGATAGTGTAGTAGTTTCGGCCTCCCACCTCGTCACATGGTGGAGGACGGGTCAGCTGTGGGTGGCCTGTGTAAAGGTCAGCTGGCTTAGCAAGCAACCAGGAGGTCTGCGTGTTTGTGTGTGTGTGTGTGTGTGTGTGATCAGACCATTCTCGTGTGTATATGTGCATGTGTCAGATCTTGGGACACAGTGCTTCCTTTCTCCTCCTGAAGCTGCAGTGGCTTCTGGGTAATGGCTGACTCAACTCCCAGACATCATTGATTCTCTTTCTCTCTCTCTCACACACACACTCCCGCACACACACACTCACGCACGCACTTCCCTTCCAGTAAACCTTCTCCCACAACTACCACCACCACCACCATGGCAGCAGAACATTCAGCGTAACCATGGCACCTTCTCTGTGTTTTAATGGAAGCCCCGCTGACCTGTGACATCATTAGGGCAACTAGAAGTTGATTGGTGCTCCGGTAACCATGGCGCATGATGAGCAGGGAGGCCGAAACTAGTTAGGGGCAAGACTGGGCCAGTAACTGTGGGAATGACTGGAAATAATAGACGAAAGAAGAAAAAGAGTAGGGGAAATAACACATTTGGGGGTTCTTTACGTGCCTAATTTTAAGCTTATTCTTTAAAAGAAAAATAGAAAATATATGAGTAGTGAAATGTCAACATGCTTAGCATTACAATCCAAACTAATACAGCCATCATGTGACTGGTTGGTTGGTTTCCTGTCTAGTTTATTAAAAAGGAACATTTTATTTGTCACAATTAAATGTTGCTACAACTTCATAAGTGTACTTTTTTTATCTCAAGGTCCCACAGGTAACAGATTATACAGATAAAGAAAAGGTACTTAAAAAATAACACTTGAAGACACATATTAATACATTTCCTTTTCTCCCATCATGCATTTCATTCCATTGAAGCTTATCCCTGCTTCAGTGGAGCTTAAATACTTCCCCAGTAGTTTCTGCTGTAACAACTATTCTTCCAGTCCACACAAAACAACACAAGACATCCAGTCAAATCAGAAAAACATCCTCAAAATAAACCAAACAAAATGGAATCAAATTCAGAAAATAAAAAAGTTCTTTCTCCTGCAGGAAGCTCAATCAATGCAGCTCAAAGAGGTCCAGATTTATGAACATAAATGTACACTTGACATGAAGGTAAAGATGCTCCTCCCTCAGAGTGGTTCAATAGTTTGGACCGCTATTAAAAGGTCCGAGCTTTGATTCAGATGTGTTGAAAATGTTTCCATCTGTGATGAGATGAAAGGAAACCTCTGACTTCTTGTAAGCAGACTTCCCCCCTTTGAGTTCAGCATCCAGGTACTTCTCAGACCTTAGCCAGCACACGTCCCACAAAACCCAAATTACAAGTGAGTCATCATGTTAACCCCTTTTCTTTTTACAGCAATAATGAAATATGTTTGTGTACATTTCAGCTGACATTTCATCTACACGTTTATGCTTTTCAACCTCCAGGTCAAAGCCAAGCCATGAAATATCAAGCATGCACAGAATGCATAGCCCAGATTGGGTCCAGATTGAGTTGTAATTATGTAAGAGTAAATCAAACCCTGATAGCATTATGTAGGTTTGTCAGTCTGAGAAGTTCAACAACGATTTCAGTCGGACTATCATGTTAAACGTATTTCAAAAGTCCAGTTTTTGTCAGAGTAACAAAATAACTCAACTCTGTTACACATCATGTAAACATACTGAGTGTTGATAGCTTTTTAAGCTTTCAGAGAACACTAAGGGGTCTAGATTGCTCCCTTTGCCATCTGTGGCAGCTAAAACTGCCAAAATAAAATATTATTTGCAATTTCAAGTTCAGTGACTCTTGATTATAATATCATTAAAAATATTGAAGGAATTTTATATGGCTAAAATGCTCAACAAATGTTGTGTCAACATCATTCTCCTTCTGATGAAACCTGATCAACATGGCTGAGCCTTCTCTCTCCCAGTCTGTTTGTCTGTCTCTGCCTGTCTCCCTGGCCGTGTTGATGGCGACAGGAGACAGTGGCGTGCTGGCAGGTGCATGCCACCGAATTACCATCCACACACGTACACACACATGCACATACACACAAACACACAAAAAGCAGGCCTCTCCTGTGCTGAGAAGGCTGCCATTATCATATCAAAGCGTCTCTCACAGAGACGTGGCAGCGCTTCAATTTAAGCAATTAATGCAGAGAGAGACTCTGTCACACAGCCCAGCATCCCCCCCATCCCTCACTCCCCCCCCCCACACACACACACACACACACACACTCACGGATACACATGCAGAGCTCTCTTGTGGCACTCTGAGACGAACAAAGGTGTTGGGAAGCGTGGATCCATATTCTCAAGGCCATCGTGCTGATTTTCCTTTTCCTAGTCCAGCCTTTAAATGAAACAGCTCTTTTGCACACTTGGTTCCAGGTCTTCCATCAATTTCGAGACAGTCAAAACACTTTTACTATGACGTGCTTGATTTCAGTCGAAGCTTATTACGAAGATTTTTCTTAGATATTACAGTTCCTACAGACTTTGGCAAGTTGCAGTATGTCTGGCTTTCTCCCATTTGAACCTGTTAGAACACAGCCAAGGAAAGAAATGACCAAACGTCCCAAATGAGTGTTAGTGGACCGTATTGTAAATAATATAAACAGTCTATGGTGTGGACCCTCAGTAAGCAGCGGTCCAGTAAGTGTGACTCCCCAGCAGCAAACTGTCATATCAGCGTTTTCCAGCTCTGTGCACTGAGCTTATGATGGTGAAATGTTCCTGTTTAATTATAGTTTGTCATGTTCTGATAATAAAGAATAATTAAACCATAATTAACCATCTGGTTTCTTCAACTTTCACTCAGGAGCAAAAATCAGCTTTTAAATCTGAAAGAAATAATGATTGACAATTATCGTGATAATTATCGATATCGACTGATATGACATTTTTTATCGTGATCAAATTTTTAGTCATATTGCCCAAGCCTAACGTGTACGCTATGTGCAGGCTACTTTTAATATGGAAGACTTTTGGATAAGCTCGATCTAAACAGGCACAGAAGGATCCTCTTCGAGCCAATCAGACATGCTTTTAAACCTGAGTATCCACCAATCAGTGCACTCATTGTACCTTCTCCCTCCTGTTTAGGAGAAATTGGCCCCCGTCATTTAAGCTTTTCAACCAAATCTCCCCAATATTCATCCCCCTCTTCCTCCTCTGCTGCCTTTCTCTTTTGCGCTGGATTGTTTTGAAGTACTCCATCTTTTTTTTTTTATTATTGAGGCAGCACTTTATTAGACACAGCTGTTCAGCTGAACCCAGCAAGGCCTGGATTAGCTGCCAAGAGCCTTTCTCTCTCTCTCTCTCGCTCTCTCTCTCTCTCTCTGTCTCTCTCTCTCTCTCTCTCTCTCTCTCTCTCTCTCTCTCTCTCTCTCTCTCTCTGTCAGGTGGGATGCTGAGGGGTGAATAGGCAGTGATGGAGAGCAGCTATGTGAGAATGTGGATAAACCTTGGCTCCAGGCCCTCAGAGTTATCTGCAAAGCAAGCTCGCAGAAGGGCCATGATTGTATATGCTAGTTTGAAAGGAACAAACTTGGTGTCCAGGCGGATCATGGTCCAATCATGTTTCCTAAAATGGCTCACACAGGATTATAAGTGACAAGTTATACACTAATCATTAAACAAAACCAATATGTATATGTGCTATAGAAGGCACACATTTTCCTTAACTTTGTAATCGCTGATTGCTCGCTGTGTTTTGTAACATATGAAGAAACATTTGTCAATCGAACTGTATTATTATACATTTCTTCTCAGCATTTGTCCTCACAGGAACTCTGACTCTCTGATGTTTCATTTGATTTCTCTTTGCCTTTTTTGGCTGTCTCTATTTATTTTTAATCCTCCTTTTCCTTGTTTCTGTTTCAAACTAATTGAAAATATAAAATAGCAATCATATATAAATTATTTACAATCAATATAATAGGTTACTTAGAAGAATTTACAATCTTGAAATAAACAGCGGTATTATTCCAGTTAAAAAGATGTATTACTGCTCATGATGGAGAAAGTCGGATGATACTTTATAGGAATAAAACTCAGCTTTTAAATGTGGATGCACCGATGCATCGGTTCAACATCAGTATCGGCCGTTGTTGGCCCTGTTGACACATGATGTGGCATGAACCAATGTCAGTAGTTGATGTTTATTTGATGTGCTAAATCAATTTAATGATCTAGTACACTTAACTACTGATTCAGAGAAGAGGTTTGTTTATTGGACAGATGAAGTCTGTTGAACAAACTCAGACTTGTTGTCATTGTCAAAGATGAGAGAAAAAGATGGCATTGTGGGAGTCTTACACCAAAAGAAGTGATGAAACAAACATCCGCATCGTAATCTGCAATCAGCTAAATTGTTATTTCAAACATTGGTAGTATCGGCATCGGCCCTGATTTTCCACATCGGTGCATCTCTACTATTAAATATGATTTAACCATTTCTTAGTATAAATGGAGCAAATTGCTATTTGAGAACTTGAATTAATTTGTCTGCAAAGTTAAGAGAAAAACTTGCTCAATATGAGGTCACAACAAAGGTGTGGCTCATAGACTTAAAGAACAGAAATTAGTCAACATCAGATAATTGTGTTTCTAACCAAACAGATAAAGTGAGGAAGTAATCTAGAAATACAAAGAAACACTAATTCTCTCCTCATTTATGTAGTGATCTATCAAAGCCCACAGAGAGGTTTTGCTTGCAGTCTTGAGCTATATATAAGCGCTTGGCTGTGTATAATTAAAACACAATAGGCTCTAATAATGTACAGAACATCCAGTGGGGAAATTGTAAACTCTGTCACTCACTGGAAGACTCAACTGTGGCACGATAATACACCACCATCATTATCATTACAAACACATACATAAAGGTCATTAGGTAACCACTGTAGGAATTATTTAACTGATTAAACTGGTTTCAGTTAGAAAACATGACGAGGGTTATAGCTTAGAGTAAAATTAAGCTCAATACAAAACCTGTCAAACTGCAGTTTCAGATAGTACAGTAGGTAGAGTTTCATTACACCCTTCTGCCACTAGGGCTGTGCTCAAAAAATCCATATGGAAGTATATCGTCATGTGCTCCTTGCCAGTACATGTATCGATGCTAATGTTACAGAATCAATACAGCTGCAAAACTGTGATGACAGTTTTGAAAGACAATTGACCTATGGTACAGTCCACAATAACACCATAGCTCTGGGATTAAAATATTTAAATGTATTTCTAGGATCTCTGAGGACCTGAAGTGAAGTGTTTTAAGTTGTAGGATAACGCCTCTCCTGTTATTTCTCAACAAGAACAGCTGTTGTAGTAAATTCTGTGTAGGACTTGGTCATTATCCAAAATCAATTTACATCATATGTATGGTATCGTGGCCTCTGTATCCTCATACATATCTTATGTATCACCAGTCACTCTACCACCACACATGCTAATTTCTCCCGTGGTTCTCATCACATCACAACTCTATTTCTCTTAAGCCCTGTTCCTCGTGTCTTTGACGTTTAGAGAGTTTATACTTCTAAGCCTGTTCTCCTTCATATACACATGAATACACATTTTATTCCTCTTGATTGGCAAGACCAGCATGAAGAGCCATATTTATCAACGTGAAACCAAACCTTAATCAGCTGGAATCCCTCTTATTACGTTGCATAAGGTTGTCTGCAGACATAAAAGCAAACACAAAGAACTGACTACAGGAGCCACTATAGTAGTTATTTTCCTACATACTGTTAACTGGGGTCTCAATCCTCCAAGATTATCTTAAAGACATTAGGATTGAGAATCTGCTTGCCGGAATGAAATGGAAAATGTACCTTTCTTTTCCTTTTTACCGCAACGCCGTGAAGTCACAGACTGGGACACCAATATTAAGGTTGTGCATTACGCCCATGTGTCCAATAGTTCAAATGTGTGCATGCTGAGTGAGACAACATTGCTTGTTTACAAAAAATGAATGCGATAAATTCAGACTTGTGCGATGTTTTTTTTTTGTGAATGGTCATATTTCATTTCAAACCTTTATTTATTCTTGAAAGGACACTGAGGTTTCCCTAATTTCCAATGCCATGATAATGACATTGCGATTATTTGCACAGCCCTAGTTCTTACATGTCGTTTTGTAAGTTATCCATAAACATTCAATTTTGACGCGAGTGTTTGAGGATGTGTTAAAAATATAAATATAACATTTCGCCTGTGTCTGATATGTTTGTGTTCCACTCCAATGTTAGTTGTTGTTTTTTCAAGTACAATGATTGAACTATGCTTCTAATAGGAGTGCTTGAAAGGAGGATCTGTTAGGATGTGTTATCAGTGACTGAAACACTCTTGTTGCTTCTGATGACTTGACCTCAGGACCTCGCATATCTCCCTGTCTCTTTATTTTTCCTCCTTTGTTATTTCTAACTTTATCTCTGTCTTGCTTTAGCTGTCTATCCGTCCTGTCCTTCCTGTCTGTCTGACTCTCTCCTCTTGTCTGTATCTCACCATGAGTTGCCCTCTGCTTGCAACAGCTGCTTGATGTTTGTGACAGGCGGTGCGATATCGCTGACAATCTGTAGTCGTTATCAGAGAGGGCCGCCGCGAGAGGCTCTGCCTGGCTAAATTGAAAATTGCAAATGAAAATCCTGCTCACAGCGTTTTTTGAAATTCATCAGCCATTCTGTCAGATGACCTTTTAGGCATCAGGTTCGGCTGATAAAACTCCAAATGACAACACTCAGCTATGATCCAATTTTCAACACTGTCCCCTTCCTCCCTCCTCCTCCTCCTCCCTCCTACTCTCCGTCACCGTCGACCCAGTGTCGCTGAAGATGATATAGGCTTTCAGGAGAGCCTCTATTGTGCTGCTGATGAAGAGGTTTTGTTTGGGGGAGATGGCCCTGCTGTGTGTGTGTGTGTGTGTGTGTGTGTGTGTGTGTGTCTGTGTAGGGGTGTGAGGGTTTTAGGGCATAGAGCATGGCCTGGCCTGGCCTCGTCCTGGTCCGGCTGTTGTTGTCCAATCACAGCGAGGATCAGAGGCCAGGAACGTGCAAGCGTTTAGAAATACAGGAGCAGAATGAGAGAGAGGTGAGAGGGTGTAATAAACACTAAGAGTAGATGTCACTCTAAATGGCTTTTCTTGGGTGGGTCAGTGTGTGCTAACATTGACTGACGTGTGTGTGTGTGTGTGTGTGTGTGTGTGTGTGTTTAAGCCTGTGTATCATCTCAGGAAAGGAAAGAGGAAAAGAAGGAGCAGAGCTGATCCTCTCAGTCTATCAGAAGCTCTATCCGTCTGTAATTGAATTCTCTCCCGCTCCCATTGTTGTCTTTTTTGTCTCTGGGGACGGGATGGTCAGATGTTTTTTATCCTCAGGTGCTGCTGTATTGCAGCTTCTATGTTCTACCTTACACTTAAAAAAAACATCTTGTTGACATTTCGTCCAATCTAGATTTTTTGTTGTTGTTTTGTTTTTTGTTTTTTTGGGGTTGGGGGGGGGGGGGCTGATGCGGAGCTCAAGTGACCAGAAAAAAATCAAATATTATACTTTAAGGAAAGGTTTCAGTTTCTCCCAAATTAATCCCAGCACAATATTATTTTCTAAGGCCAGGCTTGTACTACAGGTTTTGGGCCAGTGCCTCCACTATTCACCCCTCAAGAAAACCCGAGGACAAACCTGTTATGGGCACTGTGTTGCAACTTAAGCTTTGCTCTGATTACTGGTTATATGAGTTGTTAATGGATCAAATCTGGAACCTGCTGAAGCTGAAACTCGAAGCCATACAGAGCCTTTAAAAAATGTTTGAAATCTAGGATTTAAAATCTGGATAATAACGTCAGTGCTTTCCAAGCTGGATCAAGAGCGAGGCATTTCACGTTCAAACTTTTGGAATACTTCTTTTTTTGTTATTTCCTAAAGCAAATGACAAGTCCTGCGAGTTGCAGTCAGTCTGTGTTTCGTTTGCAAGCCTAACAACCTGAAATGACTCTTCTTGTATTCATTAAATTGAAAGAGAGAAAGCCATAATCAGCCTAATGATACGATACGCTACAATACCATACGTATTGTCTGTCAGATGGTTAGACCTCACATAGACTAGAGGATGTGATATGAGTCAGGCAACACTTAATTCTGACATACTGTAGCTGAATTGCGAAACGGAGATAAAATGACTTTTCTGCGTCCAGTTGTGTCTCTTCAGCGCGTGTGCATATGCCAAATCTGTATGAAGCCATGTGTTGGCTCTTTATTTACAAGTGTGGCTCAGCATGTGCCTACATCTGTCTGAGTTTGTGTGTGTTTTTGTGTATGTGCAGCTGTCCCAGGTGTGCGTTATTAATCAGTTATCAGGGCAGTTTATTTGCTGGCTGACAAGTTGCAATTTCCCCCCTGATTCAGGGCCTCTTTGTCAGGTGGGAATTACACTGAGAGCACATGACAAAACACTTCACCTCAGCATCGCTCCCTCACTTCTTCACTCTCACCCCCTTTTGGATTCTGCCATCTCTCCTTTCTCTATTTGGCTCCCCCTTCTCCCCCCTTTTTCTAAGCCTCAACATCTCCCCTACCTTAACTCTTCCATCTCTTCCACCTTCCCTTTTTTCCCTCTCCATCTTTTCCTTTCTTCTATTTTTATTTTTCCTCCAATGAACAACATCATCCTCAGCCCTAGGAGTAAAAAAAAGGCGGACTGTATAATTAATCACACAGCTTGGTCTAATTAGAGATGAATAAGCGTTGTCCCTCTTGTCACACAAAGAAACACACACACACACACACACACACACACACACACCTCTCAGCTTCTTGGCCATAAAAGCAGTTGATACTGTATTAACGGCAAACGGTGCAATCCTTGCCAGAACCCCTCTTTCCTTGATGAATCTGATGAATGTGACAATAATTAGTGAAGACAGATGAGAGGTAAATTATCACTGACAATGCAATGCTGTCCTGTCTGCCGAGAGAGAGAGAGAGAGAGAGAGAGAGAGAGAGAGAGAGAATGGACATGTCAGTGAGAGAGAGGGAGGGAGACACAGACAGTGAGGGACTGTCGTTTGGTTTCATGGAAATTATTATTTTCATGCAAATTATGATGCAGTGATAAAGCTTGATGGAAAACTTAATGGAAAATGTGTAATTTCCTCAAAGTTGCTTAAAATATCTTTTTACAATTGTTCTTGTAATAGATGCTGAAAGATCGTGTAATAAAAAATGCATGCTATACTTTGACCTAAACTTGATATTTACATAGGATGTGTTTTAAGTATAATGTCTTGATAAGCAATAATGTATTCTAAAAGGTTTTAAATGTTCAAGAATCTCTGCGGTGAACCAGAGGTGGTGGTCTCCCTAGATGCGGAGAAGGCATTCGACAGAGTAGAATGGGAGTATCTTTTTGCTGTACTGGGTAAATTTGGGTTTGGCCCGAAATTTATGTCTTGGGTTCGTCTATTATATTCATCTCCTAAAGCTGCAGTAGTCACTAATAAATTATGTTCACAGTATTTTCCTTTAACTAGGGGCACGCGTCAAGGCTGCCCACTTAGCCCATTACTGTTCATTTTAGCGATAGAGCCCCTGTCAATTAAACTTAGAACTACACCATCCATACATGGCATTAGAAGGATGGGGATGGAATATAAAGCTTCCTTGTATGCTGACGATCTCTTAATATTCTTAACGGACCCGCTATCCTGTAAATCCGAACTTTTGAAGATCCTGGTAGACTTTGGTGGTTTTTCAGGTTATAAAATGAACTATTCAAAAAGTGTGTGCTTCCCTATCAATGATACAGCAAAGCAGATTCCAGACACAGACTTGCCATTTTGTATATCACATTCCGGTTTTAAGTACTTAGGTATAAATATCACCCCTTCTTTTTCTGAATTGTTTAAAGCCAACTTCACACCTATTATGGAGAAACTAAAATCTGACCTCCAGAGGTGGAGTGCTATCTACCTTTCTTTAGCTGGAAAAATCAACTGCGTCAAAATGAATGTGTTGCCTAGATTTTTATATTTGTTTCAAAGCATCCCGGTTTTCCTGCCAAAATCCTTCTTCCGTTCACTTGATGCCCTACTCACAAGTTTTCTATGGGGAGGTAAATCTTCAAGACTTCGTAAAACATAGCTTGAAAGGCCAAGAAAAGGGGGCGGGGCTTGCTCTCCCAAATTTCAGGGTTTATTATTGGGCAGCGAATCTGCAAAAAATAATTTACTGGTTTCAGGCCCCAGATACGGGTTGGTGCAGTGAGGAGGCAAAGCTCTGTAATCTGTCATCACTTCCTGCACTGTTAACAACAAAACTTCCTCTCTCCCCATCACAGTTTTCCTCAAGCCCGGTAGTGCGATCAACCCTAAGAATTTGGATACAATTCAGGCAGTCATTTAAATTGTCTGGCCTTTCTATGCTAAGTCCCATATGTAATAACCACCTTTTTCCAGCTGCTGAACTCGATGTCACATTCATACAATGGGACACTATGGGTCTTACTACATGCAAGGATTTTTTCATAGATAATATTTTTCCTACTTTCACAGATTTGGCCAAAAAACACTATTTCTAAATCCAGTTTTTTCCGATATCTTCAGATCCGCCACTTTATTCAAACGCACAACCCATCGTTCCCTCAATTACCTGAAAGTTCAAACTTGGATGTCATACTAAAGATTCCCTTAGCTTTGAAGGGCCAAATCTCTAATTTATATAATTCAATTATGTCGTTTAGTAGTGTATCAACAGACAACATCAAGACAAAATGGGAGGAAGAATTGGGGACAGTCATTTCAGATGAGACATGGGTTAGGGCTCTTAGCTGTGTAAATGTGTACGTCTCAATCTGATTAAATTTAAAGTTCTTCACCGTATTCACTATAGTAAGGCCAGACTTGCTAAAATATACCCTGAACTAGATGAGACGTGTGATCGCTGTAAAGCCACCAACGCAGACTTAGCTCATATGTTCTGGTCGTGCTCCAAGTTGGAAGATTTTTGGAAATCAATCATTGGGATTTTGAATGTTGCTTTTGGTTTAGATGTACAACCTAGCCCTTTAATTGCTATATTTGGGATAAGAGGTAATGACACTGCGATAGCCACTAACAAGAAAAATGTTATTGCTTTTGCAACTCTAATTGCTCGAAGGAGAATTCTCTTGGAATGGAAATCCCAATTACCACCGAAGGCCTCAGTGTGGCTTTCTGATATGATGATGTTTTTTATAATTGAAAAAGTTAAATACTTTCTTAGAGGATCAACCGAAAAATTCAACAAAGTCTGGGACCCTTTACTGGTTTATTTTGACAAACTTGTCACTCTCCCCTCTCATTAGTATATCAGCTACTTATGCTACTTATTTAACGTATAGCACAAACACTTTCATCTTAGGAGAACACCCCCCCCCCCCTTAATTTTTTTTTATTTATTTTTTATTTTTTAATATTATTATTATTTTTTTTTTTTATTATTATTATTATTATTTTTTTTATTATTATTTTTTTTTTTATTATTATCATTAATTCTTTATTTTCAATTTTATTTTTATTTATTTTTACGGCACAGGGATTGTTAGGGTTGGATGGGGTTTATAAAAATATAAAAATGTAAATTGTTAAAATGCTACAATTCTTGTTTCATTGTACATTGTCGCAAAAAGAAATGTAACTACTGTGAAATATTGCAACCTGTGTGACTGTACATCTCGTTTAACAAACAATAAAAATACATGTAAAACAAAAAAAAAGAATCTCTGCGGTGGTCTATTTGCATTTTAATTGGCTCCATAAGGTGTAAGAGACACCTGTACAGTTAACCACATGTGATGGATGAAGATACTCCAGACTGTTTGAAAGTTCAACAGGATAATATGTGCCAAATCACAACAACAGTTTCCTCATGGCTCTTTACTTAATGTAACAAAGATACAGTCTCAACCTGCTCCATTAGTAGAGAGACCCAACATTAATCTCACATGTTCATGGACTTGGCAACAGCAGCGAGAACAAGTTCCTTTTGAACAGGCAGATACCCTGAGCAGAATTAGACTTACTGGCACATGGCCATCTGTCACAAAGCAAATCAAGTTGATATAGCACATTGCTTCCTAAAGCCAATGATGAATACTTGACTTTGATTTAATGTGTTATCTTATGTTGTGTCTAGGACAGTGACTGTAAGGGTCATACTGTACACTACACTGGCTTATGCCATTGAAATGCCAGTGGTGGTAGATTTTAAACATGAACACAACGTCTTTCATTTGTCGTGATGAAACTTAACATTTCTGACTTTGTGATAAATGTGACGAACAGTAAAATTATAGCCCATAATGGAGTGTTTTGGGTTGCTGATATACACATACACGTTTAATTCTGTTCCTTAAATTGGACTTCCTGGATTGTCTTGGATTGTCATCACCGGTGCCTTGCACAACAGCTGGGATCCATTAGGGGCCGCTGTGGCTCAGTTGGTCGTGTCGGTCGTCTCTAAACCTGAAGGTTGGTGGTTCGATCGCAACACGCGATGTGTCCTTGGACAAGACACTAAACCCCAAGCTGCTCCTGCTGCTTTGTCCGTGGCGTGTGAATGTGTATGAATGGGATTAGTTACTTCTGATGGTCACTTTACATAACATCCTCTGCCATCAGTGTGTGAATGGGTGAATGTGACCTGCAGTGTAAAAGGGCTTTGAGTAGTCAGAAGACTAGAAAAGTGCTACACAAGCTCAAGTCTATTTACCATTTCCCATCCAATCAGTATTGACGCATTTTTTATGGATTTGACTTTAAGGATAAATCTTTTTCCTTATCTGATCTGTACATCTAAATTCCTAAAAATCTTCTTGGACCGAACTTGGGATTTTATTATGGGGTCCCATTTATCTCTGGGAACATTTTGGGGAAAATATTTTGAAACATAGACCGGTAAAATACAGCTACATATTGATATGTATCTGTATCAACTATTAAAAGTGATTCACTCATAACAGTTTCTCATCTCCAAAGTTTTCCAAATCTCCAGATAGCTGGATGAAAGTCATGCAGAGAGAGAAAAAAAAGAAAGACAGTTAGTGTAGCAAAGCCTCAGGACTAATGAGTGCTATTTACTATAGAGGAGGAAGAGAACGAGAGATGATGAGAGACACAAGAGAGAGAAAGAGACGAGTGGAGAGGGAAGAGATGGTAGCCTAATTGTTTTCATCAGAGGCAGTAGGGAGCTATCAGGGTAATAAAGTTAATTAGCAGAACAAACAAGGAGCGACAGAGAGCGAGAGATGGAAAGAGGGAGAAGGACAGAGGGGAAGATTTAATGATGATAAACGGCAGCAGATCTGACACCACAAGAAAAACAGTGAAATCAATTATTCTTATCGTATGTGAGATCTGCTATTTACTAACCTATTTAAGATATCCAAATTTGTTCAAAGAGTGTCCCATTTCATCCTACCCCTAAAGTGAGGCATCTGCAATACACCTATAATAGAACTTTAATGCACCTCTAAAGCCTTAAATGTACAATATAATTGTATCACAATGATTACATTAATGATTACGCTATAATTCCCTGCCAGCCTCAACATCATATTTGGTATTGTATTGATTGAGAGCCCCCTGGCGGCTAAATCTACATACTTGTTCTACTTATATGTTCTTGTTTCAAGGGTTTAGGTTATTAACAGCCCTGATTCCACCCAGGTGCTGCCAGTTGAATAGGTCTGCAGACTGTCTTTCTTCGGTCTCCAACTAAATTCCACTTGTTTGGAAATCTGCCTTTGTCCTTCCCCCGGTAAAAGGAGGAGACCCTACACTTTTAACCAACTGTAGGCCGATTTCAAATACCTGAACAATCTGTTTGTTGGTTTGTAAATTATTTATCAAACAGATCACAGGTTGTGTCCAGGTTGAAGGCATTACTTTTAGATTTCTTTAAGTAAAAAAATCGTGTGCCACAGGGCTCAGTCTTGGGGCCACTGTTATTTACACTTTATATCAACAGTATTGGTCACAATGTTACCAATGCAAATTTTCATTTATATGCGGATGATATTGTTGTTTATTGCTCTGCTCCTATCAGCATCAGGCTCTCTGTCACTTACGAGAGGCCTTTGATTCTGTACAGGACACTCTTCAGGAGTTAAAGTCGATTTTGAATTCTGATAAAAATAAACTCATGATGTTTTCAAACTCAAAGAAAAAGCCACTTAACCTGCTTTCTATTGTTACATCTCAGGGTGATGTGATTGAGTCTGTATCATCTTATAAATACCTCAGATTCTTAATCGATGATTCTCTGTCTTTTAAGCTTCAGCTACTTGTAAAGAAGCTAAAGTTGCGGCTGGGTTTTTATGTTGTTTCTTCTGCTGCAAAGAAACGACTTGTTGCAGCTACTTTCATGCCCCTGATTGACTACGGTGACGTTTTATATGCATGCATCTTCTCAGTGTTTAAAATCTTTGGATACTGTATATCATGGTGCGTTGAGATTCATAACGTATCTCAGTGCCCTGACTCATCATTGTACTCTGTATGATCCAGTTAGCTTGCCTGCATTGTCTATGTGTAGACAAAATCCTTGGCATCTCCTTATTCACAAGGTTATACTTCATCTGCTTCCCTCATACTTGTGTAACTGTATTCATGTGAAAAGTGCTGGAAGCCACTGTCTTCGCTCTGCAAACCCAGTCGGAGAAACGTATTGCTGTTATCTGTTCCCAAAGTGCATCTTGTAATGGGGGAAAGTTGTTTCAGGTACGCTACTGCAGCCTGGAATCTCCTGCAGGATGTTCTGTGTCTGGGGGAGCTGGTCTCTTTAAATATTTTTTAAAGTAGATTGAAGGTGTTGTAGGTAGATGCCTCAGGTTGTAGATGCATGCTTTGAATAATAACTTTTGTTCTCTGTGACTCAGGACATGTTGATCTGTGTATGTAATTGCTCTGTGTTTTATGTCTGTAACTTGTTTATTGTGCTGTTTCCCCTCTTGGCCAGGACACTCTTGTAAATGAGATTCTTAATCTCAATAAGGTTACTGTATCCTGGTTATATAAAAAAAAATGCCCTTTTTTTTTTTTTTTTTTTACTTTGGCAACATGCTAACATGCTAACAATGAAAATGCCAACTAGCTGATATGTTGACTTAACCTTAACAAACATATACACACACATTATGCTGTATAATTTCCAACATCTAAACCAATCGAAGCCCTTCATTATTGAATCAGGAGGGTTTGGTTGTCTCTCGCCATGACAACCAAATAGGATGTGACAGGCCATCACCGGGGCGATGTGGTGACAGGCCAGGTAATGGAACCTGTGTCATTGACATCACTCACACAGGAAACACTTCATCATAGGATAGCTGTGTGTGTGTGTGTGTGTGTGTGTGTGTGGGGGGCAGAAAACTGCTCTCTACAGTGCCAGCATGCTTTCTCTGTCATGTCTCATTTCCAAGATGCTGTAATTCTGTAATTGTACAAGGCATGCTGTGTGTCTGTGTGTGTAGGTGTCCGTGTGTATAGTTCTGGGTGTGAATTATTCTCTGCATTGGTGCTCGATCATGTAGCATTGCAGTAAATACTGAACCTGAAGGAGTTGGAAGAGATGGTTATGTTCTGGTTCATATTTTGGGACGTGAAACAATCAAAGAGGAAGCAAAGTCAATTATTTTGTATAATGGAACACCTTTTACTTCATTATTGTCTTTGCACATTTACCAAAAGTAATATATGTTTTATTGACTAGCGTTGTTGCATGGGTTCCCTGCAGTTATGTGTTCAGTACTGATTTTGTGTTTAAAAAGTAGTACCTGAATTTTTAATAAACACGCAAAGATCAGGGTTTAATTTGATCATATCATATAAAATACTTTATGTTGTCTTTGAATGCAATACACACATCCGCATATGAGTTAAGAAAAAAGAAAACTTCATTCTTAAAAAAAGGTAATTCAAAAATTAGTTTTATTGATAATCCCTGGACATACAAGTCATAAAATAATCAGATAATGATTTCAAACAAAGACAGAAAGGTATACCTGGTAAACACAAATCATGACAAATAACTTCTAAAAATCTAAAACTAAAATAACCATAAAATATAAAACCTTAAGTTAAATAAGGAAATGTTTTTTTTAGCATTTTAAGAATTGGCCATTCGGTTTCACCATTGTTTTTAAACAAACTTCTCCTGCAGACTAGATTATAGCTTCACAGAGGACAGCAGAGGCGTCAAGCCCGTAAACGACACACACACAGCTTTTTGACATCTGACATGATTATTTTCTTAACATAATTTCAGTATTTTTAGTTAAATGTAACATTGATCAAATAATATTTAATATTTAAAGTTGAATAAATTCTTCTTCTAACGCCATACATCAACCCCCCTCCCTGTAGTTGGTTTGATCCAAAAGTTGCTGCCTAAGATCTGTTCACAGCGGCAGGTGGGCTATTTTACTTTAGAGAAATGGGATTTGAAGGGTGGGGAAAGAAAAGGAAGATTAAGGAAGTGAATGCTACAAAAAATTAAGCTGTTATGATAATTTGAGGAATTTCACATGATTGAGTTGTTTTTTCAGACCTTTAGGCTGACAGAGAACTATTCCAAACCCCCCGCCCACACACAAACTTTTGCTTGCATGATGCCCCTGGTAGACGGCATTCGTTGGTGATAAATACAAGAGAGTACAGAGATGGGTACAAATATTTAGGTATTGTGTTTATTAACAACTTTTTACTGGAAGGCTCAAAACACTATAAAAGAGTAAAATATGGTTAACATAAGCATAAGTAAATGGGTTATTTTAAGGGCTAAAAGCAGCTCCTGAAGATGAATGTCAAAATGCTGGATCTACTATTTGATTGACAAGTGGTCTTTAGAAAGTGTGAGGCCCTCCTGTGGCTCTGCTGGTGAACACACAAGTAAACTGAACCACATGCGTGTCCTTGAAATACACTTTCTTATCAGAGATGTTTCCTTTTTTTAGGTAAGCAACCACAAATAAAAGCCTTTCCTTTTTTCTCCAGTGTGTTTGAGGTAAATGTATGTATAATATATATCGTCAGTTTGGGTTTGTTTGGTTTGGGTTGCTAGGACGTCTGGTCTGGGTGCGTTTGATTTGTTTGTCAGGGAGTGCCTTTGGACTGATGTGCTGTTAGAGACCATCACCTGGGACATGTGATAGCTTATCAAAGTCTGAGCAGCCCTTCTGGTGTACAACACACACACACACACACACACACACACACACACACACACAGACACATGCACATATACCTTTCACCTACAAGAGGAGTTTGGTGTGTCTTTGTGTGTGTGCGGGTTTGTGTGTGTGTGCGTGTTACTCCTGTCGCCAAGGGAACCCCGTTTGGAAGGACAGTTTGACGTCTCGCTTGGCATCATGGGATATGGCTGTCACCTGACGATGCTGCCACCAAGGAGATAACCTTCAGGGTGACAGCCGAAACAAAGACACACTATCATACACACCAACACACACACACACACACACACACTCAGAAGAATGTACACAAACACACATTTGAAGCCACATACATGCATGACTGCCCAAACACACACAACAGACTTCACCTGCTGAGCTAAACACAGTGGGATTGATCCTAATTAGTGCTAATCAATATGTTGATTGATAGTTTCACCTCAAAGAAATCGTCCGACCTCAAACAATGGGAGGTCAGGACATCCTCTCCTGATTCTTTACAAAAAGTCTGGTGATCAGAGGACCATGAAACAACCTCTGGGAATAAGTCTGTCACCTGTCCATCAATTAAAGACAGTATCTAGTGATAACCCCAGACTGAAGCTGTGAGAAGAAATGGTTTATTTTGTGCACACATCTTACTTTCTCTGCATGCTGGGTGGGTGTGTGGAGGATTCTGCTTTATGTTGGGTTGTTTTACCCTCAGCCAATGACTGCAGGTATTTGCATGGTATCATGTTTGTCCATTGTTTTCATTTTTTCCTTGTTGACCAGAGACGATCACATATTGTTTCTGTTGTCGGTAATGACATATACAACTCACAGTGGTGATTATTCAACTCTTCGCATTTATTAACCTGTCTCTAGTTAGGATGTAGCTAAAGTTATGACATAATAAATAACATTTTACCAACCTTAACATGATGTATGAAGGACAGTCCCCTCAGAATTACTCTGTTTAATCCATTGTCTCTTCAGTTTCCCCTCTCTTTGTCTAAATTCCTTTCTTATTTCCATGTCATATAAAGAAATGTTATTAGCCTCTTTCAAAAAACCTGACTAGTTTGAGAAAGTTGTGAATATTAGTGTAACTTTAATTTAGTGTGTCGTATCATATTTAAGTCTGACAACTCAAAGGGCTTTTACACTACATGTAACATTCACAAACACATTCACAAACTGGTGCATACCAACTTAGGGATCAGTGTCCTGCCCAAGGACACTTCAGTATGTAGACTTCAGAAGTAAATAGACTAAGGGAACGGGAATCAAACTGCTAATCTTTAGATTTAGGGACAGCTCACTACCAATGCGCCACAATCGCCACATTGTGTGATCAATGAAATCTTATATATAGTTCAAGAAAAGATCAGCAGTTTGTAGAGTGAGTTGTGTTTTTCCTTTAAAGTATTCTGTTAATTTGTTAACAATATTCAAAGACTCAAAATGACATTTGCTGTCCAACCAGAGTGAATCAGCGGCAGGTGTCCTGGACAAAGCAGTTGTATGTGTGGCTATGGTCAAAGGTGACAGTTTGCCTAAGCTAAGGAAACGATTTAAATTTTGGTTTAAATAAGCAAATTATTTTACAAACATGACATATCTTAAGTACGTTACATAGATTAGCATAACATTTGATTTGTGGGAAGTGGGGCAGCAGTACTCAGTCTGTATAGCGACTTGAGTTGGGGACCAGAGTGTCGCCGGTTCAAGTCTGGAAATTGGGCTAGTAGCTGGAGACGTGCCAGTTAACTTCCTGGACGTTGCCGAGGTGCCTTTGAGCAAGGCAACAAACCCCCAACTGCTTTGGCGCTCTTTCATGCGCAGCTCCTCACGGATAGATTTCAGAGTATCTGTTAATAATTCCTGGATCCATCGTGTGCTTCAAGTCACTATTATACTTTCTCAAGAAGCCAATCATCACAACTTTGACCAAGATATTCAGGCTAAGTTTGTATTTAACATGAAGGAGATTTTTGTCTTACAGGGAATACAGTATATGTGTTACATTTTTAACCCTTTTTGTACCGTGTTATTGATGAAGTGTCTCTCTCTCCTGTGTATTTGGGTTAAGCTCTCTCTGTAATACGGTCACATGGATTTTCCTGTCATGCTGACAGGTTATCATTTGACTCTTTTTGTTCAAAACTCACTTAATTTCACCTTTTCCTCCATTTCTGACAGAGAAAATCAATACAGTAAAGTGCACTCTAACTGTTAGCTTTTCTTTCTAAATAACTGTCACTACTTGTCAAGTACTTGAGTAGTCTTTAGAACAAGAGAGAGATCTGAGTTAATAGCATTTTTAATGAACTAAAAAACGAAGTATGCCATCTCCCTCGACTCGATTGAAACTCAGATTTGTGCAAATGTATACAAAAACAAATATCTGAATGTAGCAGATCCTAAACGACACATTTTAAACTTAAATTATTAAAGTCAGCCTTTAATTGTTTCTCATGAGGCTTACAAACAGTTAATATCACTTTTTTAGCAGGTGCTAAGAAGGTGCTAATGCCAGTAATTTATTCGGTGTTAATCCTGACAGCAAAGGTAGTTAGAATTTTAAATATGTCTCAACACACACACACACACACACACACACACACACACACACACACACACACACACACACACACACACACACACACACACACACACACACGCGCGCTCAGGCCTGAGGGCTAACAGTAGCCCTTCCGGGGGTTTCAGGGAGCCCCGTTGTTTTCCTGCTGTGCTGCACTGTCATGTAGATGTAAACCAACGATCATCTCCCCATTCAGAAGGCTGCCTTTGTTTTATGTCCCCCCACCATTCGTGTGTGTGTGTGTGTGTGTGTGTGTGTGTGTGTGTGTGTGTGTGTGTGTGTGTGTGTGTGTGTGTGTGTGTGTGTGTGTGTGTGTGTGTGTGTGTGTGTGTGTGTGTGTGTGTGTGTGTGTGTGTGTGTGTGTGTGTGTGTGTGTGTGTGTGTGTGTGTGTGTGTGTGTGTGTGTGTGTGTGTGTGTGTGTGTGTGTGTGTGTGTGTGTGTGTGTGTGTGTGTGTGTGTGTGTGTGTGTGTGTGTGTGTGTGTGTGTGTGTCTGTGGTTCAGTTAGTCAGTGTGTGTGATGCATGTGTGTGAGTAAGTAGGTAATTCAGTAAGTAGGTAAGCATCCCTCCCAGCATTTCCTGTCTTACTGAGCTCAGGCGGTGTTAGCAAGGGTTAGCTGAGGCTTTAGCACCTGCTGTCACTGCTGCAGTCCTACTCACTTGTCCAGACACAACGGCTTTAGCTCGGAGATGAGGATTACTGCTAGTAATGTGTGTTAAGAGCATTAGCTGTGGGCCTGGGTGGGTAATAGATTGTTAGAAAGTGTCAGACAATAACCAGGAACTATCCTTAATTGAATAATTCCATAAGCACCAAACAAAAAGCTTGAAAAGTTTGCTTAATGAAGCTCTTGTATGTGGAGGAAAGTTTGACTTTTTGCAGCAACATGTGTATGTCACATGTATGTTTGAATGTTGAAGTCTTAGTCAGCTAAACAGCAGAGGAAAGTGGACTTTATCAGCTTATCCCAAATCCCGGAAACAGAAGTCATTACAGACTCAGCTGAGATTTTGATGACTGTTGTTTTCTCTTTTAAAAACAAGGACACATGTTGCAAAAACATGGATTTCATCAGACAACGATGGTTTATATCTCTGCACCGACACTGGAAATTGGAAGAAAGCTGTTTTTTGCACCTTAAAAAAAGCTATGTGTAAATTAAATGCATAATACAGAATTAAAATGAGATCAATTAAACTGATTTGTTAGTAAGGGTGTAAGCATAGTAATTCACATTATTATTATTATCCACCATGAAACTCTGATCCAAAATGTAATAAACACATCAGGTGGAATTTGTTTCCCCTGAAATATGATAACAGCTAAGAGTAGAAATTAAGTTTGTGTTGCCCAGAGTTAAAAAGCTGCACTTCAATGTTATTCCACCGTCCAACTTACAAAAGGTCACAAATAATATCTGAGAACATTCAGGATGGGAAGCGTTTATAGAAAATATAAACGCTTCCCATTCAACACTCTGAACAGCAGCAGATGAAGCTGCTTTGTTTAATGTATCGATCTTAATGCTCTACAGTATCTACAAAAACAATCATTACATATCGTGTAAAGTATGAAGGCTTGTATCCTTGTCCATTTAGACTCTAACCATGAAATGTTAGATTTTGAACTTTTCATAGATCAAATAAGTTATTTGACTCTGCCTCTTTAAACTAAAGGGTTCACAGTCTCTGTGATATGTTGTAATCATGTCTATTCTGATGTTATACTAGTAGCTGTTTATGAAAAGCTCAGTGCACATGTGTCTGGGTAGTAGAGCGAGTGAAGGGAGAGAGAACGGTAGTAAGTGTGTGTGTGTGTGTTCGGTCAGTGTGTGTGAGAGTAACACTGTTGATGCCGGGGACCGGAGCAGCGTCAGACAAACAAGTTACCAGTAACTGTAAGAGCAAAGTGTATATGCAGTTTGAGCTCTGTGTACAATAATAAATACTCTGACTCCTGAAGAAACAAGCTGGACCCTCAGAGTCTGCTTACTACTTGCTGCTGCTCAGTTAAAGCGACGGGGGTGAGCCCTGAAGTTGAGAGCTACAAATTCAGCCTATAAAAGTCTCCCCTCCGGCTCTGAATGCTGAAGCAGGACACGTGCACTGAGCTTTTCACAAACAGACATTCGCTACTAGTATAACATCAGAAAGCAGGAAAGGTGAACAGACAACGTAATGAACTGAGATCGCAACGTTCACGAGAATACAGTCTATGGTCGTGCCACAGTATTTCCTGCTTCACACATGAGCTCACCACAACATCACACGGAAAATGTACTAGTGAGCTGGCAGGGAAAGAGTTGGGTAAAGTCGGAGAGAAAGATTCTGCTGTTTGTGTTCACATGCAGCTCAGGAGTTTTGTTCAATTGTGAAAGCACCTTTTTAGTTTGTTAAAAATCTATTAAAAAAAACACTTTGAAATGTTTTTTTTTCTAGCCTAAATCATCATATCACTCCTCTACTGATTAGCATTTGTCCTCCACTGGTGGGAAATATTTTGATCACTTGTCTTCTGGAGACCACTGGTTTGACTGACACACACACACACACACACACACACACACACACACACACACACACACACACACACACACACACACACACACACACACACACACACACACACAGACCCCTCAGTGGGTGTCAGCAGCAGACCAGGTAATGATGGCTATTTCAGTTTCTCCTCTCCTGATGTTCACATTGACTGGCAACCTCACACTGAGACAGATAATCTCCCCTCCTCTCCTCTCTCGCCTTGTCCCCTCTTCTTGGAGAGGAAGTGGGCAGAATACTCTCCTGTTGTGTATCAGCGGTGTGCCACTCACACTCACCCCGAGGATCCTCAAATGTGGATCAGCAAATACACACACACACACACATACACAATCTGTACGAACACATCTGCACAAAGAAAGAGTTGTGTGTTGAGCGACAGAGATGACAAACATGAGTCTGAGAAAACAGAGAAACAGATGATTGTGAAGGAAAGAGAAGACAAATAACAAAAGGAAACAAAGAATTTAAAAAATAAAAGTAAACAGAAAGCACAGCAGTCTCCCAAGATGCTAGCCGATAGTCCTTGCCTGTTACATTTTGTTGAATGTTTAGTCACTCCATTCACTCGACAGACTTGTTTGTAGATATTTGGTCAATTGTATTGGTTTCTTCATGAGTCAGTATCAAATTCATGCCAAAATAATGTGTTCACTCTTCTTTTTTCCACCAAGTTTCTTAAAAATCAGGATAGACGTTTTTTCTGTAATCATACTATAAACCAAACAGCACCAAGAAAGTCACCTATCTGACGTCATACATAAACTATAGACACAAAGCACAATAAAAGGTGTTCAAGTTACTGAAAAAACTAAATACATATCCAGTTTGCTACTATCATAAATGAAGGATCAAACACTATGCAACTGGACACAATTTTAATAGAAATGCATGGCAAGAAATATGCATCAGATAGTCTGCTAAATCCAGAAATATAATATAAACTGAGATGTTTTAACTTTAAGAATAACAAACAGCTGATGATGCAAATAAGTGTAAATACCTGTTTATAATTGCACAACTATTTGTTGAAATTCTCATTAATTCCAAAGAGACACCGTCAGTATATATTATGTTTTTAAAGGTATTGAGTCTGAGAAAACGTTGTGTTACAGATTAAGAGGCACAGAGAGGAAACGAGGGAGGGTTTCCGTGTTTCCTGCTGAACTGCAAAGCGTCTCGGTGTGTGAAAGACACAAGACTAATCACTCTCATTGTGGCCCATTTCCATGGTAACCCTGCACCGAGCGGTAATTTAGCTTCACAAGCTAACACAGAGCGAGTCATTATCTTAGTGCCAGGCTAGGGCCTCCTATTTAAAGATTCACACCACAAATGAACAATTAGAGAACAGATTGCTGGCCTAAGTGGGGGACAGGCGGGAAAAGACAAAGAGAGAGAGAGAGCAGACAAGGCCTAATTGTGGTCACTCCTGTGTCTGTCTGTCCGTCCATTCATTTTATTCCGAAGAAATTCATTCTGACCCAGAATTTTGCTCACAAACATTCAAAAAAGACAGCAACAACAATACTGAGGTACAATAAATAAACGGATAAACTCTTATATTACGTGGTTCAAGTTGCAAAGTTGTGCATCACTCTCAAATGCTGTGTTAAGCCAGGATTTTGCATTGCATAGCTGGCGGAGTTTTGCAAGGTTCAACTTTTTGCTGATGACACTGTGCTTGTTTTTGCACAGGGCTCTGTGTTGGCAGCTAAACTGCATCAGATCAGTTGCCTCATTAAAGCAAATAAGGGTGCTGTATATATTCAGACTGTTTTACCTTTTTCTAAATACTCTCAACATTATTCAGGCTACATTCACACTACAATATCACCGTTTTAAAAATGTTTTTAAAACAAACACAATGCCGGACCAGACTCGTAGTAGATTTTTAGAAATAGGTATAGTTTTGCATAAAGATGAACAGAGCAGATCCACCTGAGCAGGAAGTCAGACAAGGGAACCCATAGAGCATCTGGTCAATTCAGAAGAAAACACAAAATACAGAATGCCGATCGTATCACTATAAACATTACATCAAACAGTAACCAAATGAACAGCAAATCAACCTCATGTGCAAAGTAACCTGTTGGCACATCATCTTCCTTATTCCAGAGTGATCTTGCAGTTCTCCTGTGATCTTGTGAACCTGCGGATCCAGCTGCCCATGGCTGCACTTACGCTGCAGAAACTGACCCAGTCGAGTAGGCGGCACGCCATTGGACGAAGCAAAACCACAGCGAGAGTTTAAAATACTGATTGACAAAATAACTTGCACTTTCTTTGAAGGAAACCTTATCTGACTGTCTGTCAGTAGAAATGATCAAACCAATTTATCCTGCTTACATGGAAGAAAACTGAAAACTACATCCTTTTATAGGGAAGGTTGGCAGACTTGTTGCTCCAATTATATTAGAAAACACACTTTATCAACAGTATTTCCTCCCATTACAGTTCATACCCATCATTTGTCTACCATTCCTCCCTTCACCCTGAACGCACTACCCCCTCACTAATAAAATAAAAAATAAAAAACAGGAAACCCTTCAAGGTTAGTGTCTTATTCAAACCCGGCCATGTATGTGTGTGTGAGTTTGTGAGTGTATGTATCCGTGTAACATCTCTCTATCCCTCACACTCTCTCTGTCAGTCCTTTTATGTGCCTCCTTCAAAAGAAGCTGTCAAGTTGTACTGTTTAAGGGCTCACAGGAGGGACAAAAAGCATACTTTGTTTTGTTTTGTTTGCTTGCCGTCGCATTCTGCTGAATGAGTGAGTGAGCAGAAGAGAGAGTCAGGAAAGGAGAAGAGAGAGAGTGTGAGAGGGAGAGAAGAGTGGGGGTAACATGTAATTTACTGTTTGCCCCACTCTACTGTACATTGCTTTAGTTATGCTAATGCTGCTCTTTGTTGGGCTGAGGAGATAGCCATCAATCAGCTGTCAATTGGTCAATTGGAAGGAAAAAAAAGGAAGTGGGAGAGAAAGAGAAGGCCCCTGTTGCCTCCCTCCTCGTCCTCCTCTTTTTCTCCTCTGCTACCTAGTGGACTTGGGGGTCCTGGGAAAGCCTGGCAGCTGGATCCGGATCTGGATCTGGAGTCCAGGTGTAGGGAAGGAGAAGGACGTGGGGCTTAAGGAGAATCATAGAAATGCACATGCTTATTTTTTCTCTCTTTATGATTAACTGTCAAAACCATTCAGAGGCTTTTTTTTCTTTTCATTGTCGTTGTCAAAAATCATCTTAACAGACGGATCTAATGTTAATATGTCACCTCTGGAAACTTGCCACTCAGTCGCTGTCAGCTGAGGACCAACCCTTCATTATGCTAGCTTATGTTAGCGCTAAGATAAGCTAACAGGCCCATTAGTGCCAGTTCATTTAGCTCGTTAGCCGCAGCCTCTGGGCTGATGACATTCATTACATATCATTAGTGCACAATTAACATGTTTCACTCTGACACCACGGCTCGCAATGTTACACGACACTTTAAATCATGTTTTATGAAACGTTTCTGCCGGCGTGACATGATTTATGAGTTTTACATGACATGGCGTTCAGTACAGCCGTCATTAAACGGCTCTGCTGCAGAGACAGATTCAAAGTCAGGATCCTCAGTTCTGTCCTTGAGACGGAAAATTAGGAATTTGTTTGGTTTAAAATAATAGTTTTCTAATTATTTCAAGTCTTATTGCTTTCTTGACTCTTAATCTTTCAGGAATGCAATTTATATTCTGCAGCACCTTCCAGCATTTCAAGGTAAATTCCTTTAGGCTGATTCAGTTTAGAGATTGTGCACTGTGCGGCTGTAAAGACCTTTGGGAAAGTAACAACTGAGATGTGCTAGATTTAGGTGAGGATTTGGAATTTGAGTCTGTGTCTTGTTTGATTAATGAACCATATGTTATCCAGAATTGCATTATAAGGCTAGGCAAGTTTATTTATAGAGCATCATTCACACATAAAGCAATTGAAAGTGCTTTACAGAGTTAAAAACGGAACATTGATAACATTAAGAGCAGTAAAAGACATGACAGTTGTACATTGATCAGTTAATATTTCAGCCTAGAGTAATGTTGATAGTTGTACAGACTCACAGCCCGCGACCCATTTGGCTCGAGTCAAGCTGCCCTCCTCCACTAGTCATTGTTTGTCTTGGTCTTTTCTTTTATTTAACTACAGTATACCACCCTTTTCTTTAAATGCAGGATTATGACCTGATGAAGGAGAAAAACTTGTAAAAAGAGATCGGCTTCGTTATGTATCCCATTACATTTGCACAGCGAAGCGGCCGCTTGCAATGCACATTGAATGGGGGTGAGTTTTCATTTTGTGTGCAGGGGGTGATGGTGGCGGCTGAACTTGCGATCATGGCGGTGCATGTCTCAGTATTTCGGTATATTGGTCGCACCAGTAGATAGGACGCATCCTACTTTTTAGATGAAAAGTAAAGGTGCTCGTTATACCGCATTTTACGGCATACATCTAAAAACTAAATATCTACTTCTTTATATTACTTGTGGCGTGGGATATAGATTTGAGGTGATTTTATTTGTCTTTAATCTTTAAGAGTAAGATGTGTTCTTTAAGATGGGTTCAGGCTTAATAATTATATTTACGAGGAACTTTAAAACTGAACCTGAATCTTGATTAGGGCAGTTTCAGTAGAAATGGGCACACACACAGATGCAAGTTAAAGATAAAATAAATGTTCAAAAAACTACATTTTTAGTATTATGCACTACAAAATAAATACCCAACTAAAACTAAAATATTTCTAAATACGAGTTGTTGGAATCCTTAATCCATTTAACTGTTGCTGCATTGTTTAGAAGGTATTTCAGAAAAAAACGATATTCATAGATTCACTCAAAGGTTTTGTTTCAACAGTTTTTTCTTTGAAGTGTCGCTCGTCTGTGTGATAGAGAACCTGAAGAAATCCTTTATATTCAAAGATCTTAGACTGCTTATATACGAAGACAGTCCTTCACACACTCTCACAAACACAAACAGAGGTACAAGCAGTGCTATTCTCTTTTCCTCCCTATCACACTCGCCCACCCACTGATACACACACAGACAAACAGAGAGAGAGAGAGAGAGAGAGAGAGAGGTATTGATTTTGCTGTCTCCAGGCTGCCATCAGTGTGTGTGTGTGTGTGTACTTGTGTGTGCGTGTGTATAAAAAGGGATTAAGGCCTTCGCTCAGCTGAGATACCATCAGCCATCAACCCAGCGAGTCCGCTTCGGGCTTTCCCGGCTGCCGCATTGTCTATTCTGCTCCGCTATGTGAAAAATGTTGAATATCAACAATGGCTTTCAGTGGTGTATTGTTGAGTTTTTGTATGAACTAATCTTGCCTCAGTGAAAGAGACCTAGGGCTTGGACAAAACGTCTAGAGCCACAGCATTCCTAGCTGGCTCTCCCCTTGAACACTGAGCAGAAGGCTGGGGCTGAGGGAGGCAGAGAAGAGGGGAAGGCAGGCTGGAGGAGAGGCAGAGACAGGGGAGAGACTCAGGCCGGGGCTAGGAGCTGCAAGGCGGGATGGTTAGAGGGTATAGATGGGTCAGGAGAGGCTAGGAAAAAAAACCCTGCAGGTGTGAGGGCGGGGTGGGCATTAGAAAGGTGAGGGACAGGGAGGTCAAGATGAAGGTACTATAGCTAGCGGAAGAGTGCTAAGCTAACGTGGGGGTTAAGACAGGTGAGGAGAGAAGGGGGATGAGGTGATAGTGGAGGAAAATTAGGAGAAAAAGTCACTGTAGACTTCTGGCAGTAGTTACAACAGGCAAAAATATCACTTTTCCTGCACAGGATAATAGGCATAGGAAAAGACTATTAATACGTAAGGGAGATTTCTAAAGCCCCTTTAAATATAGATCTAGTCTGAAACTGAGACAACAGAGACCAAAATATAGCCAGACATGAGCCAGCAGTAGATTTTCCTTTTCCCTCCATGGATGTTACACTGATTTGGACGTCCAATCAGACACCAGGACTGTGGGCCTTGTCATAATAACTACCATGACATCACTGCAAGGTAAGCTGGCTGACTGAATGAATGACCCCATCAAAGTCTCTTCTTTTTTTACCCTTGTTTAATTATCATGCTTTCTCTGAATCTTTTGGAGACATGCTACATTTAAGGGTGTGTCCATATGTGTGTGTGTGCAGATGTGGAGTGTGTGAGGAACAACTGTAGGAGGCCATGCAGTCTCCGCATGTAGGTTTTGTCTTTGTTAGCGGGTATTTTCATGCTGATTTATCCAGTAGTATTGTGTCAGTGGTGCAGCTCACAGGGAGGTGTGTGTCTCTGTGTGTGTTTCCTTCCAGTCTTGCTGTGTCTGATGAGAGTCCTGCAGGTAGGAGGAGAGATGGGAGGGAGTGGATTAAGATCCTTTTCCTCTTTTTGCATTAGATCCTGCTGTCACATGATTAAGATTCATTTTAGAGACATTAGACAGGAACACCAGGTTAAATGTAACAGCTTCATCTGGTATGCATATCCAACAAGAACATTATTTATCCCCTCAACATTCACACAGGGAATTAAACATCAACTCAGGCTTCTGTTTAGCAGAGGTCACTGTAACAGTCTTTGCAAACCAATATATCCATCTGGAAACACCTGAAACTTTTAGTCCCAGGAGCTACTTTTCAGGGCCTTCAGTCCCTTGTTCTATGCACTTTTGCTCCATGTTACGTTGAGTACTGTCTTTACTATACTTCTCTTTGAATTGATTTATACCAACATATTGTTGCAATACTTTGACCATGAAATGAGAATCAAAGTGGGACTTTTTGGAGTGAGCCTGAAAAGTAATGAAGGTTTATGTTAGCTTTCTTTGCACTGTGGAGTAATAATAGTATATGGTTTAATAAAGCTAGATGGCACACTTACACCGTGAAACATTTGAATATATGACCACAGATCGTTTTGAAACACAACACAATGAAAAGTTAAAACACATAAAATAACTGGGGAGATATCTCACCTTTTGTAGTCTGGTAAAAAAGAAATTCACTTTGGTTTTCCTTATTTATCTAAACATTAACCAAAGATTTATTGAGCATCAAAGCTAAGAGATGAATTATTTTGTAGCTGCATGGAGTTAGTGTGCTGGATTTTTTTCCACTGATGCTTTTCTGAATATCCTGCATCCCCGTGATGTGAGTATACCTCTCTACCTTCACTTATAGTGTATTTAAACTGCCAACACGTGAAATCCAAATGTTTTCTAATATTCAGCCTGCATGGGTTAGTTATGATATGTGTTATTTAGCCTATTTAGGAATAAGTATTTATGTTGTTTGGACACATCTTTTTAAGTTTCCTGACTATGTTTTCTTCTGACTGTAGAGAATAGATCAGTAAATATCTTTGTACTTTTTCCAAGGTAAAAAAGATTGTGTATTATATGTGGACATGTTTTTCTTAAGAGAGACATAAAACTCACCTAAGACTGACAGTGGTTG
Organism: Tautogolabrus adspersus; assembly: GCA_020745685.1. Lineage (NCBI taxonomy): Eukaryota > Metazoa > Chordata > Actinopteri > Labriformes > Labridae > Tautogolabrus > Tautogolabrus adspersus. The sequence goes on along the minus strand of CM036536.1, from coordinate 8,338,992 downwards.
TACAAATAGTTCCTGATATTGTTCACAATGGCAACAGGGGGTCTACAGGGGTCAACCTAGTGTCTTGTGTGTGTGCGTGTGCGTGTGCGTGTGCGTGTGTGTGTGCGTGTGTGTATGTGTGTGCATGTGTGTCTGGGGTAGTTTGGGGTCAGTGCCACGGAAACCTAGAATTGAGAGATGGTTGGCTTAACCCCTTCACCCCTAATATGTTCACTCTCTCAATCTCTCCCTCTCTCTTTCTGTCACACACGGACATGTGAACATGAGTGCGGTCTAATCGGCGGCCCCTGGTGATTTGTCCTCTCAGCTTGAAGCCCTGTCACTCCTCCCTGCTCTCCTCACAATTACAGCCCTGAACTGAACTAGAAAATCTGCTCCAATCTAGCAATTAGTCCTGAGGCCACTGGATCACTGCGTGTATATGTGTGTGTGTTCATGTGTGTGTGTGTGCTGTTTGTGTTCCATTTCTTGTGAGGACCAAACAGGAAGACTAAAGTTGTTGACAGACAAACATTTGGTATACGTTGGTGTTCCTGCCACATCAATATGTCATTAAAAGTTTCATATATTTACCTTCTCCTAATGATTTGTAACAGATTAGTCCTCAGAGGAGATGATTGTTCGTCTCACAACGATGATTGTCTTTCCCAGAATTTAGTCCACTTTCATTCTGAGCCTCTGTTTCAAGACAATGCTGCAACTTATTGCTCTCTTTTTTTTGTTGGTGTGAAATTACGAGAGCGTGCATACAAACATTTTAAGGAGTTTGTGCAATTGTCTGAAACTTTAGCTCCTATTATACCCAAAGAACAGCACCTTTTACTATATGCTCTTGAAAGCATTACAGAAGACGGTGTGGCTAATTGAGAAGGACAGAGGCTGACTTTCCTTTGTTTTATATGCCAGTGTATTTGTTCTAAGTAAGTGGGTACTTGGTATAGTTATTTAAGACAACTTTGTCATTGTTAGTGATGATTGTTAAGCATGTCAGAAGTAGGTCTAAGTTGTTCAAGCTTCACGTTTAAGGGAAACATCAGGGCTGTCTTGCATTATCTGCCCTTTTTTTGCCTCCGCATTGAGCCTCTTGTCTCCTCATATAAGTGTTTCTAACATCTCAACGGTGCAACAACCAAGAAGTTATACATGCAGATTCACTTCATACATATAATTCACTCCAGCGTTTTTACATTTTGTGCTTGTACTTTGTAATTATTTTGTAAAAAGTCAGTTTTTATAATCTGAATTAAGTGAAGAGGAAGCAGTTTTTGTGAGGTCTGTTTTTTTTCCCCCCTTGAAAGGACAGCACCCTGTTTTGAACTGTAAAGCAATGAAAACACATTTAACCGAACCAAATGAGTGCAGATATAAGGCTGTTGCTCTTCTATGGATGCATGTTTCTTTTTATGAAAATCTAAATCTTGTGTCAGAAGTTAAACCTGAAATTCAAAGTTCATGTTTTGCAACTTTAACCTTACAAGTCTCTGCATGCAAGCTGAATCCAAACCTAAATAAAAACTTCACTTTTCTAATGCTTTTCTAAATGTTTCTTGTAAACTAAAAGATTTAGTTTGCAAAAAGTTCCTGAGAACATGCAAAAATACCGATCTTAAAATGGTATTGCTGTGGAGCCGAACTTCGTATTCTAACAACATGTGACTTTCCTCGCTGTGACATGTGGTGACCATAAGCCTTTAAATAAAGAGAGTGATACACAGCCTCAGGTTCAATAGGTTTAAAGTAATCCAGAGTCCTTACAAGTGTGCCAAATCCTAATGAAAGCGCGAGCGTGTGAGGATGAGAGGGTGAAGTGGACAGAGGGGGAGCATGGCGTGGTCAGAACGGGATGTGGTGGGGGGGGGGGCAAAGGAGGGGTGATGGTCTTCATGGCCGGCGGGAGAGCAGGCCTGACTGGGCAGCGACAGAGACGCTTAGTGCCGCCTGGCTTCCTCCTAAAGACTCGGCCTCCTTTCCCCCCCAGTGTGTCTCCTCACTCTCCTCCGCCACCACTCTCTCCTTCACTTTCCTCTCTCCTCCTTTTGTTCCCTTCCCTCCTTCACCCTCCAGTTCCTTGCGCTCACTCTCTTTTTCTACCCTCCATTTCTCTCACTTCCTTAGTCGTCCCCCCCTCCCTTTTTTTCCCTCGTCTGGGCCATTACAGACACTCAGTGGCGGGTTTGGAGGCGAGGGTTTGGATGAGGAGATAGAGGGAGGGGGGTACAAAAGGCCCTGAGATGCAGCGGTCCGGTGAGAGTGGCTGTCTTTGAAAAGAAGCTGGACGCCGTCTTAATGCAGCGAGTGGACGGACAGACGGAGCAGACTCAGTTCTTTATCCCCATCCTTTAGCTGATGCCTGTTTTGGCCCCAAAAAAAGCACATCATCCGCCTTGTGCCCTTCCCTCTACGCCTGATGTTTTATCAAACACATTAAGATATGGTGGAGGGAAAGGGGATAGAGGGGAGTGTAGCTGAAGGCCAGACACTTATGAAGCTGATGGAGAAAAGTTTTCTCATGTGGAGCGGATAGAAAAGTGTGTGTGTGCATTTCTGTCAAAGGTTGCATCTCTTTTACCGTACATTAAGACATTAGTGTGTTTCACTTTCTGCTGTGCTGCCGTTAAGGGGAAAAAATTGGAAGTGAAGTTGGATGCAGCACATTAATAGAGCTAAAAATGTCGCTTGCAAGTTTTATAAAACTTCTCTTCAAGATGCAGCTCAGCTGATAAACCCTCATAAATAAAACATGCAAAGAAGCTTGAATCTTGTCATCTAAAATGTTCCTCCAGTCTGAAATGTAAAGGTTTTTTAAAAACTTTTATTTCCAACCGCTAAGAGATCAATGCAAAGTAGTAAAATAATTTTACAAACCCATGACTTTAATCTTTATGACACAAAATCAAGGACAAACAACACTTTTGTTCAAAGCTTTAAGTAGTAAATAGATGAGCTGAATGGATTTTCTGTCCTTCTCCCATCTCTTATCAACTGTATTCTCCCTCCAATTACTGCAGTTTGTACTCGGCGGTATTATTTCACCCAGATGGGAGGGGTCCTTAAATGATATTTTTCAGCCCACGTTTATTTACCAGCGCTGGCTGCCTCTTTGTTGTGGGTGGTGTAAGAGTATTATTATGGATTTGGCTCTGAGAGCTTAGCTGCTCTGCCGTTCTGATATCAGCTGGACTTTGATCAAATGCAACAAGCTTTAAATCCACTTTAATCAGCGCAGCGTTAGTTTACCAACTTCACAGGAAAAAAACACAGCTCAGGGGTGTTTCTGAGAAGTCGGGGGAATAGACACCGACTTATTGACACTTCAGTGTTTGCACTAATAAAACTTAATGACACTAAAACAAACCATTTAGGAGAGTAATGTTTTAATCTGGTTATAAGGGGTTGGAGGACAAGTGTGTGAGAGCTCTATATGAATGAATGTTAAAGCTTTGTGGATTGTTCAGTAACTGTATAGTCACATTTGACTTTTGAAACGACGTGAGATCATGTTAAATGTTTGCTCTATATTCTCAGTGGTCATCCGTCCTTTAGGCTCTAGTTTTAGCTGGTTAGTAAAACAGACTAAATGGATGCTGATGCTTCTATGTGCTATGAACGCAAACACGACCATCAGCAAAAATATTGATTATTTCTATATCTTTTTTTTCCCCTATGGGCTTTTTTAATTGGTGGATAGATGAGGAAGCCAGGGAGAGAGAATGGTGAATGGCATCAGGAAGGGAGCCACAGGACGGACTTGAATCATGTGAGACCAGCCGCTAGACCATCTGAGCCCCTCTTAAAAAAGACAGCCGTTTTGTTTTTACATTTTTCAGAAGAATTTCATAGTCATACTGATGCAGTGTTATTAATTCAATATGTTCATGAAAAATAAAAATAAAAGATCTAAAGAAAATGTTGTTCATCTATAGCAAAATAAACCCTCACAGAGACAAGAACAAAAAACAGCTTTATTGGGGGGAAATATGATGACACAATTTCAAAATGAACAAAAAGTAATACAATTAAGTATGAAAACATTGATATCAGAGCCAGTACTGTGAATCCTGTAGTTTGCTTATTAGGTCTGTGTTGGACTGCAAGCATGTAGGCAGTACATTGTTCTGCCTGCAGTGATGTGTTATAGAGTATCCAACCTCAGTGTGTGTGCATATTAGCACAAGCATGGATAGACTGTCAAACAAAGAGGTTATAAGAGATGAGAGGATGGTTTTATTGCACAACAATAGGTTTATAAGGCTCAAACTGATCTGCAGCGTATACCTACAACATTTGCCAAACACACACACACACACACACACACACACACATGACAGATGCAGGCATGCACATGTTAGAGCGAACCCAACCAACCTGTGAACGTGCCAACAAGTTCCTCAATCCCCCAAAACACCCACACACACAGTGAGAACGGCTAAATCCTGATAGCTCTCTTCAATGTCCGGCCAAGTCCATCTACTGTAGAAACACACACACACACACACACTTCCAAAACCCAGTAACAACCAGGCCAACTCCCAGTTTAACACGGACACACACATATGCAAAATGTGACCACACAGCTTAGCCCCCCAGTAAGACCCACAGAGCTGACAGTAGCTGTGTTTATGTGTGTTAATTTGTGTGTGTGTGTGCTCACCGCGGTCAGTACTGAGGCCTCTCCCTGCATTTTGGGAGAACGGATGGATGGATGGAGGCTGAGAGAGAGAGAGAAAGAGGATTAGAGTGATATGGAGACAAAGAACAACAATAGTTTGTCACATTTTGTCAGAGAGGATTTTATGGAAAAGCTGATTTGGAGTTTGCCACCAACAAACAACGAACGGAAATATGGGATTTATTACTAAATCAGTTTGAGAATTTGCAGGAAGTTAACAAGGCCTAAGTGTGTGTGATACGTACTTCCTAAATGCGTTGTGTGTTTGTGTGTGATTTCAAACTTCAAGCATCTTAACGGAAGTATTGAAGTGTAAAATATGAACTTATCTTATAATAGTTCATAACAACTTCTGTTAGAGAAAGCTTAATGGGATGTTTGTATGTGACATCAACGTCACTCCTGTGTTAAAACGGCTTCCATTAACTTTTCTCAGCAAGTGTCGGGAGTACATCCACATGTGTCGTCACTCATGCTGGAGGAGCTGGAAATGACCCATTTCAGTCAAAAGCAGCTGCTGGACAGGCAACACACGAGCTCAACACAGAAATACAACAGCTGACATTTGTGACTGTCTATTCTGACAATATCCGTCTCCTTTTGAAAATCTGACTTTTGCATCCATCGATCCTGGTGTTGTTGTGGTAGCAGACATGTGAGACTCCATTGGTGCCCTTTTTTTTTTAATACATGCAGTGCTACATGTAGGACTCAACAGCTTTCCTTCTTTTTCTTACATCTTGCATGTCACATCAACATAGATCCTTGTGACAGACATTCCTGTTAGTTTTTATCTTTGGCCAAAATTCCTCAAACTTTCCTTTACCATAATTATAGCTTGTAATTCTTCTTCTTCTCCTCCATCCATCGGTTTGAGAACCTGGCAGTCTAGACATGACATAAGAAAAAAAAAAAAAATTGAACCATCGATAAATATGATAGTATGTGTCCACATGTCTTAGTTAGTCTAAATGTCACCATAAAAACAAACACCTCTGACATGTAAAAACAAGATCTTTTTCAAGTCTTCCTTAAATCTTTCTTAAATAAAATGTCGTGTTTGTGGACATTTTTGTATGGATCTTCAGCAACCTTTGTGGCAGCAAAAGGAAGCATTCTGAGGGAGTGTAACTACATTTATTTGACTGATAGAAATAAAACAGATCCTCAATAAAAGTGATGCAAAATCTTAGTGTATGAGGGCAAACATTTAGTGGTAGTGCGTTGAAAAATATACTATCTTTAGCAGTCTGATGAAACCAATCTAGATTAATGTGGGAACCTAAATGCAAATTCTTGACATATTTTTATTTTTACTCGTTCAATAAATGGCAGTAAAAGTAAAAGTCTTCAGAGAAGACAAAACAACATCGTTATCTTTTATACGTGAACTTGTTCAGCCTTCAAAGTGGAGTCTGTGTATTTAGTCAATTACTCTGCAGAGAAATGTGTTAAAGTTAGATTAATAAACCATTTTTGTCCATCGCAGTCCTGCTGTCCTTTAAATGAACCAAATGAACATCAGTAAGGTGATCAAATAAGTGATTCAAAAATTAAATGTGTTCATCCGCTGAAGGAGTATTCCTCTTTACCTCTTTGCTTGCTAAATGAGGCGTTACTGCAGCATCGTTGCCTCTGATATTTAAGCGACTTTCATCCACAGTTTTAGTGAAAATGTCGCCAAGGCAGCGGGAGCTTTTAGGCTCAGGCAGCGTGCGGCGTGGAAACAGCAGGATCGCTCTGAAGTGAATGAAATGATTTAATGTTTCAGAGTCGGCCTCGCCCCTGGGGAATGGAGCGATATGGGCTCCTAATTGACACCAGGTCAACCGCTTGCCTCTGTCGCACACAAACACACACTGCGCTCTGTTTCACACTGTCTCTCTCACACACACACACACACACTTTACAGTCTCGCCAGCAGCCGGGCCAGTCCAGTATACACAAAGGCCTGTGCTGTCCGACTATAATGATGGATGACCAGCAGGCTCATATTTTACGGGGATTTCAGAGGAGTCAGAACGTTCCCAGGCCTTGAGATACAAGTCAATAGGGTCTAGCCTATGGGGCTTCCCGAAACTTCTGAGACGACTTGTTTAGGAAATGTTGAAAAAAAAGAAACTAGAAATATTTTATGATTTTATTAGTCCTGAATCAGCCATTGATAGAGCAGCAGTTAATGACAGCTGAATGTGATTATCAGCCAGTGGAATGTTTTATTAGTATCTCTATTTGCTGACCAGTGGTCATTATTGTTCACTTGTGTTCAAGTGAAAATGCATTTAGTACCATGATACCTTGTTTTTGGAGTAAATCCCTGTCTTGGTTCTCTTAAGAAAAGCTTAAACTAAGCTGAATTTACGAAAAACATTTTCTAAAATGAAAGCCTCATCATATTGTCTGTGTACGCCGTGCAGCCTGTGCTGAATACTAACAATTGGCTTGAGGCGTGAGCAGCTCTGGACCGAGGCTTTGGCCTTCAGTGAAGGTGGGACACTCGGGCGTGATAAGCTTTCCCCTTCAACTGACCTTTGGGTTACAAATGTCTGGTCACTTGTGGCATCTGTGTTCTGGATTTGAAGGGCACAACAGTCTTTACTGGTTCGAACCAGTTAAGAACCCACAGTCATGGTCACAGTTATGTTCAGCATGGAAAACTGCTGAATCACGGTGAGTCAAAGCTCTTTGTGCCAATATATCTGATTCCTGAATGGATCCAAGTGAACCTGCAATCTGCTCTTACCTGAGGGTACATGATAATAATAAAAGAAAGACTATATGCTGCCTTTTCTTCTGTGTTCGACTGTGGCCGCATGTCCATTTGAGAGGCATTAGCTGCTGTCAGTGAGCTGGAGTGTTTTGGAAAGTGCTTTTGATTTGGGGAGATTTTCAAATTTGTACGTGTTTATTGTAAGTCCAATATTGAACAAAAACCAAAAGGTGTGTGTGCCTGTATTTGTCTGTGACAGACTTTTGCTCAACAACATCACAAGTTTCTCTAAGCCTGCAATATTGCTGCAGATGGTTTTGCCATATACAGTGAGTTAAAAGTTTGGTGCATATCATGGAGACGCTGAGGAGTACATCCAAGTTTCAGTGAAGAATCAGTTTTGATGCCTCTGGAATAAGATCGGGCCTGCATTGCAGAGTCCCACTCCTGGATTTTCACAGGTTAAATCCCCTCCAGAACAGCCCTCACACCTTTAGTAGAGGACTAACTAGAAATCTTTCCCCTTTCAAATTACTGTCAAATATCTGTCCATTGTAGACACATTTTCTGAAATGTCCCTATCCCATTCTTTATAAAGTTGTTGACACATGAGTACTACTGTTTTTCACCTTTTACACATTCAAACTGGGATCTCATGGGTCCTATGGGTTAACATTAACAACACCTAAAGGGACATTGTTGACATCTATAAAAGAAGCATGTTACCTTGATTCTTATTCAATCTGAGTCAAGTCTGCTGAAGTTAAGAAACCTGCAGATGTAAGCAGACAGGAGTGCAGGTGTCAGAGGCAATGTCACCAGATGATCAGCTCCCCTCCATGATATTTCCAAACCCCCCCTGATTTTCTTACCAAGCAGCAAGAAAACACGTCTCGCACATGTGAGCAGTGCGGCGATGACATCTAATCAAATGCCAGGGGAGACGATGGTGTCAGGGCGAAGAGAAAACACACTGATTCCCCACCGGCTGTATTGTCACTAAACGCTGCTCCTCTCTATGGACTGTAAATGATTTAATTTGAGCGCCAGATGTGGCGTTTAGATTCCTGTTTAAGGGGACAGAGGGAGGAAGGAGAGAGAGAGGAGGGAGGGCGAGAGAATGAGGAAATGACAGGAAGGAGAGGAACAACTTGGCAGACCGACAGCCAACAGCAGCCCGGGCACTTGACAGAGCTCTCAAACATTGCGATTGTGTGTGTGTGTGCGCGTGTGTTTCCTCCACTTGTGTATCATGACAGCTGAATGAAAATCAATCTGCTTCTACATCTGCCATCTTGAGTATCGGGGAGCACAGATGGGCCTTCCCTGTCACACTGAGCTAGCTGGCAGCCGACCAACTCAGGTCTTTCCACCTCTTCTTTCCTCTCGTTTCCAATCTCTTCCTCTTCTTCTCTCCCCTCCTTCTTCCTCGTCCTCCTCCTCGTCCTCGCCGCCGGTCTCTTCTTCGCTAATCAGATGCCAGGATCTGAAGAGGAGGTTTTTTTTCCTTCGTTGACGTCTCCAAGTCACTCTGACAGCAGATGTTTGGGGCCTTTCGACGCCGCAATCTGGGCTCTAATCACCCTCATTGACGGCTCCGAGGGCCCCTGTTGCAGCGCTGAATGGCAAATTAAAGCATTTTTAGATAACGTCTGTAATTGGCTAAATCGTTTATAAGCCCGGAGATCACAATTTTAATCTGCAGCCTAACATGACGGATCATGAAACTGAGACAGATCTCTCGTCCGTGTGTGTGTTTTGTGGCAGATGTCCTTGCCCCGTTTTTTGGTCCCTTTCCTGATGTCTTACAGTAAGTTTGATGCTTAATGATTTGCCCATCAGATTAACAAACCCTAATCGTTCTCTCGGCTGCGGTTTGTCTCCGTGTCAGGCATCCAAGCCATCCTCTCCTCTCTCTTCTTCATCTCCCGAGCCCATCTCATCTCTGGCATTAACTCCATTAGCCTGGTAATTGGCTCTTTAAGCAGCGGCCGCAGACTCCGAAGGCCACTTAATGTCCATCTCTTTCCCTCCCTTCTCTCCTCTGCTCCCCAGTCGATCATCTACCTTCCTCAGTAAATAGCATTAACTAGTCCCGCATAGAAATCTGAGGCCATATTAGTGTTATCCTCCCCTCTCAGCCTATTGCCGGGCTTATGAGTCCCGATCATAGGCGATGATATGGCTAAGTGGATATTTTTTTTCTCACATCACTCCAAAATGGGGCTCCAAATAACCCCCCAACTGTCACAGATGAATATGTAAATTCTGCGTATGGAGATCTCCCTCCATTTTTTGAACCGAGCCAGAGGAACTAAATCTGTATTTAAAAGATGTGGATGTGGAAATTCAGCTCATCATCACAGCCTGCCCCCCCTCTACGCGGCTTGGCTTTTCATTTCATCGTAGAAGATGAAATAAAATGTGACGGTATATTCCTCTCCGCTGTGGAAATTCACACTGTGGAGGCCGATAGTTTTTATTTTCTTTCAGGAGCCTGAAAGGAAAGATCCTTTAGTTCAAAGCACTGGTGTGTGTGTGTTTTATTCTTACTTTACACTATTTTGTATCATTGAAGATAATTCTACCAGAGCTTTCCCAACTTAATACAGATATACAATACTTTCTGAACTATCTCTGGATCACTTAAGAGTTAGTGGAAGTTTCTGCAGGAAAGAATCTCATTTGGAAACCTTAATATGATAATCTTTTGTACAAAATGTTTTGCAACTCTTCATCAGTCTTGGTTTCTGAAAGTGAATTAAGCAACAAATAATAAAAAAAGAAATATTGGACCTAGAAGTTTATTTTATGTGTGCTAGTAAAACAGTGAGCCAAATCTATAGGGACAGTAGGAGTTCTCCTTTGGGTCCAATACATATATCCTCTGTAAATGTATATTCTGTATTCTTTTCCTCCTTTCTTGTCTATGCTGGAGTTTTTTCCTGCAAAATAAGAAACTCAAAGTATAACCCATATACTTAGTTTCCATGGGAGAGTTGCTGCTCATAACTCGTAGTCCACTGGTAGTTTTCAGGAGTCTCTCACACATGCACAAAACTCCTGACTATTTTGACGGGGATGTTGACATTTATATCACACAACTAGTGTGGGCGTCGTGAGCGTAATGAAGCTGCTTCATAATCTTTTCTGCTCGCTGTTTGTTCTTTTTCGCTTCTTCATTGAAACTGTGTTCACATCCAATTACGTGTAGCAATGGTATAAAGGCAAAAACTGTCACTATAGTCTTGGACTCTGTCGCTTCATCTGCCATCTTGGTTTTCTGCTGCGTCATGTCTTGCCCCCAAATCCCATCTGACAGGGAAACCTCAAGCAGTGAGGAACACTGCAACTCACTGAATCAGATGTCAGGGACAGGCTGTCCTGGTAGTCTTTAGAAATTCTCAGGAGTGCATTCGTGACAACAGCTTAAGATGGTAGAATTTTTAGTTGTTGCATTTTTTTGCCTTCAGGATTGTGTTTCATAACAACCTTTGACTGCTTTATGTGAAGGTGGAAATTTGGAAACCACAGTCCTAGATGGCGTTAGCTGCCTAAAATTAAAAGAAAGAAGCTCTTTGGTCTCTATGCAATAAACGTCTTTCAGCCCAGTTCATTATTGACTAAAACATAATCTCATGTCTACTTCCTGGCTTTTGCAAGATCAACTTATTCTCATGAAGTATTACATTATACCGTGGCTTTGAAGCTCTTCATTGAATTGTGGGTAGTTTGGTTTTCTTTGTTTCTCCTGCATCTATAGATTTGAGCTTTTTTTGTTTTATGATGATTTTCTGGTTGATATTTATATTTTCTTCTTCTTCTTGTACTCTTTTGTAATGCCTCCTGCAAGAAAGGCAACAGCCTATAACATTTTTCATCTCCATTAAGAAAAGTATCAAGTTAAAGGTTTTCTTCTTGTGTAAAGCTGTTTTCTCTCCATCAGTAGCTGCAGCAGTCGTGTGTCCGGTAAACTTACATTTGAACTGATGTCCTTTAGTCTGTTCCTTTCAGATGTGTTGGATGTAACTCACGCTGCAGCTTCTCTTGGCAGCTTGTTGGTTATTATTTAGATTAATGACATTTCGACAGCATTGGGACTTTTACACTGACGGGCCTGACAGCAACATCAGGCTGAAAGACAAACAATCCCATCACTTACCACATGTTCGATACTGATTCTACCCACAAGAAACGTTTCTCTTGTTGTTTACACTCTCTGATGATTCTCTAATCCTTTAGTGTTTTTTTTCCTTGTTGCAAAGCCTCTCTATCTGTTGTGTGAAACCTTGGTGTCTCATCTGAGGGATTTTAGAAATGGAGTAATTAGTTAGCGATAGAGGAGCTGTTGGTGTGAAATGATAGCTACCACCACCCTCCACCCCCACACCCCAAGAGAGAGACAAATCAATCAATAACCTGCTGATTTATTTCTCGTCCTTATCGTCTAATTTAATTGCTGCCTCTTTTGTATCTGTGGAGCTGTGGGGATGGTGTTGGTGGTGTTGTGGGGGGAGATAAATAAGAGGAGGGTGGAGGGACGATGCAGAGTCGAAGAAGGAAAGAAACGGCAAGTTTTGTTTGTGTTCATGTTGTTTTTTTCGTCCATGCGTGGCGGCGTTTTTTTTATTTTGCAAGGAGGCGTTTCGGGACAAGGCTCTGTTCGACAGCCGCGGCGGTCTGTTTACTGTTGCAACACTGCCTCCATTGGCTCTAGATGAAGCATACACACACACACACACACACACACACACACACAAACAAACACACACATAGGAGGAGAGAAAGACAGTGAAGAGCAAGCCTTCCACAAATTATCAGCAAGAACAAATTTAATTAGCAATATAAATGCCAGGCGGAGTACATTATGTGCAATTGTCTTGCTATCTTTCCAGAAATTAGTCTTTTAAAATGAATTTGCTGTATTAATCATCTCCTGAAATATTTTTTGATCACTGAATTAATAGTTTTGCGTTGGGGGCCGTGTTTTTTTTTAGGTATTCATTGACATAGGTGATTGCCTCTTAATTATGACAGCGTCCTCCTCCTATCCGCGCCTATTAATTCCTGTGTTGTGTCGTCGCAGCAGCCCGCTGCCTGGCCCTGTATCTACTAATTACTTCTCTAATTGAATTTGCTCTCTGTTGCCAGGCTGTTTTTTAAGTGGCTGTTTGTTGCGGGGGCCTCATTGTGTCTTTGTGTGACAGCTAACTGCCTCGCTGACGGGAATAGGATGCACACTCTCTCTCTCTCTCTCTGTGCGTTCTGCATGTCTCTCTCTCTCTCGGTATTCATGTCTCTTCTTCTGTATCATTACCTATACCTCGCAGACCTATGTAGTGTTTCCAGTATAAATGAAAGAGGGAAATTAATTAATGAGAGCGGCTGAAACAATTACACGCCCCTCCCAACCCGCCACTGCCGGCCACCCTGCTGTCATTGGTTCAAGCCTCTGTAGGATTGTTGTGACTAAGAGCCCGTCGCTCTTCAACCGCCAATTCAAGATGGCATGTCTTTGGCAGGATGATAAATAGCATACAGGCGAGTTATTTAGCTCCTTTTCCATCTAAACAAAGCTCATCAGGCCTCAGCTGGATGTCAGTGCTATTCTGGCTTGACGTGAGGTTGGATCTCTTATGTCTAACAGTTTCTGTATCGTTGTCATGTTGAGATCAGAAACCTGTTTTCTATTGATCCGTTATTTGTCATATAAACCGAGTTAGAAATATCAACTACTCTCAAACCAAGTTTTTATTTACTGATGTTACGGCTCTTGTCGTAGACCTACAAAAAACCCTTTAGCTCTGATTAGATAGCCACACTTTTCCTCCCATCTTATAACTGGTGTACATGAAGTGACCTATTTTGCTAATTGTAGGTTAAACAAATACATTGTCAAGTTCATTACAAACATCATTATAAATGCTGAGGGTTTTTTTCACAGGTCACTGTAACCAATTTACTTTGTTTTTTTAACCATCTTATCGACTTTGACCAGCAACAAAATAGGAATTTAGACGTCTGTATACTTCGACACTCTAAACCGTCTCTGCGGGTGTAATGTAGCTTCAGATGGGATCACACAGGAATGAATCCGATGTAGATAGACTGCTCTTTGCATCGATAAGAGTTGCTGAGTCAAGTGGCAAAGCGCAAGCCTTGAAAAAATCAGCTATGCCCCTAATTATGCCAAACATGTGTAACTGCTTGCCTTACTTTAATCAAAGTGAGAGTTATAAAATGAAATCCCCACCACCAACTCCACCACCATCATTTTATTTTTTCAAATAAAAAAAGTGCCATTACTTTTTTTTTGCATGAGCTGTTTAATTCTGCTGTAAATTTGTCATTTTTTAATGGGCTATAAGGAGATCCATTTTTTAATTAGCTTTTGGAGCTAGCCTCAAGTGGACACTTGCCTTTGCACTTCATCTTGGCTTATATTGTTTTTTACAAAGGCGGATGCAACCTAGGTTTTGCCCAAATGTAAGTGTGTAAGTTTTATTACATCCATGACTTAGTGGAGTTTGTGACAGAACAGAACAGAACAATGACTTTTGTTGTTCTCCAGCAACACAAACATCTGTCTCCTTGTGACATTTTGCAATATTAGACACTCTGAGCAACTTCTACCATTACGGTCGGATGCAATGGATTGCTCTTACATTGCAAGACTTGCAGGAGACCAAGAATAAGCAAGATTTTGTGTGTGCCTACTTTAAACCAAAACAGACCAAGTGATTGTATTTTTAAGCTGTGGACGTTAAAAAGGTCAACAATTCATAAGATTATACACCAGAAAGTTGTGCATTACTCTTTGTATGACATTTTACAAACCTCATCATCAGAAAACGTTGCAAAGACTGAATATATTTGAGAAATGTAAAAAAAAATCCTATTTCTCAACATTACAAATAACCCCAAATTTGTGCTTACCAACAACTTTTCCACTCTTCTTTCTGACCCATCTCAGCCAAACCCTGATCCTTACCTTCACCCTAACTTTTAGCATCCTCAACTTTATCCTTCAATATCTTTTGCTCCTGCTCTTACTCCCTTCATAATCAACCCTTCAGGTATCTTCGTGGAAACTTTCTCTCCTCCTGTCTCTCTTGATATTGATCCCCTCTCAGGCTTTCCATCCATCCATCCATCCATCTCTCCTCCCCATCCTCCTCTCCTCCACACATCCTCCTCTATTGATCCCTTTCTCTCTTTCTCTTTCCTTCTCTTTCCCTCTCTCTGCTTGCTGCTATCTGGTTCGGCCTTTGTCTTCTTATCAAGGTTTCAGGGTTTATTCTGGCTGCTGTTATTGACAGGCCTCTCGCTCCACGGCCAACTAATGCATCCCTAATCCCACCTTTGTTACTCAGGAATGTTCTCTCGAAAAAACACACACTTACAAACACACCCACACACACACCTACACGTTATGCCACCACATAAGTGTGCGCAAGGTAAAAGGGGCCACGAGGATGTTGATCCCAGCTTTCGTTTTGTTGCGAAAGCCATCTATCAATCAGAAAAGGGCCTGTCTGCTGTCTGTTTGTGTGTGTGTGTGTGTGTGTGTGTGTCTGTGTGGAGGGGGGGGGGGAGTCTTGAGTGACAGGCCGAATCGCGGCTGAGGACGTTTGATAAGCTTGTATTGTGGGTCGTTGTCCCCCCCCCCTCCTCCACCTTCCTCTACACCTCCACCTCGATAAGAAATACATTCGACTAAACCTGATAACGGTGTCAGGAGCAGAAAAGCCCCACTGTGAAGACTCTCACACACACAAACACACACACACACACACACACCCTGCCACTCCACGCCACGGGGAGAGGTGTCTTTCTTCAAACACTTTGGCTGTAAATGATACTCTCAACAAACAGCGACGACAACACCACTCAGAGAGGAAAAGATCCAGATACCAAGTGTGTGTGTGTGTGTGTGTGTGTGTGTGTGTGTGTGTGTGTGTGTGTGTGTGTGTGTGTGTGTGTGTGTGTGTGTGTGTGTGTTGGCAGAATGATGTGCGATATGGCTGGAGGATATGCTATAGGCTCATTGAATAAGGTCTTAGTGATAGCACCTATATGCATGTGTGTGAGTGCGTGTGTGTTGAGAACAGCAAGAAAGAATACAGTAATAGGCTTAGAGCGGCTGAGGCAGGGTGTCAGACTTAACAAAAACACACTGTGTTCAAAGACTGACTGACAGCTGTCTGTGTGTGCGAAAAGAATATATGTGTGTTCATGAATGCTGCATGGGAATCCGTGTGCAACAAGCTTTCAGATTCACATGTTTGTGTGCTTGTTTGTCCTCATGTATGATGTTTTACAATCAGATCTTTGCAGGCATCCTCACTTATGATAAACGTGCAATCATCCAACGTAAAAAGGTCCGCACAAGAGTTATAAAACTGCAGACAAAAGTGTTAAATGACTTTATCTGCTTGTTAAGGAACATCATCACTACAGAAAACATCGCCAGTAACTTTTGAAAGATCATCCTTGTCAATGGAGGTATCACTGTGAAACAAATGTCACGGACATCAACTTTGACAAAATGTACATTCAATAAGATGATTGGGAAGACAATCGCACAAAGAGCAGTTTTAATTTTTTTTTTTTAAACACATAATTCTGTTTACCATCTGTGTCCCTCTGGATTTGATTTGTTTTACGCCCTCACACTCTGTTGCACTGCAGTATTTTTCATCTTAAACAAGTGTGGTAAGGGGGCGCCGATAGCCTTGCGGTTATGACACGCGCCCAAGATGACAGAGGCTCTAGTCCTCATCGCAGTGACCGTGGGTTCAAACCCGACCTCGGCCCTTTGCTGCACGTCATCTCCCTACTCTCTACTCCCAACATTGCCTGTCTCTCTTCAGCTGTCCCATCAAATACAGGCAAAAATGGCCCAAAAAATATGTTTAAATTTAAAAAAATGAAAAATGAGGCCCCCGCAACAAACAGCCACTTAAAAACAGCCTGATGTGTGGTATTGGTTGTCAATGATTGGCATTTTAAGCAGCATCAGAGGCTGTATACTGTAAAAGTACGTTTGTACCCTTTTGTTAGTTGAGATTTTGAAGCTTTGTCAAACCTGACAGCTTGATTTTTCTTGTTAATTTTATCTATTGTTATTTGGAGGTGATTTGTAATTTGATTTTAGTCAAGACACTTTGGAAAGTCAAATCAGGTTTTAAAATGCTTATTTGCATTACTTGCAATTTGACATGCAACATAACTATATTTATACATTCTTACTGACACCTATGTTGTTGCTACAGTAACTCTCACAGATGGGCTGGGGTAGTCTTGAAACCAAATATATGAGAACTTGCAAATAAGCCAAGCTGGTCCATACCTGAGCCAACCCTAACAATGAGCTTGATCAAAAACAAAAGTTTTAAGCCTACTCTTAAAAGTACAGAGTGTGTCTGCCTCCAGGACCCTGACTGGTAGATGAGTCTTTAGGATAGGGGCCAGATAACTGAAGGCTCTACCTCCCATAGTACTTTAAGGGCACACTCACACTAGCCCAGTTGTCCCGTACCGTGTTGAAGCATGATTGTCCAATTAAAGCGTCTTCAGAAACTTACCAGGGCCGCCTGAATTGCAATAATCCAATCTAGATGTAGCACATGCATGAACTAGTTTTTCTGCATCATGTTGCGACAGGATATGCCTGATTTTAGACATTACGAAGGTGAAAATAGGCTGTCCTTGAAGTCTTGAAGATGTCAGTTGTGCAGAATAACTTTTTAACGCTGATGTTAAGTTTCACAAAAAAAAGTTTGACCTATACAGCAGTAAGTGAAATAGGAGTTCTCTGGTTAAGTCAAAAATATTTATATCGCAGCTTTATAAAAGTTTATTAAAAAATAAACAAGAAAAGTAAATCGATCAGAAATGTGAGGCTGTCAACATCAATATGCTGGACTTTCTCCTCAAGAAAAGAACAGAAGTGCATAGATGGAAGAAAAAAAAAACAGGTTGGGCACAAACAACATTTGCAGAAGTCGTCCATCCATTACTGCGGCGAGAGAACAGTGACCTGTGAAGAGATTTCAGGAGTGGAGCCGGAGCACGCAGGAGATAAAGGAGGAGAAAAGAAAGAGAAAGCGAAAAAGATAAAGAAAGAGTGAAATTACCAGAGGGCAGGAGAAAAGAGGGTTATTGTGCATGTGCA
>CM036536.1:8211436-8316436 GCA_020745685.1 Tautogolabrus adspersus | reverse complement strand
AAACCAGCTGCTAAATAGACGAGAAAAAGGTGGGACACACTAGTCTGCAAATATTAACAAGTATGTAAGGAGTGGATGCTTCTCAAGGGGGAAGTCCTGCAGTAAATATGACACCAAACTGTGACCGTAAACATAAAGCTGGTGCTGATTAAAGGTAGCGCAATACTCAAAGTTATGTTACCAATTCCAATTCCTTATTTTGCATTCTTTTTTAGTCAAATCTCTACATTTACTACCAATCATACGTGTCAGCATTTAAACACCAGCCCTTAAAGGCCCTGACACACCAAGGAGATCGTCGACCGTCGGTCCTAGTTAGACTGTCAGTTAGCGGTCGCGGTAGTTTTTGCGGTGTGACCGGCTCTGTCGCTACCCGTCTGCCTTTTTTGGCCGAGTCGACATGTTGAATCGGCGTCGTGCCGGTGAGAGGAATCTCTCTGATTGGCTGTTCGGAGGTTTCATTTATCTCCAGCTCTCGACAAAGCCCCTTGAGCATGCCGCTGTAGTATCCATCTTTTCACCCATTAGTGCGGTTTCTCCTTATTTGTCGCCTCCTCCTCTTCTTTTCTTTTTCCACTAATAGACCAAGAGCTGACAACGCCAGTGCCATTTTCAACGTTTTATCAGACATTATTCTCGATTAGTAGGCTACCTATAATACGAGTTGTGCGTGACAATAGTGTGAAAATGGTCTTCTCATATCATAACAACGGACTACCACGGCCTGCTGGCATGGAAAATGATTTCCTCTCACGCATGCACAGAACGAACATGGTGGTTGGCCGTCGGCTGTAGCCTTTGTGGTATGTTCTAGTGCAACTTTTTGGCCAAGACAAAAGGCGACGTGAGGCGACGCCACAGGCGGCCTTCGTCGCCACTAGTTCTTTGCCGTCTGCTTGGTGTGTCAGGGCCTTAAAGATTAAGCTTTGTCACAGCTCTCTGTGTGTGTACCAATGTGCATACGAATCTGTGTGTGTGTGTGTTAGTGTAAAAGTCAGGGGAATGTCCTGGTTCACTACCAAGGCACTGCCATTCCCCTGCTAACCATCCAAGTCCAGCACAGAGGTCTGAACCTGCCACCATCATCCGTAGACCTGGATAAACATCAGAATCCTCTCCTCTCCTCAGTCTGTGTTAATCAGATGCCAGCTCAGTCACTCTGTCAGAAGACACGCCAACATACTCTCAGTGTGGACCTGGGCTATCTGTGTGTGTCTCTGCCAGGCTTAAATCTTCTTGCTTCTCCTGTTGCCTTGGTGCCTCTTCACCCTGGTGACCATGGCTTATATTCCCCCCCATTGCACACACACACACACACACACACACACACACACACACACACACACACACACACACACACACACACACACACACACACACACACACACACACACACACACACACACACACGCACGCACACACGCACACACAGACCAGGAAGCATTGACATGGATTTATTTGTTTTCTGCTCAGAGAAACATCAAACATTAACATTTTAAAATTTTAAAATGTATATACCTTTTTCTTTTCATCAGGTTTTCAATAGTCTGAGTATGAGAATTACACCATGTTGTTTGGAGTCCTTAAATTCCCTATGAATAATATATTCACAAGTTGAAAAGTTACGAGATGCCAAAAGGCAGTATAGTTTATAAAAGTAAGCAAAGATACTTTGAACCTTCAAATTGTTGTCAAAGTGGCAAACATTTCTTCACCTTTCACTTTATAGATTCATGCATATCACACTGAGTGGTATTCAAGCTAAAGCTAAAGCTAATAATGGTTAATGGTTAAGCCATATTTAAAATTCCTGTTGTAACACAGCCACATCGTTAAAGAAGTCCATTTCCTTGACAAAAACATGCACAGCTTGTTTCATAAACACGTCTATATACAATAAGGTTATAAGGTTAAGTTGAGTTGAGTTGAAGGTCAAGATTAGACTTAGATTTATTGAAAAAGAAAGCAATAATATAAACAAGCTGTAAACCAGAGCATGTTGAAATTGTGCTTGTAGCTATTGAAGCTGTTTGTTCTGCGCCCCCCCTCCCTTTTTTTCCCTGTTAAAATGTATGTCTACTATAGGTAAGTTTAACACTTTCCAAACATGATCCATCGTTAGCTCCATAGATCCGTCTCTGACACTCTGACATGCCTTGTAACTTGCATGATTCAAATTCATGATGTCTTCAAAGTAATAACAACAAGGCACCAAGTGGCAACCTCTGGCTTTTAGAAATGTAACCAATGCATAAGTGCAAAAAACTGCAGTTCCTTGTGTGTCCACTTGAGGCTGGCTGCCAAAACCAAAGAATCATCATTTGGTAAAATGTTGAAATAACCATTTTTACAACAAAAATAAACGTTTTTACAGCCTAGTTCAAAAATATAGATTATTCATTATGATTATTTTAATGCTAAGACTTATGCATACATTTGCATAATTAGCGGCCTTGCTGAGTTGACTGACAGGTGGGCTTGTTATAGCTGTTTGCCAGGTGGCTTTAGGCCCGCCTCTCCTCCACCTCTTTTCCTTTTACTAAACTGACCGAGAGTCATCATTTCCAAAATGGCGAGCACTATTGTTGGGCACTAACAAATCTTCAGACACCAATGGGTGACATCCTAAAGACTACATCCATGTTTTTACATAGTATGTGCTATGCCCTCCATCCAAACTCCTCCTTCTTTCACGTCACTCTTCTATGTCCTGCTGTAAACAAGTTTCTATTCTGTACAACGTATCACTTTAAAAAGTTATTACGACAGATTTGTTAACCATTTTGACACATTCAGCAGCATTATCATTCATTTGAGTAGTTATTTGCTTCTTAAGAATAGCCTACTGTTCTTTGACCTTTCTCCACCAACTACCTATAGGATACAGTATAGCTGACTCTTTAGTTGTAATACTCCATAAAGTCAAAACTCATTGAACGTTTTCATATTGCTGTAATAATGAAGGACTTCTTTGATTCACATTTTTTCCCTCAAGTCAACCCAAATAGTTTAAATGAAACCTTTTGAATCATGATACTGACTGTAATTGGGACAATATTTTGCAGTTTGCAATGATCTAGCTTCATTTTGACTTTGAAGCTACTTAAGAGGAAATTTAAGGGCAGCACTTGAGTTCAAGAGGTTCAGTGTGTTTCTGAGAGGGATAAGAAGTGCAGAAATGAAATGTCACCAGCTCGTGTCCTCACATGCATAGTAATACAAACATGTTGTGTATGTATCTGTGTGTGTGCAGGCGTGTGTGAGGGTATCATCCCGGCTCGGTAGCAGCTAGCTAGCGGCTAAATGACTCTCCACACTTCATTAACGGCGATGAGGTGAGCTGCTCATCTCCTCATTGTTAGCTAGCGCTAAGCTGCAGTAATCCCAAACAAAGGGCCGGGGCCTCGCAGCAGCCTGCGTGGATTAGAGTGCTTTCTAGAAACATCCGAGAGAGATTCATTCTCATTCAAATTGGCCTGTAAACAAAACCAGTGGTGGCCGGGAGAGAGATGAGAGGGGAGAGAGATGCGTGTATGATGGAGTGAGTGTGAAATATCTTGTATGTGTACATGTGTAATGTAGCCGCAGTGTGTGGATGTGTGTGTTGAGGCCTGTGTATATTACTGACTGTGGGGTTTAACACTGTATAGAAGCTCCATCAAAGAGTGTGTGAGGAAGTGGCTTAGAAATGAATATAGAGAGTAAATTATAGCCTACAGTATGTTTAAAAAGTGCAAATAGGCATATTGTCTCATCTTTTCTGGTGTCTATCCATGTGGTAGTATGTAAATGTTTATCATGGCTTTGAGATCTCTGTATGTGAGGTGTTTAGTGCTGCCACATTTCAGTGGTAGTCAGTGGAAAATCTAAGTTTGAGCTTAAATTTTCATACAGTGCAGTGTGTTAATTCCACTGCCAGGGGGCTCTCAATCAAAACAGTAACAAAAGATGACGTCGAGGCTAGCGGGGAGTTGACCGTAGTCGAGACGAACTGGTGAAACAGACCTGAGGAAGAGAATATGTTTACCAACTATATATACTTATCCAAGTATAATTTACATGACGTTTTTATCACAGCAGCACAGACAGCAACAGTACGGCAGCTTTCAGTAGCAGATCCCCCTTCCTGCAGCGGTCTTTGAAATAACATCCCGTGTTTCCTTGGCAACGATAAACATGTTGTGTCTGTCATGGCCGCCGCCACGTCAAGACACGTTCCATTACGACTATTAAATCAAGGATTTCTCTGGCTTTCATAAGAAAAATTTGAATATTTGAGGTAATGTAAGTACTCAACAACAAAAAATATATCTAACATAGGTTTAGTCAATTTTCTATTTATTTAGATATTTTAATGTAAATATTCTAATAATATTCTAAAGTGATACCTTTAGGTTTTTTGGGCATATAGGAAAATGAAAGTGCTTTCAGCTGATCTTTACATTTAATTTTTGCCAATTCAGGGAGATTAAAATCTTAAAACCAGATTGTGTTCAAATGTTTGCTCTCTCCCAGTGTCTGATACTTGAAACCGGCTCTGCTCAAATTAACAGCAGTCACTCTGACACAAGAGTTGTCCTTTGAGTCTGTCTGCTAATCTGACTTGATCAGTAATAACCACCAATCAGCTCAGTAAATTAGGCTGCTTCATCTGGATGATCTGATGTTTCGATTAGATGTTTTAGGCTTAAATCTTTTTTTTAAATGCTCCTGCACATAAGAGCCGTCAATCACATTCTCGATGCTCGTCGATTTGATGAGTAATCAGTTATTATTGGTTCTGATCATTATTGTCTGTCAATCAACTGTCAGTTAGCCATTATGTAAATCATAATTTTAATACGATGTCAGTAAAATATTCAGAAGATCTGGTGATCAAACCTCCATGTTTTCATGTAGTATTTGTCTCAAAGATGGTTGTAATTTATTGGTTTTTAATGTCAGTCATGTAGTTGGTCAACTAATCTGACTGAGCCATTAGTAACCATCAGTCAACGATTTTGGTATGTTTGTCAAGAAGTGGTTCTTAAAAGTTAGCTTGTATTGAAGTAACATTTTAAACATTGACTGCATTAACTTATCCATCCTTCCTCATGGCACATTCACTCTTTAATCTAAACCTCAGCCCTGTAAATGTTTGGTTTGACTGCTTCTCCAATCAGTGTTTTTGGGGCTTATTCCTACAATATATCTGATGTAGAAAACGCTGAGATGATGAGGATGATGAAAATCAGAAAAGTATCCCAGTGTAATACACTGTACCTATACGTAATGCATACTGTGTCCGTTTAGATAATGTAGGGTGGTCTCAAATAGGGATGCATCTGGTTAATATTGGTATTGGCTGATATCGGACCTGTTGCCAGACAGTCGGCCCATCAGCAAATAATGTGGCATGAACCAATGCCAGTAGCCGATGTCTATCTGTCTTACACATAACTGCTTATTCAAAGAAGAGGCATTTTACTGAGCAGAAGAAATCACCGGTTTCATGGTCAAACATGAGATAAAATGTTGGCAGTGTGGGAGTCACCAGAAAAAGTAATGAAAAAAGCATCAAAATCGACAATCACACAAATTGATTTTGATCGGTATCGGTCATGATTTTCCCAGTGGGTGCATCTCTAGTCTCGAATCAATATAGACAATGTTAATATCCTGGAAGTGAAGATCCCAATATTTGTTTGCTTTTTCTTTTTAATGGAAAGTGTGTACTTCAAATCATTTTCATTTAACCAATAGAAATAACAAAGATTGTGCTGTAACTTGAAGTTTCTTATGTATTCCCCCTGTGACGCTTTGTGGAAATACACTGCCATCTGCAACTCCTCTGTTATGTAGCCAAGATAGCAACCATGAAGTGTGTGTGGAGTTATGGTAGTTATAACGCACCATCTAGGATCTTTAAGCTCACTACATTTGACCATAAAAGTCAGCTTGAACGCACTCAAAATAGCATGATTAAGTATGGAAAAACTTAAATCCAGGACAGTATCAAAGCTTGATTGACTCTCTGAGGCTAACATCACCAAGCTAATAATGGAAATGATAAAATGCTGATGCTTTGCAAAATACTGTATGCCATTGTAGTTAAGCATTTAAGCATGAAAAGTTCAAAAATGACAGGTGGAAATGTATTCAGCCTTGCAAGTATTTGATCACAAAGCTTAGTATTTGAGATGTGATTATGGATCCAATGGGAAAGCTAGAAGAAATAACAAGATATCACCAAAGATATCAAAATGTATTCTGAAGATAGATGAATGGCCGTACCAAATTTCACTGCAATCTATGCAACAGAATTTGACATTTTACCATTTAAATCTCAAGCCTGATAGAGTCATAGATATAAACGTCATTTTTTTTTTGGTTTTGTTTTGTCTGATACAATTTTACGACAAACACTTAAATTCAATGTAACTCTGTAACAAGAACCACACCTGTTAACGCATGGTGTCCTGCAGGAGGCAACCAAAGGAAACTTCCTGTATGTGCTCTGTTCAAACTGTTTATGTTGCATTCTTCATTAATGAGATGCCAGTGAAGTTGGTTGTTCTGTAAATATGTGGCAGCTGTGTGTGCGTGTCTTTCTTCCTGCCTGGTTGCTGAACAAACAGCCACAGGACTGACCGACCACCTCCCTCCTGCATGGTGGTCAGCATTTTAGTATCTTAAAAGCCCTAATCCTCCTCAACTTTACTGCATCTGACCTGCACTTTTCAGGGTCTGACCATGTCCGTGCTACGGCAGATACATTTGAAAATGCTGTTTGTATATGCAAATTTATGTCCACACCAGCATTTTGAAGACTTTTGTTAAAAGGTTGTCCACATCAAGACTTCTAAAGCAATAATAAAGCTTTAAATTACATCATCAGGTGGAGACGTGCTGAGTGAGTGCAAATCAAACCTTTACCTGCTCTTCTCCATGGTCACATTATCCACAACGCCAAATTTAGTTGTTCCCATGTCCATTTTTAAGTATTCTTGGTCACGTAAAAGAGCATGAAATAAGGATTTGATGGCAGAATATTGCTAACAGCACACATGTTAACATACAGGTCGAACTTGGGGGAGATGACATAGAAAGGACGCAGCAAAGTCCGACACTTTGATGATTATTTTTGCCTTGACATCAATGGTACGTGTAATTGGACTTATCCACAGTATCAAAGAATGAGTGGTAAAGAACTGACTGGCGAGCACCAAGAGTAGCTGCTTAAGCTTTTGCACAACGATGGAATGGTAGCTGACCGGTCAAGTGATATAAACGTCATAACACCTCCACCAAACTGCTCATTACTCAGTACTGAAATAAGGTCTTCGCACATTTCAGGACAGGAAGGGATGTATGAGTGAGAGGGAACATGAACTGAATAGCAGACCTGAAGGCAACCTTGAAAACACCTTTATCTAGTTTTGTGAACCTTAACAGTGACCCAGCATGAGCCTCAAAACAGCCTTTCTGCAATACTATTTCTGCTCAAGGACAAGTTTAGCAGTTTAATTGTGTGTGTGCGTGTGTGTGCGTGTGTGTGTGTGTGTGTGTATGTGTGTGTGTGAGACATGATTGACAGTTGGTTGGCCACATCTCCTACAATAGAATCCCCCTTCCTTTTGCTGATTATTGTGTCAGTGTGCCTGTAACCCACACACACACACACACACACACACACACACACACACACACACACACACACACACACACACACACACACACACTCAAACAGACACACAATACTATGCAGACACACAAAAGAAAGCCGTGGATCTCCCATCAGACTGAGCTGCAAAAAAACACACACAAAACAGATGCAGTAAATGTGTCTGCTCTCATGCATATGGAAAAGCTGACAAGAGTGTGTGTGCTCATGTGTTTGTGTGTTTGTGTGTGTGTATATATATCAATAGACAGATTCTATGTAAAAATGCATTAGCATTCAGTGATGATGATGGTCTTTCTGCAGGCTCTCGTGATACTGTTGCTCTCTCTCTCTTTCTCTCTCTGCCCCTGTGGATGGTTTTGTAATTAAAAGCGCTCCGACTCTCTAATATGAGTGGTGTGTCTGTGATTTAGAATATATGCAGCACAGATTGATCAGATAAAGAACCAAAGTCATATTTCTTAACTGCTAAGCCTTTTCACACTGAGAGTATATGATCCTCTCCCTCTCTCTGTCGTGTTTTTCTTCTTTCACTTTTCACTCAAAACACCAGACTTACTTTCCTAACTGTCCTATCAGATCTTTGCTGTTCTATTTCCACATGGCATTTCATCTGTCAGCAAACTGTATCTGTTTCTTTTTGGTGTCGATGTAATTCCTCTATGAGCTCAATGATGGCAAAGGCCTTGGTTATGTTGTTTGTGTCCTAGGATTCCTTTCTTGTGTTCTGTAGGTGGTGCTCTTTTGACTTTTTGTTCAGCCGTCACAGCCAGTGAGGCTGAAAAACAACTTAATTCTAGACATCAGTCTGTGTGTGAGTGGATTTTAGAAAGAGAAAATGATGACAGGTCATGAGTGTTTTGCAGCAAATGAAAAGGAATCTTTAAAAAACTGTAAATCCAGCATTTGTTTCATGAAATAATCCAGATATTTAGCATTCAAAAAACACTTGTGCAACAATATGCGATGGAAAGAAAGTCATTTAGTTCAAACAAATGTTGAGGTTTTTTTTTTTTTTGCTGGTATGGAAGTAATGTTGAGTGCAAAAAATCAAACCCTTCAATATTGATTGGAAGAAACATAGTTGATGTCAGTGATTCATGAATCTTTAACCTTTTGCAACTGTTAAAAAAATCATGAAAAGACTAGATTCTCTCTTCTTAAGGGCATTTTAGTTTGTGCAAGTGTATTTTATTATGTAAAATGCTGCAAGACCATAAGTAAATCAAAGCAAATGAAAGAAAGAAGGCATGAACTAAGAAATAAAGATGCATCTTTTACAAAAATGCAGCATTTTTCTACAAAAATAAAGCTACTGATTTATTTTGAAAAGCATTTTTCGAAAACCGTATGTGACTGTGTAATGTGAGAAAGAGGTTGAAAACTGCTAAATTCTACATATTTTGAATATCTAAATCTGTGTGCAAGTGGAGCTAAGCAAGAAAAAAATTGGTGCGGGACCATGAGTGTTGGCAGTGAATGAAAATGACTTCTTGAACTAAATGCTTAATGGTTAAAACCAGGTCTACAACCATGTGAGACTGGGCCTTGTGTTAAGAAGAACAACAAAGAAAATCATACGATGGTTTTTTCTTTGCTCTGGATTTTAGTGGATGTTTATTTGTTCAAACAGATGCATTAGGTTTTGTCCTGGCTTTTTAGGAAGTCATGTCGATGGCTTGTTGTAAAGATAACTGACAAAAAGATGTTCAAAGTGATGTTAGGAATCTTTAACCTCTTGCAAATGTAACAAACCATCTTTTTTGCATCTGAAGAGCTTCATGTTGTCTCATCTGTGCTCAAGCCAAATGTGTCTTTTTGTGTCTGCTTCCTATGTGACAAAGGCCTGGTTCATAATCCATGTTTGTGTGTTAGTGTTTTGATACATGTGATTGTTAGAAGGCTGAGGGGTGACGGTTGTAGACGGAAACTGATCCTGTGTGTGTTTATCTGTAGCTCTGCGACCCACGCTAGCTGAGCTGAAATAGGATTCTTTGCTCTTTTCTCCTCACCTCTCCTGTCCTCCATTATTTCTTCCTTTATCCCCTCTGTATCCTCTCCTCTGCCCTTCTCTCCTTCCCTCATCTTGTGGCCCTATCTCCCCCACCCACCCTCCAAACTCTCACCCATCGCCCCTGTGGCAGACAGGGTGTCCTCACCTTGTAACGATCACTGACATCCAATATGTTTGGCTTGGGATCATCCCCTTATGTGTCCATTGTGCTTCCTGTTAAACGCTTTATTGATTAGCCATGAGTTAATTACAAATTACATCAAGCGTACATGGCCACAGGATCCATCCTGGAGGAGCTATTACATGTTGTCTGCACACACCTGCAGGCGTGCATCTCAACCTGACTTTTAACATTATTCTGCGTGATTTTCCCCCTATTAACATCAATGCATTTATGACATTTCACACTCTGTTATCGTAGCTTTAAGGCCATGCAATATTTCTGCACGATTGTAGGGAAGAGGCTAGAATTAGAAACAGGAGGGTTTCTGCAAAGACACCAAGGGTATGCAGCCTGAATACTTAATTCTATCGAGCACAACTTTGACTCACCCTATGCAAAATTATGAGACTGTGTGCCAAATCCATAGCAGACCTTTTGAGGCTAATGTATTCTGGATTTAAGCTCCATTGTAAAATCCATAACACGCCTGCACCTGACCTGCTCTGCTGCAGAACCCAAAAACAACCTCTTACCTCTGACTCTTGCACAAAGTTAAAAAGAAATAATAATAATAATAGGCTAATAATAATAACAATAATAATAGGCTTATAATAATAATAATACTAATAATAATAACGTTAATATGATAGTGACAGTTGCAACCCTATCCTGAAATAGCAAGCACTTTTTGCAGCCTTTTTTCCTTTTCATGCCGTGTCAGTTTCTCTGTGACATTGCCGTGTACTTTGTGCAAAAAAAGGAAAAAAGGAGCGAAAAAAAAATCTTTATCAAATCCCCATTCTGAGGCTTTCAATAAGGCAGGCCATTACCTCACTGGCGCTTTTGTTCGGCCTATACAAGAGAGAACAAAATGGTTATTCAGGAGGACGCTTTAGATTTTTATTGTGGGCTCGCTATTCACAAAGAGCACCGTTATTGTATTAAAAAGAACCATCTGTGGCAGAAACAATGGCTTCAAATTATCTGTGAATACCCAGTGAACAAAATATAAAGCTTTTTCGTGCTCATTATGTGGGCTAAGCTAGGGGGTGGAAGATAGGAGAGGAGAGGCATAGACTTTGCTATAACTGACTTTTGTTGTTCTTGCTTGCATTCTTCTCCTTTTTAAATCGGCCCCCTTTTCACATTGTGTGTCGCCATAAACGGCTTTTCTTGTTGCAGGGCTCGCGGAAAGAAGACAGCGGAGCTCCACACAGGCAGAGCGGGGCTCCATGAAGCTGCACGCCGGCCACAGCGCACCGGCTGACGGATCGAAACCGCGCGGACTACCGGGGACTTTGTGGGGGTTGAACATGAAGAGGGTGCCGCCGGTTTGGACGTTTCATAGCCGGTTTCGGGAGCTCTTTCTCGGGCAAGTTGAGGTTCTCTTTTGCCGGGGGAAGCGAGAGGAAATTACGGAGGAGGTTGAGCGAAAAATGGCATCTTGTTTAATTTGTGCCAATCACGACGAGAGGAAGACAACTCCCCAAACTGGCAGTAAGTCTGAGTGCGGTGGAGAGGAGAAGCCCTGGGTGTGTTTGTGTGTATGTGTGTGTCGGTGTGTATGTAAGTGTGTGTTTGAGGCGGTGTGTATGTAAAACACGCTGTGTTGTGGAATGACACCGCATGGCATCATGAGCTGCACTGACTGCCTGAGATGTTGTTGGCTGCTTCGGTTTAACATACACATGGATAGTTTGTGCGCACAGATTACAGATATGATGACCAAATTTTGCATTTATTTATTTACAATTATTAATTTGATTTGATATGTTTTACCCTTTTAAGTGTATATTGTAAACATTTTTAAATATATAACAGTTTTATTACAAAGTCAACAAAACTCCCTCGATATTTTTTAATAACCTGGATTCGCTTTTATTCGTTTTTTAAGGACTTTGATTTATTCAACTGATATCAAGGTTTTCATTGTATGCGTATAATTGATCATTTATTAGCCTACATTATAGCCGAATATGTTAAAAAGTTTCTCATCAATTTAACTACATTCATAGTGTTTATGCCGAGTAGCCTGATCTGATTTATTTAACTTTATAGAGGCGTTAAACCAAATCGATAATTCATTATTTTAGCCTATATATTTTTTTTACATTACAGAAAACAGAAACTAACATAACAACCCCTAGCGTCAGCACCTGTCTAAGGCTCTTCTGTGTCTTCAAATAAAAATAACAATTATATACCAGCACAAATCTAAAAAAAAAAACATATATTTATTTTTCACATTGATTTTAAGGGACTTGTTACTTTTAGAATAAAGTGTTTTCTTGGCTTGTCTCCAGCCCCTGATACGGCCCCTAGTGGCAAGAAAAGACAAGTTTATTTGCATTTCACCTGAAATCAGTTCCTCTCATTCCCATAGTACCATTATCATGTTGTCTTCCTTTAACAGAATTTGTTATTTGACAAATTTGTCTTAAATATATGGATATATTTTTTTTACTTTGATTGACTTAAATGTGAAAATATCACCACAATTACACATCACACATTTTACTTTCCAATAGGCCTAGTTCTTCTAGCGTTTTTGTTGGAATAACTTTATTATATTTTGCTCTTTTAGTTGGTATTTTTTGCATCAACTACATGTGCGTTACCTCTAAACAGTATTTTGTAACTCCGTCGATCTGCTCTGCTATTATTTACTGTGCATCTCAGCCCGGTGTGTATACAGGGGGGGTTTACAAGTGGTCCAGGGAGCCGCCCCGTGTGTTTCTCCTGTTTTTTGTCAAACAACGGCTTTAATTCAGGATGATTGTGGATGCAGGGCCATTCCCGGCTGGATGGGGTGTGCTTTCAGTGAGCTGCAGGGCCCCGCTGTTCCTTTATTATCATAAGCAGATTAGAGGTAGCGGGGAACACACTCAGATGCAGATAGCAGCCGAGCGGCCCATTTCAACCTTGCATTATAATGGAGCGAGCTGCATGTGTCGCCTCTCGCAGCCTATTAAGCACAAGATGAATCTTATGTAAGGTTGCCAGGGCCGGCATAATGAGAGCACTAGGGCTCCGCTCCTCCATTTATTATCAAATGACTAAAACAAAATAATAAGGCTTGATCTATTCGCTTTCAATTATGATTTAATCTGGAGATACGCATTTAAATTGAATTATTTCAGGTGTGTGTTCTCGATCTAGCTTTAATAATTGGGGTTGTCTGGCTTACACATCCAAACCAGGCTGAATAGGCCTACCTGTATTTCAGTTCGTTTAGGTCCTCTCTTGTTAGGTATGTTTATCATTGTATTGTTTTATTTTTTGTCCTCATATTTTAATTGTTAATGTGCCTCTTTTTACATTTTAACCGACTTTTAAAAACATCCCATCATCCATTCCTTCTCAATTCTCTGGTAAAAATCTGTCAGGGCTTTTTGGCCTTTCCTGTAGTTCTCTATCTGTCCAGTAGGCGGCACTTGTGTCACGCAGTAGGACGCCTTCTGCTTCAGATTGATGGATATTCAAGCGAAAAAGCAGAAACAAGTGGATCCAACACTTCCAACCCCCCTGAAAACTTTGTTCACTTTGAGCATTAAAACCATGTGAGAGAACAATTTAGTCCTTAAATCAGATGATGCCGTTTTCATCTGGTAATAATCCCAGTGTGCTCCGTTTGATCCAGAATGAAGTGAGGCAGGTGCATGGAGGCCACTGTTTTCATTCACTAATTGGCTGACACGCTTGTTCAGGCTTATATGAATGAGCTGCGTCCTTTGGTGCAAACACACTTTATCTCTTAAATATTCCTTACCTTTATTTCTCCTCCCCTCGTGTACCCCGTAGGCCGTGCCTCTCCCCCTCAAACAGCACTACAAAGCCCCCCAACAACAACAGCATCACTGTGGCAGTGGAAGTGGAGTGGAGTTGAGTCTTTGTCCGGACAGATGTAGCGACAACATCCCAAACAAAAAGCGCTTATTTGTGCTGAGATGAGCCCGTCTGCCTTCTGTGTGTTGGCATTCAACTTCACTAAACAAAGAGGGGGACTTGGGGGGGAAACATCTTGGATTACCTTTCCTCTTTTCAACGCGAAAAACCAGCCGTGGCTTCCCCCCGTCTCACACACACACCAGCGCTATTCATCGCATTGAGTTAAATAACAAAGTTTATTTAAGTGTTGTTATGTTATTGGGGGTGGTAAGTGGGAGGAATTAGTGACTTTTTGGTTTTGAACAACAGCAATGTCACGGCCGGGACTTAATGTCAGAACAATGCAGTCCCCTTTTGAATAAGAGCAATCTGACACAATAACTGTCAAAATGTGATATATTTATTTAACACTTTCCCCTTATTTGACTATATCTCATCCGTAACATCAGCTGTTAGAACAAAGGCTAGACGTTTAAACAAAAATTAAACTAATATGTAGGAATGACAACATTAATTAACAGTTTAACTCTTTTTGTAAATAACATGAAACTTTTTGTTCTTTTACTAAGTTTTAAAAATTAAAACTTTTCCTTACAAAAACTTCGCTTTGGCAGCTACTTATTTCTATAAATAATGCTGGAAACAGGTCATAATGTGCCACCATATGAATAAGCCCAGCGAATTTTCTCCATAATGCTGGAAATAGTAAATATGTACTTTGTATTGGCTCATATGTGAATCCTGATAGTGTGTGTGTGTGTGTGTGTGTGTGTGTGTGTGTGTGTGTGTGTGTGTGTGTCTCGGGGCAAAGCAGACCCCGCCCCCTTTATGCTAATTAAGGCCTCCCATTGGCGTGTCAGGGGTGCAGGCCGTCTCTGATTGGCCAGGTCGAAGCCATTTATTCGCTGACAGCCTCGTCACATGAATGGTTGTCTATTAACTTGTTCAAAAACTATCTGGAGTTGTCAAGGCTCAGGCGGACGGAGGCGAAAAAGTACAGTTTGTTGATGCTTTTTTCCGGGAGAAGCGACGGGAGAAGTTTTGTGGACACAACATAGAAGGGACCTATTGGGAGAAGGCTCTTTGTCACACACACACACATACACTCTGACACACACTCAGTGAGAGGCAAAGAGAGAGAGAGTGAGGGAGAGAGTGTGGAGACGCGGCTTGGTGCTTGTTGTTTTTGTCCAGAGAAAAAGTTGCAGAGAAAAATCGACAGGTAACTTTTTCGCAGCCGCCTCGCGCTCCTCCTCACTGTCCTGCCTCTTCGGCGCGTTCAGTTCGTCTCTTTGCTTTTTCCTCTGCTCGGGAGCTCCCACTAAAAAGCGGTTCCTGATGTATAACATGATGGAGACTGAACTGAAGCCCCCAGCTTCCCAGACCAACACGGGGGGCTCGGGCAACACCAACTCGTCCGGCACCGGTGCCAACCAGAAGAACAGTCCGGAGCGGGTCAAAAGACCCATGAACGCGTTCATGGTGTGGTCCCGGGGCCAGAGGAGGAAGATGGCGCAAGAAAACCCCAAAATGCACAACTCGGAGATAAGCAAGAGGCTGGGCGCAGAGTGGAAACTTCTGTCGGAGAGCGAGAAGAGACCTTTCATCGACGAAGCCAAGAGGCTGCGGGCCCTACACATGAAGGAGCATCCGGATTACAAATACCGGCCCCGGCGGAAAACCAAGACCCTCATGAAGAAGGACAAGTACACCTTGCCCGGCGGGCTGCTGACTCCCGGAGGTAACGGGATGGGAGGTGGGGTCGGTGTAGGGGTCGGGGCCGGGCTGGGCGGTGGAGTGAACCAGAGGATGGACAGCTACGCGGCACACATGAACGGCTGGACCAACGGTGGTTACGGTATGATGCAGGATCAGCTGAGCTACCAGCACCCGGGGCTTAACGCGCACAACGCGGGCCAGATGCAGTCCATGCACCGCTACGACATGAGCGCGCTGCAGTACAACACTATGACAAGCTCCCAGAGCTATATGAACGGCTCCCCTACCTACTCCATGTCCTACTCCCAGCAAACCACGCCAGGGATGACCGCCCTGGGCTCCATGGGACCCTCCTCGGTGGTAAAGTCCGAGTCCAGCAGCTCCAGCCCGCCCGTCGTCACCTCGTCATCCCACCGGGCCGCCCCTGGCTGCCAAAGCGGGGATCTGAGGGACATGATCAGCATGTACTTGCCCGGGGCCGAGGTCAGCGAGCAGAGCGCCCAGACCCGGCTACACATGTCCGGGCACTACCAGAGTACCGTGCCCGGGACGACGATCAACGGCACGCTGCCGTTAACACACATGTAAGCAGACAGAGAGAGAGAGAGAGAAAAAAAAAAACTTTTATAAGAGAAACTGTGGACTATTAACGTTGGACTATTTTTGTACAGAAAAATTTCGGGGTGGGAAAAAGTTGTATAGAAGTCTCCAAGAAAAAGGACACACGACTCTTTTATTCTTTCATTTTATTCTACGGAAGCTCTAGAGGAACATAGGAGACCCCCTCTTCACTGGTGGATGAAGTTTGGAAGACTAGAAAGAAAGTGGGAGTCGCAATCAAATGTTTTATTATTGCAATCATCTTTTGTACAGTATTTATCAAAGAAACATTACAATCAGATGAAATTGTTTGTTAAACTGCAAGAGGTTGCATTTTTCTTTTCTTTTTTATATATATAAAGGCAACGCCGGTTCTGCAGAAAATATTAAAAAGTGAAAATGGCAGAACTGCAATTTATAGGAGCGATCAGTTATGCTCCTTTATCACTGCAAACATTGGAAAGAAAAGGGACATAAAACGAAGCAGGTAATACTGTTTTTTTTTTATCATTTAAGGTTACTAAACATTTAATTTCTTATATAAAAAAGGAAGATATGACACTTTTTCTCTCATACAGCTTAAAATATAGGTTGTTAATTTATATTTCCGTCTCCCACTTTTCATCTGTTAGAGGTATGACGCTTGTGCTCTTTATTTTCTAATTGATTTGTACAATTTCTGTATATTTACTGTGATATTTTAAGTTTTTATTTCCAAACATTCATTCCCGTAGTTGTATTTTAAAAATTGTGGCCTGTACGCAGAAGCCAACCACTCCATGTAAATATATACCGGAACTAATACCATCCTTATAACAGGTACAATTTCAGCTGAGTATATTATTTTTCAATATGCAGTTTGAAATGAATAAATTTTGGAAATTTGGATACTTGAAATTGTTTGAGTTTTGATTTTATTTCTCTCAGTTATTTTTCTGTGTGCATGCAGTTATCATGTTGAGTTGTCACCTGTTTGTTGATTTTTAAAAATTTGATATTCTCAAATCAGATGTAACTGTACATTGCAAACTATTTTAGATTAAAGAATAAGAAAACAATCTTCATCTGCACTGATTAAATATAATTCAGCTTGTCGAGGTTAATCACGTTTATATGTTTTATGGTGCCTGCGGAAGCCAAAGTCTCCTTAAAAAGGGGGGAGATTTTTCCATCAAAATATTCAACATCCCCAGGTATAGACTGCCATTTCTCCTCTTCTCAATCAATAGGCCTATCTAATAAAAAGGAAAAATTACTGAGCACTTCTGCTCAGGCCCAAGTAGCATTTTACATTTTTTTTTGTAATACTGCCTCTTATTCTATTTTTAACCTTGTTAGTATTTCAGGCTATTGAGTGGGACTGAGGGAGGAATAATTGGACATATGCTCTAGCCTATATAAACTCATAAATCAGATTTATAATCCCCACTGACAGTTATTAGATTTATGTAAACTGACAGGAGGATTTCTGTCATTTGGTGGTTTTTATTTTAATGACTGTGACGGCAACAGTGGATGTTTATGAGTATTTACAACAAGCTAATCTCATGAGCTGCAGGCCTTTCTTTATTCATGTTGAAACAGCTCCTCTTGGTGTTTTATTTAACAAGGTGTGTTGCCTTTTGGATGCTTTCCCTTCTTCTTTTTCCCCTATAAAAATATCACACAGCTGGCTTACCATCCCAAATGTTCAATTAGAGCTAAATTGAAGGTGAGCCCTCTTGAAAGGAGCCAGGCGAGCGAGACCTGCTTTTTTTATTCCGCAAAGTAATAGCGCCATATAGGCTAGAGTGAGTGGCCATTTTAATTTAATGTTTAATCAAATGGGCCCTGCTGTTTCCCGTTAACCCCGGTTCTCATGGTTCAAGCTCTCCGGTTATTTCACACACCTCCTGCTTAAAAATAAAATAGCCTAAAACATAGAACCGGTTCCAAATTGTCCACATGCGGGCTGCTTTCTTCTCTCTCTCTCTCTCTCTCTCTCTCTCTCTCTCTCTCTCTCTCTCTCTCTCTCTCTCTCTCTCTCTCTCTCTCTCTCCCCCCCCCCCCTTTAATAACAATAATCCTTATGATGAGCTAACTGTCGCCTCTGAATTTTATTAACGGTTTTAAATCAGGTGTGAGTGAGTGTGTGTGTGTGTGTGTGTGTGTGTGTGTGTGTGTGTGTGTGTGTGTGTGTGTGTGTGTGTGTGTGTGTGTGAACAGAGAGGTAGATTAAGGCCGTTGTGTCTTGCAGTCTGGGTCCCGGGGGATCGGAGCTCACATTAACCGGCGGATGAATATTTGAAGAGGCCCCTCGGTATTTATCCCTCCACTCTCTCACTCTCTCTCTCATGTCTCTCTCTCTCTCTCTCTCAGCTGGACCTTTAAGAGGTCAAAAGATCGTTGGTTGCTGCATTAATTATTGATCCAAGCAGCTGAATTGGTTGTAATAGCCGAGAACACCGGTGATAAACAAAGTGTTTTTCAAAGGTCGAACAAGTAGACGTTTTAAATTCTCTTTTCCCCCCATGTCTTTTGGTGAAAACCGGGCCCCTGCATTAAGGCCCGGAGGCCCCGCGGAATGATTATTTTTCCTAGCAGAGCGCCTTTGATGTGCTGGAAAGCTTTTTTGAATGCAGAGAATACTGGATGTATTTGATGATCAACTAACATGTTCTGTGCAGAGTTGTAATAAGATGTAACTTATTAGTAACGCCTGTAAAGAGTGTATGTTGACACAGTCAAGGGGCTGAAATAAGGCCCAGGCTGCTTTTAAAATGAGAGCAAAATCATTTTGTTATCTTGTTTAATAGCCTAGCAATTAACTTTTTTTTCTTTAATTTGTTTGGTTTATTTGTAGAAAGAAGCTTAAACCAAAGACCAACATCCAGCCTTTAGATTTAAAAAATGTTGAGTTTTTTTTCTTATTATTTATCAAAACGTCCATTAAAAAAGTGTCCTTTTCTCTTTCCAAGTGATCGAGGACATAAACAGGACACTGTAAATCTTCTCTATAAAAAACACTGACATCTCGCTGTCCAAAATGTGATTCAATCTCAGAAGCCTTCAAACTCAGACGTTCCTTTTAAAAGGTGCTGGGCACTGAACAGATAGGCCGGTAACCCAGATTAGAATCAAAGGGTTATATGGTGATAGTTATTCCACCATGACGCTGTCAAATAATGTCATTAGTTTAAAATGTGCTGTAAGTGTCGTGTTTCTGGTTGTTTTATCGACATAAAGACAAAAGGGAAAAAAAAACTCTGGTCCCCCTGAAATGTTCATACCATGCGGATAACCAGGTGTGTTCAGGTGTGTAGAAGCAGAAAGGCCCGTCAAAGTGTTCCTCTAACCCTTTCATCCATCCATCCATCTACCCCTCCAACCCTCATCCATCCAACCCCCCCTTCTGTTGCTCGCGTGCAGAGTCTGGCTGTCGCAGCTCGGGGATATTTGGACTGCAACAGGTGGTAAGCGCGCGCCTCTGCTTTTTTGCCCTCGCTTAAAGAAGAAAAAAAACCTCTCAGATGTTATCAATGATAACCTGGCGCGTGTGTCAATGTGCGCGTGTGTATGCTTTCAAGTGGCCTTAACCACAACATTGGGGCGTTGCATTTTAGACTTGTTACACTCCAAATATGCCACAATTAGGGAGATTTTTATTTTATTTTACATGTTATAATAGCTACATAATAAAATAGTATGAATGTAGAAACGTACTCTGTCACTTCAGGTCACTAAACTTTTTTTTAAACCAGGCAGAATCACGGTTTGGAATTAAAGATACAAAGAAAAAATAATACAATTAATTGATTAATAGGATTTCTAAAGGAGACTTGCTACTACTAGTCCAGCTAGGTGGCTTATTCGGGCCGGTTTAAAAATCCCATGTTTGTTGTTGAGATTATATGATTTTATAAAATTGGGTCATATGACCCCCCCCCCCCCCCTTTACCCTCGAGCGCGTGCACACACACACACACACACACACACACACACACACACACACACACACACAGACAAAACGGGCTTAGTGGCTTGTAATCCCACGACAGCCACTTTCCTTTTTCACCACGTTGCGGATAATCAGGAGGTGGGGTATGACGTCACCCGCATGAAGCAGTCCAATGATGCCTGACCGTTTCCGTTGGTAGTAGTTAGTACATGTTGCCTTATTTGCCTTTTCCAGCTGCCCCGAATCCTCAAAATTTCTTCAAGCAAACCATTTCTAACTCATTGACTACCTGATACTTCGGATACAGAGCAGTGATACATTTGGGGGAAAACAAACTTTTTTAGTCTTCAAGGCCTGTAATTAGGCCCACTCTCAGTAATCATAGGCCTAAGTTTATTTCACTAGAATGTACGTTTTCTGAATCATTAGATTATGCGTTTTTGGTCTGCATTTTACACCAATCGTTGACAGCTTGGAAGCAATGGCATCTCCATTTACACTAACGCTAAACTTTCAATATCAGGACTTTAATGTGCTTTCAGTTCCAGACTGATTGACATGGTCCTTAAATTTGACATATAATAAAAACCTCTACAGAAATGTAATAGCTGTTTAACAACATGAAAATAACATCAAATCAT
This sequence comes from Tautogolabrus adspersus, assembly GCA_020745685.1. Lineage (NCBI taxonomy): Eukaryota > Metazoa > Chordata > Actinopteri > Labriformes > Labridae > Tautogolabrus > Tautogolabrus adspersus. The sequence goes on along the minus strand of CM036536.1, from coordinate 8,295,811 downwards.
GACATGTATCCTCAGTTATGATCATCGTTCCCCCCAACCATTTTATTATGTGGATATGGGTTATGTGTGATTAAAATGCTAATAATAGGCTACAGATGTGGCCATTAAGCCGAAATAATCAGTCTTCTTCAATGCATGACTTTTCGGTTTTCTAAAGTTAGTAAAGTAAATATTTTCTTAGACTGAAGATAGCTTATAAAATGTAAAACTTCAACATCAGTCTAGTGTTTATGATTTCACCTTCTGGTCGTGTTATTATTCTGCTGTTTAGAAGTTTTATTTAAAGACCTCTCTGCCTTCATCACAGAGAAAGACCCTGTAAGAATGAATGAATAGCAAAACTGTCGGAGCAGAGAGCAGACGTGTGTGTGTGTGTGTGTGTGTGTGTGTGTGTATATGCGTGCGCGCACGCGTGCGTGTGCGTGTGCGTGTGCGCGCGCGCGTGTGTGTGTGTGTGTGTGTGTGTGTGTGTGTGTGTGGAGCCTAAAGGGACTGAATGGCAGCCAGTAGCCTGCTGATCTAGCGCAGGTGCAGGGAAGGGAAGCGGGCGGTGTATCTCTCTCTCTCTCTCTCTTGCTCTCTTTCTCTTTCTCTCTCTCTCTCTCTCAAACACACACACACACACACACACACACACACACTCACTTCCATTGAATAGGACCACACACTGACACAGACCAGCATGCCATCAGCCTCGCGCTGCTCTCGGCCTACATTCTCAAACTCGAGGCCTCTGCAACCCCCTCAACCCCACCACCCTCCTCGTCTTCTTCCTCCCTCCCTCCTCCTCCCCCAACACGTCAGCGGTGGCTCGAGCTCCGTTTATCATCTCTGCTCATTGATGATGACAGCTTTATAGAGCGCGCGACATCATTAAGGGAACGCACGTTTTAGCATCACAACCATTAAAAAATAATAACGATGTCGCTCTAAGTTTGTTTTGTAAGGAGGCCTATATTTAGCTTAGACCTGTCTGAAAAAGTTCACGTAGCCTAATTACTCCTGTACAGTAGCCTGTGCTCATAAACAAGATTTCTAAAGTTAGTCTACATGATGCAAGTAGCTGACAATAAACCTGGGGCAATATTGACTCAGCACCACCTGCACAAACATTGAATATTATTTGTTTTAAATGTAAAATACTCTTTATCCTACACATGCATCCACCTTCATACTTTCTTCCCCTTTTCTCCATGACATTTAGCTTCTGTTTACATCACTAGCCTATGAATTTCAGATAGACTATCTCTCTTTATTTAAACCCTTATTATCTGCTCAAACTGACCCTCGAAAAATAATATTATAGTCCCCCTACAAACCCTCCATTCTCTTGTTGAATAAAGTTGGACAAAACCGACACAAAAGCAGCAGTTTAATACTATTTTATGAGCGTTAGCATGCGTTTAATATTAAAACAATCACCTATAGACTAGCCTATTTATTAGTGTTTTTAAGCTGCGTTATCTGTTTTAACTTTAACACCAGTTATGTTTGAATTAAAGTTCCCTGTCATTTTTTTTTGCCTGTTCACTATTTTGTAGGCATATTCCATCCCACAACTACTGACCCTAAGATAGGCCAACTACAGAGAAGTGTGTTTTTCTTACACCGGTTGGGTGTAAATACAAATGTTATCGAGAGAACTTCACGGGTTGATGGTGAGAGCCTAAGTTTTCATGTCCTCTGATAACTTATTCCGTCTCCTTGCGATTTGCATATGAGCCGGGGAAAGTGCAGGAAAGGGGAGAAAAAAAGGGGGAGTGGAGGGGGGGGGGGGAAAAGCCAACAATATAAGGTCTGTTGTACTGTAGCCTCCCAAGCAGGGAAATCCTTTAGTTTAGCACTAAACTAAAAGAGCACAGATTCGCTGATTGAACATTTTAGATAGTTCTGTTATAAGTTTTAATTGTATTAAAGTTTTAGAATAACTCATTTAGAACACTTTTTAGATCGTCATGGCTATTAAATAAATAAAACATCAATTAGGCTACTTTACTCCTCAGTTTTAATATGACTAATGCAATTCACTTAAATACATTTACATTGTTCTTAACGGTTAATGTGTCTGTTTCCCATGATGTCAATCAAATCTTTATTAGGCCATATCTTTTGTGCTGTTTAAATCACGGATTTCCACTTGCTTTTGTTTCAATGTACACACTCATATCCCCCCTAGTCAATAAACACTACAATGCAAGTGTCAATATGCACATTGTCTTATGGCTAATTCGAGTTAATACAGCCATAATGACAGTATAACGACACGCTAATTGGCCTTTTTTCCTCCGCAACAATGCTCGTAGATCAGCATCTCTTTATTATTTAATAACGTCAAACGCTTGGCTGGCTGTGCTGGCTGCTCAGCCTGCATGCTGGCTGCTGTGGGGAGAGAGGACAATGCAGCTCCAATTTGGGGGCTCAACACACAAGACACCGAAAAGATAAATAAGCTACAGAGAGGAGAGGACACGGGCAATGTGGACTTATTGTGTGGGGGGAGCCACATCATTTGCTTTGAATAACTCTTCTTTAATCTATTTTTTAAAGTCTATTTTCAATTTGTTTTGATTAAAAATGTTCTTGCTTCTTGGATGAAGTTTTGCTCTGTAGCTCATGCAGCCAGTTTAAAGCAACAGGTGACAGGATGTGTTTATGTACGGGACCGGCCCGTCATGATGCAGCTACAAGTGAAAGTGATGCACGCTCTGCTGCGCCTTTGTTGTCCGGAAATTCGGAGACTGTGTATATTGATGTCCCTCCTCGGGCCTGGTGAGGGTTTAGAGGAGGAGGAAGAGGAGGAGGAGGAACGTGAGAGGGCAAAGGCGGGGGTAATCTGCACAGCAGTGTAGGCCAAAAGAATAAAACCAAATGCAACACCTACTTAATTTGTCACGAAATGAATTCATATATTGGAATTAAGAAACGCCAGATAATAAAAGAAAGTGAAGGACAAACCCTGTAGTGATGACGAAAATATAAATAATCGCTTTTATACACAATATGACGCTTTTTTTGCCTGCAGACTCGGAGGAAGGGCAACAAATTCCCATTTTCAGCGTCTGAATCCTTTGGAACAACAGCAGCAGGTCGACAGCCACCCATAGCAGTTTAGGAATCCCAGGAGGGTGCATGAGATGTTTGGTTGGATACACTAAATCGTTAGTAGCTTCACAAAACGTCTAAAGTGACTGGGCTGGTTTTCTATGTAGGTTGGGGTCCATCCTCTTCAGGGCTGCTGTGGTTGAAGTACGGCCCACGACTTTGATTTTCAGCACCGTCACTTGTTGAATTTTAAAACGCTGCTCCGCAATTCTCTCCCTTTAAAATAGCCTCTAAAAAGTGCTGTTTTTCGTTACCCACTAGCGTCAACCAAATTGCAGCAACAAGAAAACAGAAAAGTTTCTGTTCTCTGGTTGTGAGCTTGATGCAACATTTCACACTAAAAAATAATCCGGTTTTATTCCTCTGATTTTAAAAAACAAAACGAAATAAGTAATCGATTTTATTAGAAATATTTATCAGATCATTGGGATTTCTGTTAATGTATCTCTGTTTAAATTTCTTCACATGCTCCCTGTTATTTTTTCTTCATTTTAGAGTAGCTTATCCGGGTTTTTTTATACAGTTATAAAGGTGTTTTTGTGACGCACTTTGGCTGAGTGCATTCAGAGATTCCTTGAAATCATCATTAACAAGCAAACAGACACAGGAGGACCCCCATCCCTCCTCCTCCCCATCCCTCCTCCTCTGGTCTCATTTCCCAGCATAGACACTAACCTCTTTCACTCTGTCATCAGCCTCTCTCTCTCTCTCTCTCTCTCTCTCTCTCTCTCTCTCTCTCTCTCTCTCTCTCTCTCTCCACCGACTCCAGCCTCTATAACAGCACCTTCCATTGTTCCCGGCCCTCCCCTCCCTGTGCCTGGCCCCCCGACCCAACTGTTGACCAACAACTCCACTCGCACATTGGACAGGGGGAGGGAGGGGGGTTGTCCTATTTTAGAATATCACACATCCAGAAAATAAAATGGTTGGAATAAACTGCTCAAAAGTGTGGCTCTGTCAGTATTTTATTTGGGATGAAAATTAAGGAAATTTAAAATAAACAGTGTAGACTATAATATTAATACCAAGATTGTGAATGGCCCACTTTAAAATGTAAAATAAATGTGATAATTTTAGCACATATGGCCTATTTATTTTTGCTATGTGAAAACATGTATTCTGCTACAGTTTACTTTTCTGTGCTGTGTGTTGCCATTTAAAATAAAAGCTTTAGAAACAGGGTTGACCGGTGACAAAAAGGGATTGGGGGGGGGGAGGGGGCATCCAAAGTCTGCATGCATTTCTAGCCCTCGGGGACATGCACAGCCTTCTGAATAGATGATGTGGAAAGTTTGTATGTGTTTGCATTAGTAAGTGTGTGGGTATCAATCTATCTCTGTCTCAATATACCGTCCATCTACTTTTTATCTTATAAGAATTACATGAATCTTCATAAACAGTATTCTTTTTTTATCTGAATGACACCACTGAATGGGATTATGCGACATCTAGCTGTGTTACTTTAACTCAAACAGAATATATAAGGGTTTCTTTTACCTTACTTAACCTTACTGCTGTATGTATGTGTAATTTAGGAGTGAAGCATCAATTGAGTTTACATCCTAAACTCGAACATCCAAAAATCATGTTTATGAGTTATCTCATTATTTATTTGAAGTCGTGTAGTTTCAAGGTAAACACAATAAAATGTGTGTTTTTTGTCCCAAGCACTACAACACAAGTGTACACAGAGTCTGGACGACTTCTAATTAGAGTTATGGTGTTGGTTACAATCACAAAAAAATGCAGCTACTTTGACAACACTTAAGAAAGTTTGATCTATTGCGTTAATGTTTTTTATACCGCTGCACATTTTGTTGAACTGTGGAAGTATTTATATTATGGTTCAATATCACATTTTACACATTTCAGACTTGAGACCAACACAATTAATTCAGTGTTTCCTTCGTCAGACAGCTAACATGTTTAATAAACACTTAAGGCCTCATTAGATTTGTTTGGTATTGGAAGCGTCAGTGTTTTAGAGATTACATTTCCATGTGTCATTAGTTGTCACTGTTAGTGTGTGTTGCTGCTTTACACCCACAGGACAAGCTGTTAATGTGTTTAAAGGGCCGGCTTACATTACAAAGTGCCACAGACATGCTGAAGTGGTTCAAAGGCTTTGTCAGTGACATCGGCATGACAGCGCTCTCAGCCACACACAAACACATACTATACATATACGTAGGCCATCCTTTGGAACCACCCCCTCCCCCCCCCTCCCCCGAAAGTCTGCTCTTATTTCCTCTGCTTGAGAATCAGCACATCAGACATATTCATCCTCCATCAGTGGATGAGATCTTCCTCTAAATGTCAAATTTGCTAAATGCTTTTTTTCCACCTGCTTATGTATTTAGACTCTTCACTTCTGAGACACTGTTGCTCTTACAACAAATCATGTTGACACACAGAACATCACCGCAGATTATATTCCTGCATGTGGAAATGTCAGATCTCTTTCACTACTGAATTATTCATCTGACCTCTGCTGGTTTAGTGTGCTACTTCAAAAAGTAGACCTGGGGGCGCTGGTTTAGCTCAGTAGGTAGAGCAGGCACCCCCATGTGCAGAGGCTACAGTCCTCGTTGCACTGGTTGCAGGTTCGACTCCCTGAAGCAGTTTGGTGCACTCTCTCTCTCCACATTTCGTGTCACTCTATAGCCTTCCAAAATCCCCCCCCACAAAAAAAAACATGTAAAAAATCGTATTAGTCCTACACTTAAAAAAGTAGTCCTTGTCAAGAAAACTTCAACACGACTTTTACAATTGTTGATGTAATGGGTCACTGTTGCTTTAAATAATAATGTGTATGAGGTTTTTTCCAGATATTGGGGAAGAAAGTCAACTATGCATCCATACTATTAGATTCAGTTTGACTTGAAGTTCGAGTTTTGACGAAAAGGAGAACTTTTTAAATCAGACTGAATTCAACTTTGCATGCATGCTGTAGCTGTAAAAATAAGACAGGCTTATCTAAGCCAAATTGTTCATATCAGGAGTAGTGCCCTGATACTGAGCGATGGGGCTTGTTAATGAAAAAAGTCCTTCCTGAAAATTAATCAGGGCTCAAAAACTGTCACATGATCGATTTAGCTGCAAAATTGATTGAGGTCAATTTACCCTTAAATGACAACAGCATCTCAGAATTGTCACAAGACGTGCTGAAATGTAGTCAGACTTCTTGTCCCTACAGATTAAACTGCATGTATCTAACATCTCTGCCATAAAGCAGAGCTCATTAAGACATTACATTTCTATCTGTATCTATCTATACATCAGTCTGCCTTAACTGCCTGGCACAGCTTTAGTGTATTTTCTAAGTCGTGTTGAAAAAAGTGTTATTTTAGTTTGTAAATTTCAGCTTTTTGTAGCTGTTTGGCTCACGTCTTTCCCCCTCTTTCTGCTCCAAATGAAACAGTAAGAATCCATCTGCACATTTCTGCATTTTTTTCAGCTCCTCTGCAGAGCCATTTTTCTTTTATGAAGCGTAAAATATGTCTCCCGGTCGATGGTGTTGACTGTAGTGTAGATTTCGATCGATTGCATCAGTCACTATCAGGCTATTCTGGAGCTGGTGACTCTAAGGTCTCTCTCTCTCTCTCGCACCCTCTCTTTCTCTCTCTCCCTCGCTCTCTCTGACAGAAGCTGTTGTTGAATGGAAGAGTGGCCTCTTTCAGTGTGTGGGTGTCCCCTCGGGGCCAACCGGGAGAGATAATCAGACAGGACAGTTACAGACAGACAGGCAGACAGACAGATGCAGTAAGTAGACCGAAGTTGTTTCTCACTGACTCAGACCGACGCACATTTGAAAGAGTTTAATATTTTCTATTTTCCACAAGTTAGGAATTCTCTTTTGTACAACAATGACTTGTAATCTTAAAAAGTGTTATTTTCTATAGTTATTTTTCCCTATTTCTTCCATAACTTCACTAATGTAGGGTTTAAATTCTCTCAGCAGAGTAATACTGTCTGTAAATCTGTAAGTAATTCAGCTTTATCGTCTGAGGAGGTATAAAACATTAAAATACCATCAGATTAGACTACACTAGGTTAGATCAAATAAGATTAGATTGGATTAGATTAGATTAGAGGAAGATTTACAGTCCTTATCGGAACATTTGGTTCCTCCAATAGACGGCTGTAGCACAGAGAGTTAAAAAGAAGCAGAGCATCGTGCTCAAACAAGAATATTTGTGCCTTATAGTAACAGATACCCTCTGATGTTCATTTTGAAAGATGTCCTTTCCCTGCACTGGATGATTTCAAATGTATGTACTGTGTCATGCACAAACAAGTGCTGCCTTTGCAGTGGTAAAACACTTTTCACATATTAACAACTTATATTCAAAATGCTAACAAAGGACTTTTTATTCTGTCTGAGACTCCACAAGTACTACACTGCCTTCTTAAAAAAACATCCATCCACCAGAACTCAGCAGTACCGCGGACATTTCATTTAAAAAAAAGAAACCTTTAAAAACCCCTTCAATCAAAAATAGAACATGAACTTCACATTCATTGTTTCCTTCATCATAAAAACAAGTTGAGTTTTCTCTACAGGGATAAACACAAACAAGTCTTTTTCTGTACATATTGTAAGTATTTGCTCCCACAGAGTTCTGGTTTTATTCAAATTGTGCTTCACAGGCCCCCTCTACAGCCTAAGTATGTTTTTTTAGAAGCCAATACGTTTGTTTAAAGGTCCCTGAGATCCTTTTTAAAAGTATGTCTCGTTTTGATAGCTCTGTTTTTCCTGAAGTTTCTTTGGCCAAACTACTTTCATCAAAGATCCATTCTGCTTTATTTTGCTGCAATATCTTAACAGAAAATAAAGTCTTAAAGCTGTGGCTGTAGATACTTTTTTTTTTTTTATTAGATATCAAATGTTACTAAAGAGACATTGAATAATGTGCAAAAAAATCAATTGTAGGTCATATGTCACAGGATTGGGTGATCATAACTGCAGCCTCGTCTGTGGAAGTTTCAATCACAACGTCTCTAAGTACACCTGTATGTGTGCGTGGGTGTCTAAGGCAGGGAGGGAGAGACATGGAAAATATAGGGCAGAAAGAGAGACAGAGAGAGAGACAGGTCTGGCCTGGCTCGGCTCGGCTTGGCTCGGGTTGGGCAGGTCAGCTCAGCAGCATTTGATTGTAAATAAGAGAGGAGTCAGTTCACACGCCGATCGAGTGACTGCCGGGAACAAGCGAGCCATTTGAATCAGGTGGCTATCTCCCTATCTGAGAGATCAGAGCCCTGTCACCCCCCCTCCTCCCACCTGCCTCCCCCCCCCCCCCTGCTCTCGTCATTGTAAGGGACACACACACACACACACACACACACACACACACACACACACACACACACACACACACACACACACACACACACACACACACACACACACACACACACACACACACACACACATACACAGACACAAACATGCACAGGAGAAGTGAAAATGACATGTCCCTCCCTGCTGGCTATAAGGGCAGGCAGAGTGGCTGGATGAGATTTCACTGTCTCACGTTAGGAGAGGTGAGGAAAGGAAAGAGGAGAGGAGAGGAACACCCCCCCCCCCCCCACACACACACACCCATGTATTATAACATCCTGAAACGCTTCCCGTTATTGGCTCTGTTGTCTGTCACAGTCATGAAATAAAAAGGAGGATAAGAGATAACAGATGCTTTGCAAAATATATTCTTTAACAAACAACAAAAACAAGTCTGCAACCGCCTTCATGAAGTGTACTCAGTTCTTGCAGCCTGTAATCTAAAAGCAAACTTTATTGATTAATTATTTCAGAGGACAGACGAATGTGTAGCACTATGTCGTTAACGTCTCAACATTCACTGATTTATTCAAAGAACTTACATTTAAACCAGATATTTGTATGCTCAACCAGTCCGTCAGTTTTGTTGTTTGATTAATTTAATGTTTGAAATGTCATAAATTGCAAGATGATGCAGCTCTCAATCCTTAAAATGCCCCAAATGAATATAGGAAGCTTGTTTAGTCAAACCAACTGTCCTAAATGAAAAAGTATGACAATATGAACCAGAAAAAACTCAAAGAAATCCTCACACTGAAGAGGCTTTTTCTCCGGATTAATGACTTATTCAGTGAAATGTAAAATAATTGGCCATTAATTGTCTGTAGATTGGCTTATTGATTTTTATTATGACAACATTAAATGAAACAAAGGCTCCTTTTTATTATTTTATAAGACAGGAACCAGTGTCTGCTCTTCCTTCATTATGTCACACTGAAAGTCCAAGGAAAATGAATCAAATAAAACCGGAAAGAAGAGACACACACACACACACACACACAGCCTCATTCACACACACACACACACACACACACACACACACACACACACACACACACACACACACACACACACACACACAGCCTCGTTCAAACACACACACATATGTTTTTTTAATGTAACATCTCGACAACGACCCCCGGGGGAGACGATGATGTGTGGCAGCTGCTGACTGTTCATATTGATTAAATGACAGCCGGGATCATTTACCGATTTACCGACTGATGGAGCTCAAATGTGCGACGCAGCCCTGAGGGTTGAGGTTAGAGGGTTTGGTGGGGGTGGGGGGGGACTCAGGCCTGTTAGCCTGGACTGCCTGCAGTTTATTTTCACAGCCAACAATTTAAAGGGATCATCATCTCTGTCCCACTGTGACCCCACAGGAAAGATTACACTGTTCATTTTCTGATCCTATAAAGTCAATACAGTAAATCTATACTCTTATAAGAGCTCCAAATGCAGATTAAATGATGACAACAAGCTAGTAGCAATAAGATTATGACAAATAAAAATGAAATGCAAAGGAGTATTAATAAGTTTATATACAACAAAAAATTATTAAGTCGTATTGCATCATTCCTGTTGATGATAACAGCATCTCTACATTCTACACCATCCTTTAGCATGAACTTTGTGTGTGTGTGTGTGTGTGTGTGTGTGTGTGTGTGGGGGGGGGTATCTTAATGACTAGGAATGATAGCAACATTATCAAATAAGTCTTGTATTGTTAAAACAGTATTTAACTTTAAAATATATTCAAATAAAATCAGTAAAAGGGTTAAAAAACGTTGTTTACAGAAAACGTCTGACAAACCTGAATCACTAAAGTTTAGGTTGCTGAAGCAGAAAAGATGAACTGACTTTATTTGTTGTATGTAAATGAAATAAAACCCGTAAATATGAGCAAACTCATTCCACACAGAAAATGAGATGGAAATGTCTTTATGAAGAACATGCTGTGAACAGTGAGAATCTCCACATATCTAAAGCTGCACATTGAAACACTGTGAGTCACTCTGAACGAGGTGAAGAGGTTCATGTAGAAGAGGACACCAAAGCTTCTAAAAGATGATGTCAACCCTGATTCACTTTTTATGCAGCTGCAGGTGAAATGATTTGAATATCACAGTTTTCTTCACCCACACATGTACGCAACAAACGTCAGATTGATATGAACTTAAAACTAGAAGAAGTCTGGAGCATTGTTAAAGCTGAGGGTGAAATCTAATGAATCTAGGTTTTCTGCGTGCACATTTTTCATCTCACTTCTTTTTCTCTGCCCTATCTGCTTTCTTGCTTATGTGTTGCAACTTCTATTCTCATAGAAGTCATAATTCATCTCACATTATTTGATTTGATTTGATATTACTTTAGTGTCAAACATGGTCTAAATGTTTTTTTGCATCACAGCGGCTCCATTTGCAACATGATGACACGAGTCAAAGATACAAACATTTGACACAACAGTGAAAAACCAGACAAATATTCAGAGGCCTTAAACGTGCTTTGATCTGGGAACCAGCACCACATTCAGTTTGAGTGTTTCAGTCTGACCTTATTAGAACGTGGGACCCTGTATCTTAGGTTTGATGGGAATAGTTCATATTCTGTGTTCAGAGTGTGGTTACAGGATCAGAGGCGATGCTGTGAGCTAGCCTTAACATGTTTTTATCGTAGGCTGTAACATAAAGTCTCTGCATTAGTTGGCCTGCAATCTTTGAGCAGTAGGCTATTTAAAAAATGTAAGATGTATTTCTGATACTTGAATTTATAAAGCGCACCTTCGCTGTGCATCAATGCTATTTGGCAGAAAGTTTACAAGTCTCAACATTGTTTGTTATATTACAACAAATTAAAAATCAAACCGTGTAATGATGGGATCTCTTGACTATTTCTCATCATCTGTGATGGATCAGATTGTCCTCTATCCTCTCCTCCTTGATAATGACATTTGAAAGATTAATAAACTTTTGCACCATTGGATTTTATGTGGATGGATACAGGTCCTATTTAGTCCACTGAGATGTGGGAATAAAGAAGATATGGCAGGATGTGTTAGATTGAGGCAGATCACACTGAATCAGAAAATGAAAGAACTTTGCGCACTGGTCATGAGGTGGAAAAGGACCAGACAGAGAAGCAATTGAAAGAGGAGATAAAGGGAAAAACAGGGCAGATCAGGATCAGATTTTGAAGAGATCTTAACAGAATTCTCGAGGATGGGACATGACAGGACAGAGAAGATCGGATAAAAACTGATGAGAAGATAAGACAGGAAAATGCAGTCCCAGCCTGACAACAGGACAGGACTGACGGGACTTTTGGCAACATTTGCTGCTGCTTACCGTCCCTGCAGTCCTGAGAGTGTTGGCTTGCTGTGTGTACATGGAGTTTGTGTGTGTGGCCTTGGGAACGAGCCAGGTGAGGCTGTCGAGCACAGATTAAAGCAGAGATGGATCAATCACTTCAGTCTCTGCAGGCGAGTGAGTGACAGCTAGCCTGGGGACACAAACATGGAGAGTATTGATTTTGAGTCACCCTCCATCACATCTCTCTGAGCTGATCTTCTCGAGGCTCACACACACAAACATTTACACACACAACAATGATAGACCTGTGTCTTTAACTCTGTGTCTTACAACGGACTTTGTGTCGTTTTCAGGACTCTTGCTGTGTGTGAATCTGTGCACTGGAATCCCTCAGGGCATGTTTTCTAGGCCTACAGGATATTTAACAGCATGGAGGGAGGTTACTAAGGAAGCTATTAGCAATAAAATGTAATATACTGAGTAGTTTACAGCTTGAGGAGAAGTGCAGCCTAGAAGAATCTCAAACTTGTCAGACCAGGCAAAAAAAGAAACCATGACGAGCCGGGAATGTTTAATGAGGAAAAAAGATGACATGTGCATTCAAGGCAAATTAAATCAAAGGTCAAACTGATCTCGTAAATGTGTTTTTGTTGCTGTTAGTTTCCTTTTAGAGGTATCCTTAAAGTTCTTGTTGTACAAATGTAAATCCTTGTTTCTGTGTAGTGATGGCCTGTGATCTGGGCATGCCATTAGCTCTAGATACTTCAATTCACATTGGCCTTTCTATGGAGAAATATCTTTCATATATCGTTCTTGTATCTTGTCCCTAATTTTTTTGTTGCAAATGGAGCTGCTGTGATGCAAGACAAATTTCAGAGTTTGTGTGACAATTCATTTCTATCAATCAATCAGTAAGCCAATCAATCAATCAATATGCAGACAAATCTAAACTGTGTGTCAGTACATTAGACCTACGCTTGCTGATTTATTGATTGATCAGTTTATTAGTTTAAAAATGTCCTTATCTGATATGACATGCAGCTTTTGCAAAAGAAACAAAATACTTCACACCACCTTACAAGCTGTTTAAAATGTGCATGATGTTGGTGTGTAAGTGGGATGGGATTGACAGAAGATAATTTATTTATGTTATTTATTTCTCTCAAGAATATTAAAAACTATAAAAACACGTGTGTCCCCGGGGGGCGCTGTGTGTAGGCGGCGCTGGTTAAGCTTAGTGGTAAAATCCCGCGTCCCATGTACGGAGGCTATAGCTCATAAATGGCTGGGGATTCCACTTCTATCGCGCTATTAATTGCATGTCACCCTCTCATCCCTGTATCCACTGTCCTGCCCTCCCTAAAAAGGCCTAAAAGAGCTAAAAAATCTGGAGGAAAAAAAGCATGTGCATATTGTGTTTCATACCTAAACCTAACCAATGATTAGTAGTGAGGATTATCAGAGCTTCTACCAAAATGAGTCATTCTGGAGGGAAACCTAAAACAGTGTTTCATGTCCTGAAATTTGGGGCATTTTAGTTGTTCTTTCTTTGGTTGATAATTTCTTACAGAAATGCTTCTTGGGAGATAACTTCTCTACTTCTGTTTCCATAAGCCCAGGGTTAAGTTGAAGATGCTTAAGAAAAAATCATCTGACTTTTTCACTTGTGGCTCTTTGGATTCCTGAAATAAATTCTCCCACTTTGCACCATTCGGGTAAACAGCAGATGACATTTTTTATGTGCTGAATGAAAACAGAGTGCAAACAAAAAGTAGAAAACAAAAACTAGATGCAAAGAAACAAATACACAGCGTCAGTTTGGCCGTGCATGATGGGAGGGGAAGTCTGCGTTGGGAGCAGTGTCCCAATAAGGCTAAATACCAGACTGAGAATAATCTCCCAGTAAACTGTCTACTCATGAAAAACACAGAGATGCAAAAGCAGCAACTCTCGCTTTCTGCCTGGCTGCCCTCCCTCTGCCTCCCCCTCTCTCTCCCCTCTCTCTCTTTAACAGTGTGTGTGTGTGTGTGTCTCTCTCTCTCTCTCTCTCTCTCTCTCTCTCTCTCTCTCTCTGTCCACACCGTTCCCTGTCCCTCTCTTCTTTCTTTACTTTCTCGCTCATGCTCTCCTCCACCTCCTCCCTGCTCCTCGTCTCGTCTCAGTAAGTAGGATAAGGCTTGGAGAGCTCTGTCGTCGTGGTAACTGCCAGAAGTATTCAGTTTGAAGTTTGAAGAGGTCAGTTTGTGGGTCACAGTAACACACACACACACACACACACACACACACACACACACACACACACACACACACACACACACACACACACACACACACACACACACACACACACACACACACACACACACACACACACAGGGGGCTGAGAGAGAGGGAGTAGGGGTGTTGAGGGGACCCCCATATGGGCCGGGGCCCTTATACAAGAGGGGGTGAGGAGGGGGGAGAGACAGGGGCCACTGCAGAGCTCTGTGTCTAAAACAGTTGTTTCCAGAACTTTTCTCAGTTTGTGGGACTGAAATTAAGCTGATTATGAGTGATATGTGACTCTGGATTTCTCTGTGCTGTAATTGGATTTTGTGCAGTTCAGTTACTCTGATGTTCATTTCCATTTCTTTAGTGCGCTGATCAGAGGCTTAAACCTCACTGACTGATGCTTTATGCACTGATTCAGAGTATCCAATTCATCCATAACACTACACCATCCATAACAAAGAAACAGTAATTAATTAAAAAAAACACAGTTTAAATATTTTATTTCAAAGTTGAAAAATGTATGAACTTTTTCAATTTGAATCTGAATTGTGGAGAGTGAAATGTGTCAATACTGCGATACTTTTCGATACCACTTGTTTTAAAATGATATAAACCTCTGCTGTTTTAATGATCAATAATATCCAAAAGTATTGAAGCTTTAAAAAAACTACAGATCTTTAGTCATAATTTTAAACGACAGCTGTCACCAGAAAAAAACGAGCACTGCACAAATACGTCCCGATATGTTGCCAATGCATCTGTTCAATTAGGAAGGTGTGCAGAAGATTTCCGGCAACCTTTATCATAACATAAATTAAAATTCTGGTATTGTGAAAACCCTGGATTTAAGATATTTAAATCTTTTACACAAGTAAAAGTAGCAAAAGCACATTGTTTAAGTGCTAAAAAGCAAAGTGTTACATTTCAAATATCAAAAGTACAGGATATAGTTAAGAAAACGTTCTTATGAGTCATGGTATGGGCACAATGTGTTTCTGTCATACAAGCTAATTTGTCACTGAAAATTCCTTGCAAATTATCTCTGGGAACCCTGAGGACCCTGTGTCATGAATTATATGGCACACAATCAGCGCTGCACAAATACTCCAAACATCAATTCCTGTCTGACCAAAAACCAGTCATTAAACGTTTTGTACTGTTGTCAATGACATTGTTGTGTCAAATATCACTTATGGACACCTTGAACACTCAGGTTGTTAGAGAATAGATTTCCCCCATCAGTTTAAGCAAAGTCCTCCACTGCCACCACACTGCTGATGCAGGTGCAGCGCTCTTATTCACACACAGTAGGAGGGAGGTTGTAAAACATGTGAAACAACAACAAAGTTAGGGAGACTCTAGCATTTTCTGTTTGTCAGATGACGTGGATATAAATTGTTTGAATTTTTGTGGCACCTAACAATCATTATTTAAAGGCCAGTAAAGCTTCATCAATGTCATTCTATTTCCAGTAAGTGGTTAAAGGAAAATGAGTTCTGCAGAGAAGTTTACGGAGGGGATTTTTAAAGCGACGGTTCAATAATTAAAACATTTACATATTTAGTGCAAACTTACTTAACTTCCCCTCTCTCTCTCTCTCTCTCTCTCTCTCTCTCTCTCTCTCTCTCTCTCTCTCTATCCTGGGTGGTTTCTGATGTAAATGTTTTCAGTCAGTTGGCGGCTGAGTCTCAGCAGGTGGTCCACCAAATCCACTGTAACCCCCGGCAACCTCTGTCCAGCCAATCCAAATTCTGGCCTGCCCACCACTCTGCTTAGTTAGCCCTGACAGGAACCTGTGTGTGTGTGTGTGTGTGTGTGTGTGTGTGTGTGTGTGTGTGTGTGTGTGTGTGTGTGTGTGTGTGTGTGTGTGTGTGTGTGTGTGTGTGTGTGTGTGTGTGTGTGTGTGTGTGTGTGTGTGTGTGTGTGTGTGTGTGTGTGTGTGTGTGTGAGAGAGAGAGAGAGAGAGAGGGAGAGGGTGAGAGAGGGGAAAGCAGTTGAGGAGCATTACTCTCGGGGCAGGGCGTGTTCTTGGAGTGGTCATTAAAAGTTTATTAAAAAGTCTTTAACCGTTGGGAAAATAGGATTTGGGTATCAGTGAACGTGGAAGCATCTGTGTATGACAATGTGTGTGTGTGTGTGTGTGTGTGTGTGTGTGTGTGTGTGTGTGTGTGTGTGTGTGTGTGTGTTTCTGTGTGTGTACGCTTCAGCAGCTACTTCTTTACACACCCAGAACTTTCTGATCGTCTCACACTCCATCTGTCACCATGTCATCATTATCAATTATTTATTTGTGTAGCTGCTGAATGCTAAAATTGAGGCCAATTTTTAGCAAGTTATTTGGAAGAATTCTGGGAAATGAAGTAGGACACAAGCTAAGATGGTTAGAGAGAAAGCAGGGGCACCAAAAATGATTGCACTTGCATTACAACTCCCGAAAAAGCTTTAAACCTAAAGATTATGATGGGCATCATGAATGTTTTTGCAACAACATTTTTCACTTTTCTTAATTCAATTTTGTTCACGTCTGGAGGATTCTGAACGTTGCACCTAAAAGTAAGCCTGAGGTCCTTTCACACAATAAAAACATGCAATAAAAAGTTTGTTTAAATATCAAATTAAATTTGCAATATGTTAGTAATACTAGCATAGTCAAACATACATTTTAAATGTTTGATTATGATACTAAATAATAAATACTAATCTTATAATCTAAAAGTTGTCAGCTGTTAAAGTGATTAATGAATCTGCTTGAATACTTGTTTTAGAAAAAGTCTTAATGCTCTAGCTTCTTAAATGTGAGGGTCTTTATAACGCTCTGTTCTTTGGAACCCCACTCGAATCGTGGCCCACAATAACAATAATATCAGTGATTCTACGATTACAGATATAAAGTAAAACAATCAAAAAAGCTAAAGGCAATGTAAAGGTACCTTTAAAAGGTAAAGTGCAGGATTGATGTATTTATTCACTACAATTGAGTGTTAGTTTCACCTCTTATCAAACTTCATCTCTTATTTATTAGACATTATCCCGACGTCTTCTTCCTCTTCTTTTATCCTCCTGTCAAATTCCTTTTAGCCAATTGCGTTGAGTTCAATTGGAGGGGAAATGTGTTTACAAATTTTTTTTTTTTCATCAAAATATCGACATTTGTATCCAGCGAGTCAATAAATGTCGTTATATTGCTGTATCGATTTCATTTCCCACCCCTACTCTGTGTTTGATCACTTTTTGTTATTTCCCTCTCGTGTGAGTTACATGGAAACAATGTAGGGAACACCTGAAAACAATTGTTGTAAATCTGTGATTGTGCGCAAGTGTGTGTGTGTGTGTGTGTGTGTGTTTAGGAGGGAGAGAGGAGGAGAAGGATGCTCTGGATGGATTGTGTAAATGTCTGAGCTATCATCAGCTCTGATTGGCTTTGAGTGGCTTTGAGTGCCGGGTCCATCCCAATTGCTTTCCAGGGTCCTCAGGAGCACCAGGTTGTGTGTTTGTGTTTGTGCACACATAGACGTGCCTTTGTTGTGTATCTCCCTTTTTCTCTGTGTCATATTGTGCACAGCTGTACAATGCAATCAGGTGCTTCTCCTAGGTGGTGCATATATACGGTATTACAGTTTGTTAATAAAGTTGATCTTTGTATATACAGTATTAAAGCAGCATCATTCAGCACATAAATATAGTCAAATAAAATATAAAAAGTCAATATCTCTCTATAAAGAACTAACACATAGCTCCAAGTTACCTGTTGGTAACGCAATGGCCAAGACTTTGTTCTTCTGCATGCATCAAACAAATATGACTGGTTAACAATTCAGTAATGGGTAAATATCACTTTCCACTTCCTCTGGGCCTGAGAGGAAGTGCTGTCTACCCGAACAACCCGACTCGTCCCGCCCTCCTCTGAGCTCCATACATACCAAAGACAGCTCAGGAGGGAGGAGAAAGGCTCCTGTTAATGTTTAACTAGGCTATGTAAAGACTGAATCAGATAGCTGAGCTTATGAGCAAATAGAACATGTGTGTGTGTGTGGGCGACAACAATCACTTTGATGTCTGTCAGCTATGGAAATGCTGCCACTCTGCAGAGGCGGTGATATACTTTGTTAGTTATAAGCAGTGTTGTGCTAAAACCAGAACTATTCTGATACAGATACAAGTATCCAAAGTACAGTATCTCAGATACAGCCAATAATGTAGCATAGCCATTCAATGCATTTATAATAGTTCATGAACTCCCTCAAAAATCAACTGGCTTCTTCTTCTCCATATAACCTACACAATAAGGGATATATCATGGCAGCCATTAGCAATAACTGTTTCAGAGTGCTTACAGAGATCAATGCTATGCTAGCAGAGAGTGTAACATCAATCAAACCCCTTCAGACTGTCAGTAACCAGTGTTTTCTAATCACACATTTCTCTACAAATGTAGAGGTAATAACATGAATTCAGTGTAATTGTGTTTTCTCTGCTAATTGAACCCATTGAGAACAACATATATATTGATGTTTGATATTAAAAATCAGAGTTCATGTCAACTGGACTCAGGAAATCAAAAGAGGCTGCAAGCTAAGCTGCTGCTAACTTTAGCTTAGCTTGCGTCTAGGTGCTTAGCTTGTTTTGTGGTAAGGATTACTTTTGTTTGTCTTGCCAACCCGTAAAACTATGACAGCAATCATGTCACATCCATACAGGGTTAGCATAGCCTACAGCTGTTAAATATTAATACTACATGTGTATCTTTATTGATGTAGTATCAGAGGGAGACCTGGTATTGCCGAATACCTAAGTGTATACTTATATCGTGCTCCCCATGTACAGAGGCCTTAGTCCTTGGCACAGCGGCCGTGGGTTCAAATTCAACCCCCCAACATTTCCTCTTTCCACAGCTGTGCTATCCAATAAAGGCAAAAATGGATGTTGCCATGTTTGTAGTACACAGGCAATGTAACGCAAAAAATAACAAACATAAACACCAGTACCAGAGTATAGACTAGGCTACATCATATGCTTCAAGTTCTTCTTTCTCTTTGTCTTTTTATTAAACACGGTGTCAGCTGGTCATTAAACTTTTATCAACAGGTGAAGTACAATATTAAATATCTAATCCATATAAAGTACATTGAATTTTAATATAGGAGGCAACATGTAGACACAAATATGAAAAACAAACTGCATCTCCTGTTCCGTGTGTGTGTGGGAGAGAGAGAAAGAGAGAGAGAGAGAGAGTCCATATATGCATACATGGATGTCTGCATGTGTGTTAAAAAGGGAGAGAGCTTTTTTTTTGCCCAAGTTGGCATAACTTGTAGCGCGTATGTGTGTGTGTTGGTGTTTTGTATAGAAAGTGCTGTGTGCAGTAGAACAGGGATTTGGTGCCATCAGCACAGTGATGTCAGCACACAGAGACAAACAAAGCTAGAATCCAAAACCCTCTCCCAACTACCCACAATCCCCCTGGACAGGCTGGGGGGGCCCTGCCGAGGGGCCAGCTGACATTAACACACGCAAAAACACCTACACACACACACACACACACATACACACACACACACACACACATGCACACACACACACACACACACACACCCATGTTAGCTTGAGAACAAATGCACAAAAACAGAAGAAAAAAAACTGTGCATTTTCAACCACAAGGCTGATAAACTCGTGCATAACAACAAACATCTACAAATAATGGAGGTGGGGTAAATTCAAACTTAACTGTAGGTAACTTACCTTACGTACCTATATATATATAATAATGTATATGCATACATGTGCGTATACATCCACTCAGATGTAAAATGGGATTAGTAGACTAAATGAAATTGAAAAAACAAGTTTGCTTGAGGGAAAGAAATTTACACATCACCAAATCTTTTCTTGTTTTTTGTGTTTTTACTTAATTTTAAAGTTGTAAAAGTAAAACCCCTTTAAGATAGCTTTAAGGAAAGTGAAACTAAAAATAAAATCATTTTGTGATATTAAAAGCTGCGCTGTAAATAAAGTTCAGGAAGATGAATCAACATCAAAACAGAGCTGAAACTAAACTTTTACCCACAAAAAATCTGTAAAGTGAGATCGTAAAAGGAACAGTCAAATGTGCTCTTTAGGTTTGTTGGAGCACATATAACCTACTGTAAAAGGAAGTTTATTTGGTCTAACCTGTGAGTGAGCAGTCGAATCAGAAACACACCTCTGCCTCTATTTGCTTTGGCCTGGCCCTCTGCCACGCTGCTCAGCTGCACGCCTTGCAAATGGGGAATGACATTACAGTTATTGTGTTCAAGGTGGAGTTAATATGAAAACACTGTGACTCGATTGAAGCCAGTATTATCATAGAATATACAATGAGTTCAATTAATAAAGGAACAAATATTTGACAGAAATGGTCTTCATAAGGGCCCAGGACGTCAACATCAGACTGATATAAATCTATCAATTGCCTTCTGCTGTGAATTTGTTGCCCTCTAGCTAACCCATAAGAACGTGGGCCGGAGGGAGAGGCAAACGGAGTGAGTTGGAATGAGACCAACAACAAAAACAACAGCAACAGATGACTCGTGGCTAACATGTCAAAAGTATGGTAAAAAAAAGTAATATTAACTGATACAGCAAAGACTGATATAAGATATGATTAGATGAACCTATATTTATCTCACAATGGTGAAAATGTTCAGTTTGGGCAGCAAAGAAACTACTCACAAAAAACAATAAGAGCAGTGCACACAGTTCACAATAATCAGAACAGTTCAAGAGCAGTTAAAGAATTGCAGGCAGAATATGAAGTTTTGTACATTCACAATGGAAACAGATTGCAAACAGAGCACATTAAGGTCAAGACACTGGTGGTGGCTGATGACTTGTTGAGACCAGAGGGATGATGGTTCTATAAAGACTGGGCGATGACGGGAAGGTGGAGGGCCCATCGTATCAGAAGCATGAAGGAATTTAAGGCAGAAGAGAATTGTATTGAAAAAGAGAGCAAAAGATGATTGGCTAACGATGAGGTTGAGACACACGCTATTTTAAACTAAAGCAATATTGAGTTGTGATGTTGAGTTTATTGCTGCTTTAAAAAAAAACAGATGTTGTTAAAATGTGAGAGTTGGCACTCACATGTTGTCTTAAAGTCCCCATGAAACGGACCTTCGAGAGTATCTGACTGCCGTGTCGAATAAGTAAACGCCCGAGTGCAGGGTCATCAGACATTTGAAATGTTTTCCAGGAAGAGAAAAAATGTAAAAATACTCAGACAATGCCGTATTGAAAAATATGAATAGAGATAAATTAACATTTGACAAAGGAATGCGTGATTAAAACCGGGAAAATGTATTTTTCATTTCAGTAGGACTTTTTGTGAAATAGTTCTTGATCCGAAAGTTGTGTCACATCTTGAAATGTCAGCTGGATGAAGTGAGTTTCTGAAATGACTGTAGGCTTCTGTGTTTTAAAAAGCTTCTATCTTCAGTTGAACTGTTACACAACAATTAGCAACTGTTGCTGTTTGTCCTCGCTCTTTAAATGCCCCTCTGTCCAAAACAGTGGGAGACAGACCAGGGTTGATAGTGTGTGTGTGTGTGTGTGTGTGTGTGTGTGTGTGTGTGTGTGTGTGTGTGTGTGTGTGTGTGTGTGTGTGTGTGTGTGTGTGTGTGTGTGTGTGTGTGTGTGTGTGTGTGTGTGTGTGTGTGTGTGTGTGTGTGTGAGAGTGAGTGTGTCTGTGTGTTTGTGCTGCTTATTTTGGGCAGTGGGATTGGGGTAACTGGGCGTACTGGACCCAAACAGGTCCCCATTGTGCTCCAGGAGGAAGAGCCGGGCCGTGCTGCTCCCTATTCAGCCAAGTTTTGAGTGGGGTGGGAGAGGAGGGGGTACTGTAAACACAACCACATACAAACACACAAAAACATGTATGTATGAATGTATGCATTTGGGGGCAACAATAGTTTCCTTTGACCCGTATAATGAGGGACTTCTTCATATTGAAATGGCTGCTGGTAGATTTGCTGCTACATTAGTCTAACCAACGCTTCAAAACCACAACAAGTTGGCTTCAACTTTCTGCAACTAAACTTAATTGCCTTGTGTTAGGGGGAGAATGTCAGTGAGTTACCAGCCTGAACTGAACCTGTTGCCTGGCAACACAACTTAGTATTAGGAAGCAGTGGGAACAGTTGTGGGTGTGCAAAACTTCACCGTGAACTCTGACCATTCAGGCTCAGCTGGTTTTCTCCAAGGCTGAGTGTTTTTATAAACCTGGAAATTCAACAAAAGTTCAACTAAATACGTTGAGAAGATAATTTTGTTTCCTTACATGCAGCACTTATCTATAAATAGAGTCTGACTGCTGTAGGAGTCATTTCTGCTGCTTCAACCCTGATCTTCAGAAAAAAAGGACCAAACAGATTATGTCTTCCTGATTAACAACCGCCTACTGCACTCTGTTTTTAAAAAATCTGCATCAAAAATCATTTACACTGTAAAAAGAAATTCACTCATCTTCATGTATTAACCATTAACTGTTCCATTTATTTGTGTGTTTACAGAGACGTAACAGGACGATGAAAACAGAATCGAGAGATCAGGACAAGCTTGAACCGGATGGCTCAAACTGGAACTGGTAGGTTTGGGGAACACACCCAATTACACACACACACACACACACACACACGCACACACGCACACGCACACGCACACACACACACACACACACACACACACACACACACACACACACACACACACACACACACACACACACACACACACAGTGAGTCCCATAGAGAGACACAGCAATGCCCTCGAGGGTGCCAGTCATGCCCAGCTTCCGCTGCGCTCCAAATTGAGCGTGGCACAGAGTGTATGAAGTCAGCCGTCTGGAAGAGAGCCAGGCATTGTTCCTCCGAGCAGCTGGATGGTAATTACTAGAAAGAAAGAGAGAGAGAGAGGGAGAGAGAGAGAGAGAGAGAGAGAGAGAGAGTGGGGGGAACCCTGCAACCTCACTACTGTTGCTTCTGCTCCCCCTCCTGCTGCATGTATCATATACTAAACAGATACACATGAAGCAGAGTCCTTTAAATCTACAGACGACAGAGAACATACTCCGTGTCCTTGCATGTACACACGTGTCAGTGGAGTAGTGTTACATCACACTCAATAACCGTCATAAATAGGAAGCTGAGATTCAACTTGCTCTCACAGACCATGCCAAGGACGTAAACATGAAATCTGTCATGGAATTCCTTGCAACAACAAGACTGAGCTGGCTTATTTATCACCTCTACCTGAATTATTTAAAGCATTAGCAACAAGCTAATCTTGATTTATATCACATTTAATTTGAGGAAGATAAACGTATGCTTTACAGAAAATAAAAAGTCTGTGGTTTGAAAACAAACGGGCATGAAACATCTTCACTGGTTTGAGTTTGTACTGATGTCATGGAGATACACTGCAGCCCATTTTTATGCTGTGACCTCTGAACAGATGAAGTGAGAAGGAGTAAAGTTTGCTAAAAATAAAAAAGCTTGGGGAAAGACGTCTTTCCTTTTCGCTATGGTACATTGTACTGTTTGAATTAAAAGCACAACGTAACTAAAATGTGTACTCGAGAAAGGATGTTTTCAATTAGCTTTTCATTTCCATTTAGATCACATTAGATTCAAACTAGCAGATTGTCTCTGCAGGTACACCGCTAACATTTGAGTTATTCCTCGTAACAAACGCAAGGCCTGAGCTAGAAAGCAGTTCACATTGAATATGCAGGACAGAGAGTTGTAAAATAAAAAGTCACAACTTTTTAAAATTCATTTTCAAAGTAACCACAAGAGAAAGGTTTAAAAAGCAGATATGAAATTAACTTTTGCAAAATCAAAAAGTCTAATAGCAACATTTGGATGAGCTGTCGTGGGCCCAAAGGCTTTATTTTTGATTGACCATTGATGTTGAGAAATCGGAGTAAATGTATATCTTATGCAAATTATTCAACAGAAACCCAATAAAAAAGTATGTGTTTCTAATTCCAACCTTCTTTAACCCTCCATCATTACAAACTTAACTATATATACTTTTTAAAAGCCTTTATCAAACAGCACCATCTGTGTGTGGGTTGAATCCTTCACTTTTTTTCTGCAAACATTTGTCAGAGTTTTCTGCAGTTCTGAGCATGCGATGTGTGAGTTATTCTTTTAATTATTTTATGAAAGCAGCTCTACAGTGTGGCATCAGCACCTCAATGAAAATATGCCTGAATTAGCACAAGGGCTCAGTTTCATCCAAAGTCCTAAAGCAGGTACTTACAACAACATTAAACAAATCTTACAGTACATCCACACGACAGAACACCGTAAAGCTCAAAACAGTTTTACATCCAAAATGTTGATCAGATATCAGAATAAGAGAGAGCGACAAAAAGAGACATATGATGCTGGAGGATGATGGAAGAAGAAAAAGAGAGAGAGAGGGTGGAGAGAGCGGTGCAGCCTGAGGAATGTGTCAACTCGCTGTCAACTATGTGCTGCTTTGTCATGGGACCGCTGAGCACTGGAAACGCGTAAAGTTGCCTTTTTCACACCTTCGACTCCTCCCGCCCTCCTTCCTCCTCCTCCTCCTCCTCCCCCCTCCTCTTCCCCTCTCTGCCACACACTTTTCACACACACAGACACACACAGTGGCAGCAGTAGCCAGGCCAGCGCTTAGTGCAGCTGTGACCAGAACAATAGCATTCCTCAGGTTTTAAACGCCTGGCACTTAGATTCCTAACAGTCAAATTCCTGGCGGGGAGAAGCTGGGGGTTGCTATAGGATGCCGAGAGCTGTAAGACGCCTTGTAAGGAGACGTGCAGCTGTAAAGCCCTGTGTGATTGGTGTTTTTTATGAGAAGGATGGATGGGTTCATGGGGACGATAGCGGGGGGAGCTGTTGTTTCACCTCACGTCTTCTTTTTTGTTTGTTGTTTCTTGGATGTGACATTTTCGACACTCCAATTTTGGCAGTTTAGGTCGAGAGGCGTCCTGCTGCTTTTGTCGGAGCATCATGCGTTGAAAGAGACACCTGTTAAGTCAACATGCGTGTCTTGTAATGTGGTTTTTGGCAACTGTGGTGCTGAATACTACACAGATGTGCTGAAAACCACACATTGGTTTAAAGAGTGTTAAATTAGGTGCAAATAAAGGAAACACACAATGATATCTATAACAGTCAGTAAATAACTTATCTGATCTTTTAAAAAAGAAGTAGTGTACTCAACGTTCAGACAAAGTTTCTCCCTAGGTTTTTTTTAGTTTCTTAACATCTTAAGTGAATTTATCAATGCAGTTTTTTTTTAAATTAAAAGACATTTTTCATTCTTTTTAAACTTACATTTTTCAAAAATGAGCTTACCGACAATGAATCCATCTTCTCCCACCATGAACACCTTTATTTGAAATCCTATAAATAGTCTTCTTTTTTTGTCAAAGAAACTGTCAAAGCCTGAATCCTGTGCTTTCCACATCATGCGTGCCTCCTCTGGTGGCTTCACCTCACACAGCACAGAGCTGTCCGACTATCAGCCCATCTGAAATAACCCCCAAAATAATGATTCTCTCATTAACCACGCCTGTTTCACAATTTAAATATAAATGAATCTAATTTAGAGAACCTCGGCCCCGATGAAGGGGACTCATTTAGAGCCAATCTAAAATTAATGAGGGCATCTGGAGAGAGGGAGAGAGAGAGGGAGGAGAGGGGCCTAGAATGGCTTAACAGATACCACAGTTAACAAGCTACTGTACTTTAAACACTGGAAAATCCCCATTAATTTTAAAGTTAATGCACTACTGTACTCCATGGTGGGAAAAAGGGGGGCTTTAATGTTAGTTCAAACACACTGACTCCTGACCTCCAGCTGTCAGACCTCCTTCAAGTTGTCCAAAGCCCTCATGTATTTAACTCCAATAGAAATATGATTTATAAACTGTTCTTTAATCAAACTGCACATGAACATGTTTGTGCATCTGTGCAGTGTTCCACCGAGACGTCAACGTTGTCAGATTCACTGCAACATGTACAAATCTAACTCCTGTTTATTATTAGCTACAGAGAGGAAAGTTTCCCATGATGCATTCTGCTTCAATAACATTCAAGAACAACACAACAAAATAACTAGTATGGTAACTCGAGCTGCATCAATAATTCAATTAGTCAATTCAAGGAAAATTGTAGCACAAATATTTTGATATTCAATCATTTCAGTCATTTTTCAAGCAAGAGCATCACACTTGTGTTCTTTGGAGGATATTTTATGTGACAATTTGCTGGTTTTCTTTGTTATTTTTGTGTTTTCGAGATACAGTTTTGGGTTTGCTCTGTTTTTTAAAAGAAAATAAGCACAATATCAGACATCACAGCCTTGAGAAGCATTAATCAAAACTTTTATAAAACAATTATCAATGAATCTTGAAAACAATGGGAGGATTAATCAACAATCATTAGCTGCAGTCTAACTTGCAATAGCATCACATGCAAATGATTCGAGTTTTGTATGTTAATATGGCCTGAAGAGTTGCCATAGTAACAAACAACTCTTTTTAAAATATAAAAGTAATGTTTCCTAATCACATGTTTACATTACAGGTTTATGTATACATTTGCTCAGTGTAGATTTAGTTATAATGATTATAATAACCTGTTTTCTGTTGTGTTTTTAAGTTGCACAGTGTTTTAAATTCAGGAAATACAGAAAAGCTTCAGACAGCGTGGATACAATCAGTGTCAGTAATCAGAGCAGATAATGCAGGGCCATTTAAAATGTGGAAGGAAAACAAATCAAAGACTAAAGGGAACAAAAAGGTTAAAAAGTTTGGATAAAAAAAGCTCATTTCTTGGCTTTCCTCTGCTCCTATTCGTTTTAAGAGAACCTATACATTTCTCAGATATAAAAGTAATGTCTCCTATATCTACATGTTTACCCCTCAGGTTTATATATAAATGTGCATAAGGTTTAGTCTCTGTACTTCTTTAAAAATGCATTTTCACCAACGTGCAGTCTGCACTGTCCTCTCCCTCAGCAGCCGTTTGAGCGGCCCCAGCAGATGCCAGCCAGCTCCCACAGTGACTGTTTGGTTTTGCAGGTTTAATTCCCGATGGGTTTGGGTCCAGAGTGATTAGGCTGAGCCCTAAAGGCCAGCGGGCTTGTCAGGTGTCTCCACACATTAACGTTGTTCTGCTCACACCCTGAGCCGACAGCACAGCGAGGCAGAGGGGGAAAGAGAAACACTGATCTGGCTTGGTGGGAGGCACACAGGGATGACACTTGTATTGTTCATATTTAAAATGAGAATTACAAAGAAGATTTTTTTTACTATTAGGAATAAAGGGACCTCTGTGACGTTTAGGATACAGGAGGTAATCGGTGATGTTTGTAAGGTGAAATGTCGTTTATGGAGATAAAAACAACTCATTGTCTTAAGGTGTCAAACATGAGAAAACTGAAAGTTCAACAACTAAAAAAGGAGTGATCATGATAACTTGAATTATATATCACATTTTTAAAAAGTTACATATTGTTTAACATACATTTAAAAATCATGAAACACAGCAAAGCAGTGGACGCCATGGATAAAACAAGTGTCAATTTAAAATGTGTACCAAAGACTTAACAAGAAATAAAGGGAAGTACAAAAGTAAAAAAAAAAGTTTGTTCACAATAAAATATAGTAACCGATTTCTATAGTCTTTTAAATACAACAAAAATTCTTCCATTTAACTTTTGTTGAAAACTCTAACTTTCAACTTTAAAAACCTGTGCTGTACCTTTTTTAGACCGATTAAACTTCTACATTTTACAGTAAATAAAGTAAAAGGCTTTTAAGAAGACAACATTTTAACCATGTTGTCTGAAGCATATGGTACAATACATGGAAGTTCATATATTCACATGTGTGAGCCTAAGATTTGAAGCTTTGTCCCCCACATGATGAGTTTTAGTATCTGTTCTCTCTGCCAGTTAAAATCAACACACTGATGGATGCTACCTCAACATTTTCTTTAGCCTTTAACCCTTAAAGCAGCTGAGTGACCACACTGCCGACGTTTTCCTGCTGGATTCAAATAAACTTGCATTGTTTCTGTGCACAAACAACTTCCTGCGTGCAGACGTGCAGCTTGTTAATGGGGGCGGGTAACCAAAAAATAAAACCCTTCTTCCTGCTTCTGACCTCCAACCCCATCCTACCCCACCCACACCCACCGGTCACACAGCATGGTGCAGCTATAGGGGGGTGGAGAGATGGCGTTAGGCTTTAATGTGTATGTGTGTGTAGGCAGAGGAGGTGATGGGAGTTTTTTCGACTGGGGGGGGGGGACTTGTGTCCTGTTCAGAGGGAGTTGAGGAATAAAGTGGAGGAGAGAGGAGGGGGAAGATGAGGAGACCTGCTGAGAGGGCAGCCTATATACAGTCCTCCTCCTTCCTGCTATACCTCTCCCTCCATCCCTCGCCTCTTTTCACCCCTCCTCCCCCCTCGGTCTCCCTCAGTGGGGGCAAAGTACATTACATGCTTGCTAATCAAACCTCCATTACAAGTTTGGAGGGAAAGAAGTAAGAGAGTTGAGTCTTGTCCTTTTTTCCTCTTTCTGCTCACTTCAGTTTGTCTGCTTCATCTTCCTCCTTCTCCTCCAGCGTCAAACTTTCTGCACTCTTTGATAGTGTGTAACCTGAGAAGTGAAACTACAACCATGGCGTGAAACGGAAGAAGCATTTCAGAAACAAAATACTATTAATTAACACTGTTTGTGCGACGACCTCTCAGTATTCCAAATTACGATGATAACATTAAAAGAGACCCAGGTGTTTAGTCCACAAGTTATATAAAACACATAGCATTAACATTCTTTAAAAATGAAGGATTTTAAGCCCACGTTATTACAGAAGCTTTTTCAACAGCAACACGTCTGAGTACAAGTACATGTTTGTACATCTGGACAGAATCATGGTAATTGTGCACTCTGTCTATAAGAGATTTTACTTTATCTGATGGTCACAACTTTTAAATAAATGTGCTTAATTAGCCCTCAAAGTGCGACTTCTGATAGGACACACAGCTCTTATTTCTGTCAGATATTTTCTTTCCATTCCAAAAAGCAGCATGTGATTAAATAAAACAGTTACATGAAACTGAAAGAATGCTTTGGACCAAACGTGGCATAATAAGGACTCCATAGTAGATATCCATGCTAAATGTGAACTGGTTCCAGTTTAGAAGCAGCTCTGAACTCAGCCTGTCCACTGAAGGTGGTCACAGACACATTTTTTGACTCTCTTACTTTCTTATTCTCTAATACACATTGTTCAAATGTTGCCTTTCCTGCACTCAAACGTATGTATTAATAGAAACATATCAGTATATACAAAAGACATTTTAAGCACAAGTCATAGCAGTTTTTTTTTTTTTTCTGCTTTAGCTTAAACATTTGTTAAAGAAAACCCCATGAACTATTTTTTTTCCTCCAGTAATGCTGCTGTCCCCTTATTTCTTCTTGCTTACTCAAGGGTGATGAAACAAAGACGTTGACTAGCTGTCAGGACTTGATACAAGCAGTGCAGATTCAGTCGAGGAACATTGGACCTGCCCTCTACAGTTTCAAGAAACTTGTTGGGGTCATAAGAGTTTGATAACTACACCCAAGACCTAAAGCTTTTTTTTAAGGAACCTTGCATATTCAAAGAGTGATAAACAGACAATTAGACCAATGAAGAACTGCAAAACACTGACAGTGTTCTAGTTGTGCATGAAGTTAACATGTTATTGGAGCTGAAAAGCTAACGTTTAATGAACAATGTGAATTCATGTCAATCCTGCCCTGAGATTGGTCTTTTTTGCTACCTTGATCTTTCCGTACAAACATGTACACTTACAGTGTCCTGAAGTCTAAGCTGCCAGGTTCATTTACTTTAGCAGTAAGTCAAGTATGTTCCAGGTGTGTGCCGGACTTTACCAAGGCTTGTAGCATTTTTATATTGTTGCGTATTATGCTGATCTTACCAGACCTCATTTTTAATTTTGTAACCTGTTTTTAACGCCCTTGAAACTTTTAAAATAAGTTTTTTTTTATACTCTTGTGTATTTTGTTTTGTGGATGATGTAGTTCTGTTTTCTTTATTGTATGTGAATCAGCTTTGAGTCGGCACAATCATCTCTGAAGTCATCTTAGGATGCTATCTAGAGCCAGACTTTAAGAGTCTGTAGGTTTTGTCCAACAGGTGGATATTTGCTCCATCAGCAGTTTCACTGGAGTTGTATGTAACGTTTAGTTTCCAACTTAACTAAATTAACAACAACCCCTACCCTTTGCTATATGGAACATTGTAAATTAGGGATGTAACGATTCACTAAACTCACGATACGATTCACGATACTGGGTTCACGATACGATTCTCCCACAATTTATTTTACAAAATCAGACTGAAGACAAATTATGACTGAAAAAGATTCCTTTAGGGGCTGGAAACCCGCTTGTCAGTGTGGTTTGGCCTTTTCATGTTGTTTTTCTCTCAACAAGGGGAGGTGATTGGAGCTTCTCATCGTGGGGTCGATTAAATGCTGCATCATGTTGGTTGTGCTATTTGTGTAGTTCCCTGTCTTCTTGCAGTATTTACACACAGTTTTTGTCTTGTCTGTTATCTTCTCACCTCTTTCATTTTCTGTCTCGGGGAAGCCAAAATGTTTCCACACGTCAGAATTTAAAAGACGATTGTGCGTCCTCAATTTCAAAGTCTTGCTCTGCAGCTGCCAACCGCCTCTGCTCTACAGCTGCTGACGCTCACCATATTATTGAGATTCATTTTTCAGAGTACCGATGTGAACCTTGACACCTTTGAATCGATTTATCACAATTTCACGATTAATCTTTACATCCCTATTGTAAATTGTACCTTTTTTTTAAAATAGGAAAACTAACACACAGTTTTACAGTACAGGGTCTGAGCTTCATATTGATGTCATGTCAAAAAATGTCAAACATCCTATGTGTAAAACGTAATAGGCATTTTGATCTGTATCACTATTTGCAGTTATACAGATCATTAAGGTAAGGTCAATCGTGACGCTGACTTTTACCCCAAATAATAACGATCAACTTTGGGTTATTGAATATATGCATCCATCTCATTGTATGTGCTTTCCTTAACAATCCTTTTTCAGATTCTTGTATATAGAGAGAGTAATAGGCACTAGAACATCCTCATTATGTGCTGTGATATGAATATGGGTCAGTAAGCTGACGAACCTGATGACACAGAGCCAAGTTTTTGCACAGGGGAAGAGGTTGAACAGTGTGTGATAACTCGGCTGAGGGAAGAAAAGAGAGAGAGAGATGTTCTCAGTCCCACACTGAAACTTGAGATAGGAGTGTAGCTGTTGACTGAAGAGAGAGAGAGTGTGTGTGTGTGTGTATGTGTGTGTGTGTGTGTGTGTGTGTGCGTGTGTGTGTGTGTGTGTGTGTGTGTGTGTGTGTGTGTGTGTGTGTGTGTGTGTGTGTGTGTGTGTGTGTGTGTGTGTATATGTGTGTGTGTGTGTGTGTGCGTGCGTGTGTGTGTGTGTGTGTGTGTGTGTGTGTGTGTGTGTGTGTGTGTGTGTGTGTGTGTGTGTATGTGTGTGTGTGTGTGTGTGCGTGCGTGTGTGTGTGTGTGCGTGTGTGTTTGTTAAGATGAGCGATGAACAGACAATGCTTGTCCTCAAGTCAAAGAGCTCCAGTGGCTAAAAACCCCATCGGGTACGAATACAGATACACACAGACACGGACACACACACACACACACACACACACACACACACACACACACACACACACACACACACACACACACACACACACACACACACACACGGACAGGTGATACATCATGTATGTGGGAAGGAGGAGGGGAAGCTGGATAGTGAGCGAGTGAAAAGAAGGGGATGGACAGATGAGAAGGAGGTGAAGTGGAGGGGGAGTTATAGGGGAGCAGAAGGGTGAGGGGAGCAATAGAGTTCACTTTGTTCAGTTCAGTCATGATTAAATGATCAAGAGATAATGTTTTCTTTTCAATTCATTTAGATACTACAGTAAGTCAGATCGCAGTTGTGAACAGGGATGTTTTTTTCCCTTGACTTTTTGCTGAGGCAAGCTTTTTTTTTTGCCAAGTGGAAAAGCTTTTTAACTCAATTTGACTGGACTTCAGCTGCAAATTTGCACGGAAACACACAACAGTGTAGTTTATTGTCATAGAAACTGCCCTCAACTCCAGATACTTGAACATGAAAATAAATTAAGATAATCAAATACATAAACGACACGGGAAGAAAAGCACGAAACAAACAGCACAAGCTCACCATTTGACTCATTTTCAAGTAACAATATGAGTTTTGTCACAAGAGAGAACACTCATCGTGAAATGATTCATCCTCTGAATATTAAAGCTCTGTGGCAGGAGATACACGAGAGTATATAAACTAGTTCAGCACTGTCTTTGGTAACGTTTGTCAAAGGCGAGAAATGCTACATATAAAACACTATAGAAAACACTCTTAAATAATCGAATATGAGGGATTGCTTTCAAATCATGCCCTTTGTATATATGTGGTTCTGTTGTTTATTTTCTACATGTTTTGTTTGCTCCAGTAAGTCAACACCCTCTTTAAGTCCTACAGATACTGTGTAGAAATTGATGACGTTAACTTTAAGTATAGGCTGCAAAGGGGATCTACATGAATAAATAATAATATAAACAGAAAACACTTTGGTTGATGTTATAGGATGAACCATGAAAGAAGTCCGAATATTGGACTTTTCAAAGAAACAAAAAGTTAAGTTTGACAGATCATATTTTACTGTTTTCGAGATATTTTGTCTAAATAAGATGGGCATGAATGTTGCTCACTTGCAATGTTGTTTACAGAAAACAATAAATATTCATATACAGAATAGGCTATATGAAGTGAAGCAAAAAGGTAGTAGTCTTACTTCACACTGCATCAAGTAGATGCATGTTTCAAAGCAAAGAGAGTATCAGTTAAAATATGAGGGCTGAGTAAATATCATTTAAAGTTCTGCATGCAAAGCACACATTGGCAGCCCAAACTGTCAAGAACCAACTCTAATGTTCGCACAAAGTTTTCTCCAAATTCTGTTAAAAAGACGTCTTGTGTATCAAGTGCAAAAAAAATGTACGTCTTATAAGCCAACAACCGTTCTTACATCACAAATATGGACCTGAGGATGCTCAATTTGAGCTAAAAGATGTATTTTTATTTAAAAATCACAGCCAGTGTAGCTTTAAGTCTTGGGGTGGGGGGGATGAGGAGGGGGGAGGAAGCAAGTGATGGACAGCTCGAGGGAAGGAAAGAAAAGAGAGGGGGAGATGGAGGGATGAAGGGAGGTGTAGAGTGCAGCAGAAACTTCCCATGCTGGCCTCCCAGTGTGGCTACGTAATGAGGGCAAGGGACACACACACACACACACACACATACACAGACACACACTCGGGGCTGAGCATGGCCCCACGGCTGATTAGCGGCACACAAAGGCCCCAAACAGAAGTAGCAGGGGACACACAATGGGTGCAGGGCCTCAAGGCGTGGTTTACTTCTGCCCCAAGGGAGGGGGGCGAGAGAGGTAGAGAGAGAGAGAGAGAGAGAGAGAGAGAGAGAGAGAGAGAGAGAGAGGGTCCCACTGAGCTGGATAGGCAAACGAAGAGGGGATGGAATAGGGTTCGCTGGGGTTAGAAAAGTGACAGAAGAAGAGAGGAGTTTTGTTTTTGTCCTGATGAAGACGTGCTGCGTTTACACTGAGTTCTATTTGCAGCAAGTGCAGCTTCAGGAAATTGGATGAATGAGTCAGGGTCACTTCTGCTTGTTCTCTGTCCCATCCAGGCTCCTGAACACCTGTTATTGAGCACACATTCAATTGAAAAACCTCAGCTATTAAAGAATACATACTGTACATTTGAGTTTAAATTTCCTGACTACAGTAAAAAATAAATAAAAATCAGAACAAATGAAAGGAAGCTGGTTCTATTTGGAGTAAAAATATACCTCTTTCTTATTTTCTTTCAGAGTAAATACTTTAGCATATTGCTCTCAGCCTTCATTACATGCCCTGTACTCCACCAAAACCCTTCTCAGAATAAAATAAAGTAAAAAGGGCATTGTGGCGTGTTGCAAAGATTCTACTTAAATCCGTAAAAAACAACACAAGATGCCAGGGGCAGCAATGAAACGCCAAAATTCACTAGGGTGCCCCTTTTAATCGTGTAATGTTGTTTTAGCATGCTCATATATTCAAAACTGGCAA
The DNA here is from genome assembly GCA_020745685.1 of Tautogolabrus adspersus. Taxonomy (NCBI): domain Eukaryota; kingdom Metazoa; phylum Chordata; class Actinopteri; order Labriformes; family Labridae; genus Tautogolabrus; species Tautogolabrus adspersus. The sequence goes on along the minus strand of CM036536.1, from coordinate 8,261,480 downwards.
CCCTTTTTATGAAAATATACCCTTTGATTCACACTGTATCACTTTATTCAGTTAAGTACTGACCCACTGTTCTTTATGAGGCTCTGTGCCCACTGACTCATCACTAAGTCAGCGTCCTTTAAATAGGATAGACAGTCACTGAAGCAATCATTCTTATTCCACAATCACTCTTCTTCTACGGTGTATGGACACAAGAGAACCATAATGACATTCAGAGAAATGGACATAATAGAATATGAAGAGCTTTGCAAGACATCACATACTGTACATTGACACCTTGAAGTGCTGTGAGATTTTGTGCCGTCCAAGACTTAAGTTGACAGACAAGTTTCACATTGTCAACATGAGTTAATGAAATGTCCCTGTTCTGTTTGTGCCCAATTATATTTTTAGAGAATTTTGATCGCACCGTGTTCTACATATTAAAATTGTTAAGCTTCAGAGAAGCAATGAGGTCTTCAAATTTATCGCACAACATCACAGCCAATCAATGAGCTGATATTTATTTATATAGTGCCAACTTACAGCAAAACTTAACTCATGATAATTTACAAAAACTAGAAGGTCAAGAGTGAACTCTTTTATCTTAGTTACTCAATGCTAATCCAACGTGTGCAAGCATTTGGCAGAAGCGACGTGCTATCGTGCTATTAACAGGCCATCTTGGCCGAGCAAATGGGAAAGGAGGAGAGGCAGAAGAGTGTGACATAAACAAAAAGACAGGAAGACGTACAGATAATAACAAACAAACAGTAACAGTGAAAAGTATAGGCCCCAAAGCAAGTTGTTTCTGACAGAGAGTGGGTTTTAAAATATGAACTAGAATCAACATTTACTCATTTAACGTTAGCTCAATTAGCAAAGACTACTTATAAAAAGATAGGGCCCCTTCGTTATACTAGGATAAATCTTTCTTAACAACCCTGTAGTCAGAAAATAATCTGAGTTTGCTTAAACGTACAGTATGTAAAATCCACCGCTAGGGGGCTCTCACAATCAAAACAATAACAAAAGATGACATCGAGATTCGCAGGGTATTATGGGAGAAAACAAACGAACTCCGTGTTTAATCAATATGACCTGAGAAAGACAATATGTGTACTGACGATGTATCCAAGTATAATTTACATGACGTTTTTTATCACAGCAGCACATACAGCGACAGAACGGCAGCAGCTAGCGCTAGCTTATTCCGCAGTCTTTGACGTAACATCCGGTATTTCCTTGACAACCATCAACATTTCGTGTCTGTCATGGCGGCTCATCATGGCGGCAGCCTACAAGACACGTACCGTTACAACTATAAAATTACGGATTTCTCTGGCTTTGATAACTTTTAGAAATATTTGAGGTGATGTAAGTACTGAACTAAACAATATATATAACATGGGTTTAGTCCATTTTTAATTAAAGTTAGAAATTTTAATGTAAACATTAGCATGCAATCTTACATACTGTACCTTTAAATTATGACAACAGATTTAGAAGTTAGACGTGTTAGACGTGTAACACACAGGCACAGTGTTACACTGACCACGGCCACTTGAGCTCACTGCAAAACAAATAATAAATGTGGGTCATTGTAAGCTGCTAGGTCATACAGTTTAATAGGATATGTTACAATATCATCCGAAACAAAACAACACAACATACCATACCATGTGATACGCTACATTAAGATACCATACGATACGATATGATGTGATACTATATGATACGGCGACACTTTGTTGCGTACTGTGTCATAGTGTGTGGCGGATACTGCTCTTCCTGGAACAGTTTTTTTACAGCTTTCACCATCTTCATTAGTCAACCCATACATTAATAGTGAAAGATCTTCAGAGTTAAAAAAAAAATGGGTGGGTCTATTAAACTAAACAGTTTTTTTTTTCATGGCGGATAACAGCTATTGGGGAACAGGATAAGTTATGATTTGATCTCCAGACCTTCACTCACGTCTTAAGCACATTAAAATATGCAAGCATCAAAGAATAATAATGACAAGCTCACTATGAGTAAAACTAATCGACAAATGACTCTTGAAGGAAATTAAAGACATAAGCAGAGTGCAGCCTAAAACTTGTCATTTTTCTAAAGATAATTGTTTGAGTTATTGCTACCACAGTACATGTTGAGAGCTTTAAAATCATCCCAGTGGCTCTCTGCATAGATTAGCATCTACATAATTCTACAGAGAATGAATATTATATGGCAACCACTAATGAACACTGCCTTCTTTTCACAGAGGAGCGGCGGCTGCTGTAATCTCCACTGTTCAATTAGCTGCACTGACCAGGACGACGCCTCCTACACTTCATTAACAGGGAGGGGAAGGTATGGAATTAACCTCTCCGTCTCTCTCTCGCTCTCTCTCTCTCTCTCTCCATCTCTGGGTCTTTCATTTTCTATCCCTCGCTCTCATTACACCCCCTTTTCCTCTTCTCTTAAAATATATAAGCAGCAGAAAAATGAAAATATTCCGAATAAGCTTCTGTCCATCTGTTGAAGCATTTCCCCCTTATTTTACCTTTTCAACTGGAAGCTGCTGAAATATTTCCGAACAACTCAGAGGAAAAGAGCGTAAAAACAAAAACTGGGGGATGGGGGATGTAATCCAACAAAGACAATTTAGCTTTTCTGCCTCTTTCCTTGTTTTTCCAATTACTTAATGCTATTTAAAAACACCAGAGCTCTCACACACGTTGACACACACTCCTCCTCACGCACACACATTAATGGTCCTTAGCATGGAGAGGCTCCTGAAATAAGTCACGCAGTAATTGTATTTGATAAATCATAAAGGGAGCCCATCAGAGGAAAGCTAGCTGTAATAAAATGATAAAATAGACAATTATGAGAAAAAAAATCCCTGGCCTTTAATTTCCTAAACACACTCTGGAGAGAGAGTGTTTAATCCGGAGTGATTTGGCGAGATGCTCGACACGTTCACATCCCTCCTCTTTGACACTTTGAATTACACCACAGACCTCGGAAATGTCCGTTACAGAAGCAGAACGGGGATTTAGTTTCATATCATATCCAGCAGTCAACTTCTCTTTTGTTCTTATACATTGTGTCTCTGGAAGTTTAACAAGACTTCCATTTAGATGGACAGTATGGAGGGTAAACAAAGTAATACAATATTTTTTAAATAGGCTTTGAATGTAGTTTGTTTCTTTTAAACTTTAAGACTTTACCCCCCCGACATACTCAGTTATTTCCACCATCTTTTAATTTTTTGAGCTTTTCATTGCACCTAAACAAGGGATGTGCGCAATCAGCCGACTAAACGATTAATCACTCACCCTCGCTAGTCAGCACCAGAATTACTAGTCGGTTAAACTTATGATAAATATTGTATTTTTTTTATTGTAATAATATGTTGCACCGCCACTTGATGGGGCTGTAGCTCGGTCTAACGGCTACTGCCATAATGCTCGTAACGCAGAGCGGTTTTGGAGTATTTTGATCTGGACGATGGAGATAAAGTTGTATGTAGGCCTTGTAAGGTGAAACTGGGATATAACCACTCGACCAAAGCAACGAGTAATCAGCACAGGCATGTGGACGTTAACCTGTCAGGAGGACCGAAGGCTGGCGGTGCTAGCCCTGCTAACGTTAGCCACACTGAGCAAAACAGTTTGACATTGCTTACCTCGTGTTTAGCTGTGTTAATACATTTTGCTAAATTTGGAATGTTTTCTTAATGTTTTCTGAGTGGTTTCTCAACTTTAGACATTTAATCGATAGAGAAATTAGTCGTTAGGAACATCCCTAACCAAAACACAATAATCATCAGCATCAGAAGATTACTGATTACATTACATGACTGTCTTATAAGAGGCTATTTAAAGCTGTGTTGGTTTTCACCCACTTCCTCCAAAACATAGACATGTTAAATGGACACTCTGATGGCAAAGGTTGCTATAGTGAGACCATCAGAAGTAACTATTCCCATTCATACACATTCATACGCCGCCAACGAAGCAGCAGGAGCAATCCGGGGTTAACTCCCTTAGGTTGAGAGACGACGACTCTACTAACTGAGCCACAGCCACCTCTTGTAGATATCTACAAGAACCAAGCTAGGAAAAGGAAAGGACAGATTAGGTGTGGTACTATTTCTTGACCACGCATTGTGACCTCCTGGTTGTCACTGTCAAGAAATCATAAGAAGCACAGCCTTGTTTAATCTAGAAATAGAGTTGTATTCCTTTATAGTATATTGAACTCTGTTGGGTTTCAGGGCAAAAATTGTTAGAAAACATACCTTTAGGTTCCAGAATACTTAAGAGAATTTATCTTATACTGTCACAATTTCTAAAAATATTTAATCAGAAAAAAATCAGGCCTGGTCCTGTGTACTGATCATTTCTGCTTTTTATTTTTGATCATTTAATCGGGATAAAATTGTAAAGTATGTCACATTTGTGCTGCGTTCCTTACAATTTGTTCTTCTGGGAATAAATTATATTAATTTATTTAGTTTGGGTCTTCAGAAGTATTTAATTTGATTTTAAAAAGTGTGCACCAACCCAGTTATATCACACCTGGTGAAAAATAATCAGAGTAGCAGCCAAATGTTGGTATTTGAAAGTTTTGTCAGTCATTGTCAGTTATCACTATGATACACTAAGAAATCTGCCAGCACCAAACCCACCATTGTCGCAGGATCACATTAGCTCTTTGAGTCACAGATTTTTTTCACGCTTGTATAAAAATCACTTTCCCCTCTGACTCCTCCAGCAGCGAACGCCATGACAGTGTGAGATCTGCACCACAAAGAGTTAAAAGGAAATCAGATCTCTTGGTTCCTCGTGTTAATGTATACAGACTCCATGTGTGTGTCTGTGTGAGAGTGTGCATGTGTGTGCGCTGCTGTGTAAAATAACATGGAAAAGGTGATTTTCCACTATAGTGGGGCTTCCACACTGTGTTCCCCTCGGGCAGCAGCAGAGACATGATTGAATTTTTACACGAGTGTGTGAGGGCACTGGTTTGATTTGAAGACATACTTCCTTTACTGTATCCACATGTACATTTGTATTTTTTTTTTTTACATGACTGGTTAAAATTAAGATTGTTTTTGTGCCAATGCAGTAAATAAACATATTTAATATGCCCACAAATGCTTTTTATGTTTTTCAAGAAAAAAAGATTGAAAGAAAAAACACTTTCAACTCATATTTCCTCAAAAGTAGACTTCGTACAGATGTAAGGTTTTCTCAGGTAGTTTATATCTACACTCACCTGAGTTTTGTCTGTCCTTGTGTCTTCCCTCAAACAACACACACTGACGCTGCTTCTCTGTCTCCCTGTAGGAGATGATGGTGTAACATGGAGTCAGGAAGGAGCACAAGGGATGGAGAGTAAACGAGAGCTTGCTGTCAGAAGTGTGAGCCATGTCCAGGTGAAGCAAACTGAATTAAAGTGAATCGAGCTGAACGGATCTGAACTGGAATGACCTGAACTGAATTGAAATGAAAGCTCTCAGGGGTATTTTTTGGGGGGGAAAAGGTTCAAACAGAAAAACCTGAGAGTGACATGGTTGGAAACCTTGTGTCATGTATACCTGCTTTTTGGGATTTCCTACACCTTCTTTTGATTTTTCCTTTTCACATTTGTTTTAAAGCATCAATTACACCTAAAATCTCAGACATGAATTGTGACACTGTACAATGTCAAACCTTTGTGAAATTATTGTCCTTGATTTCAAACACAGCTCATTTGTTGAACTTCTCATATAAACACTGCAACGTTCACATAACACATATATACTGTCAACACTTTCTTAGCTTGATTTCTGTTTCTTTAATTTCTTTTCACATATTTTAAATAACATTTAAACATTTTAAAGCTAGTTGAACCCTACGCTGGAGCTTAATTTCTGCGTGTTGGGGGGGGTTGCAAACAGCGAGGGATGTCAGAGTGAGGGGGCTGCCCACAGCCAGCGCTCCGGAGCTGGTGGGGTTTGGTGCTTTGCTCAGGGGCATCTCGGTAGTGCTAAGGAAGTGAACTGGCACCTCTCCAGCTACCAAACCTTTGTCCAGATTTGGTCTGCACCGGGAGTCCCTACAGAGCTACTGTTGCCCCACACTCCTAACGTCCCTAAATCATTACAATAATCAGTCTGAAACTAAAAAATAACTTGTGGTATCTTTGGCCATCACAGTCCAGTAAGAGAATTTCATGAATCATTGACACACCAACACTGGCTCTTTAGACTGCTAAAATACAAAAAACATTTCCTGCTTTAAACCTTCACCTCACTTCCAAACAAGCTTCAAGTTTTGACAAATCAACTCTGACTGTTCACGAGGACTTCACTGACATGTCGCAAAATGATTCAATAGGCCAGCACATCTTCAGCAACACATAACCAATATTTAGAGGACACAACATTGTTTGAAAGCAACTTCCATTCAGCAGAAGATTTGCAGACTTTTTCCTCTTTGTGTGTGCATCTCTGGATTAGTGAGAATATGGTGTATGCTTTTAAGTACGTATGAAATAAAATAAAGATGTTTTGATCACAACTTTTTCTGCTTCACCCAGAAGCCTTCTCAGTTTTCCACAAGTTTTTTACAGAGGGTATCTTCCCCTTTTTAAAGCTGTACTGGATATCAATGATAAACGACTGTTTGGAACATTTCACCTAAATTAAAAGGATGAATTTATTCATTAATATATATCAGAGGTCTAACAGAATGTGTCTGTGATTTCTAGATATCAAATGTTACAAATCTGAATAAAAGTTTCTCTTTGGGTTCCTCGTCGTCTGTGTGATTGAGACACACCAATATAGAAGGAAGAGTATTGACACACACACACACACACACACACACACACACACACACACACACACACACACACACACACTCACACACACACAGTGAGAACAGTAGCCCCTGGCTATCTGCAGCAGTGAGTGTAAATGATCGAATATCTACGGTCATAACTCACAGCCACACAGGCTACTGATGGAAGCTGACACCCAATGTCTGTGTGTGTGTGTCTGTGTGTGTGTGTTTGTGTGAGTGAGAGAGAGAGAGAGAGAGAGAGAGAGAGAGAGAGAGAGAGAGTGTCATTTTAGACCCTTCATGTCGCTTCCCTTCTGTATATTCTTGTCTTCCTCCTCCTCATCATCCCTGATGCCTCGAGTGATGAAACTGACTCTGTTACATCAGACCAGCACCCCCAGCCCGCCTTCTCCCCCCACCCTTTTTTACACACTCACACACACTATTCATGCACACACACACACACACACACACACACACACAAGTCCGTTTGCACTCTAGAGCCACATGAGTGTGTTTAACCTTATTGATCAGGTCCTGGCTATTGACACAGATCAGGGTGATCAGTCACTGGTATCTGTGTTTACAGGGCGGAGAGGAGCTGATATTGATGGATGACGGATTAATCAGTAAGTGAAGTGAACACAAACACACATAGAGTGACAATGGCTGTCATGTGGACTCAATACAAATTAAGCTGAAACCGATTTTTGTGGCAGGTCTTTGTTTTCTTTCTTAATTTGATTGTTTTAATTTCAGTTTTTAATTTTAACTTCATAATGTGATGTTAGTAACCAGGATAATTTACTTTCAATTTAAACAAAAAAAAAAAAGAGGTCAATGTAACGTAGGCCTTGACGTTTTTTTAACTGGGCTTGACAGGAAAAAGCTAAATCACAATGGTTCTGGGAAACAGTTTCACGTTTAGCCTTATAATTATCAATGCAAAACAAAAATTGATATTGAAAATATTTCAGAAGATTTAACAGTGGTACAGTGGCATCAGGCGTGGAGATGATGAACGTGTCTTAAGATGTGTACTCTGATGAAGTCCAGGATGTTGTTCAGGAGATTTTGATCAAGGAGACCTCGAACAGCAAGGCTGGCCCCGCCCCCAACGGAGGTCCTGAGGAGGGTCGTTTGATAGGCCGAGGGGCAGCAGGAAGCAGACCTGCCCACAGGGAACCTTCATCACTGCTAAAAACAGCCAATCAAAGAAGAGACAGAGGGGCGGAGAAGATTGTAAGTGCGGCAACAGGTACATATTTGAAAAAAACTGAAAACAAAAAACGTAGTTGAATCATTTACCTTTAAAGACAGACAAGTTAGCTGTTAAGATTAAAGCTCAGGAAGGCCGTTATTTCGAGAAGCTGCATGGGTTGAATCAGGAACAAGTTCCGAACACAGGATGACAATTTCTCAAAGGAGTTTTAAAGTTGGGGTATGAGTAATCTATTTAAGAGGCTTTTGGGGGGGGGGTCCTTCGATGCCTTTATTGGGAGACACATGACAGCGGACACAGAAAGCAGAGAACATCCGTAAAGTAAATTAATATTTGAAATTATTTGACAAAAAATATAATTTAAAGTCAAGTTCCAGTGGCCATCTCAGCCCTGTAATCTGTCCATATATTTTCAGATGACGTGTCTACTTATGTAGCTGCCTACCTGCTCACACTCTGGCTGTGCACTCATGTTTGAGGCAGAATTGATCCATGTGTGGTTTATGTGTTGTCAATCGAAATACAAAAAAAGGATAATGCTCAAATCAAACTAAAATTGTAACTGCGGGCATTTTAATCAACCTGGTAATGCTCCTGATTTTTTTCCATATAGCACCCGTTTTTCCCCCCCTCCCAGCTTTATCTTACCTGGTGTCACAGAATACATGAAATGTATTTCTCTGTGATCTCCTGTATTTACTGTAATCACGCCAACATCCTCATGTCTCATGTAGTGTTACAAGAAAAAACAAACAGTGACGCATATTATCCTGTCAGTTCTGCTGTCATGAAAAGTGTGTGTTACTGTGCGCATGGCAGCTTGTTACAGAGGAGTGTAGGTGGCTCGGAGGTTTGTCACACACAGAGCATGTGAACACACACACACACACACACACACACACACACACACACACACACACACACGCAAGCTGTAATTGAAAACCTACCCCTTTAACGTTGTGAAATGCCCTTAAGCCCTCTGGAATACTCTCTTCATCTCCCCCCTCTCTCTCTCTTACACACTCACACGGACTCGCACACACACACACACACACATATACACTCACGCACACACACACTAGAATGAGAAAGTGAAAGAAAAATGGTTTAACATTATTAACGTTCAGCTATAAGGTCAGCAAGAAGGCATCTCTCTACCTCATTCACCTCTATCTCTCTCTCTTTCTCTCTGTGTCTAGCAGGAAAGCATAAAACCCAAATATTGGATATCACCCTTGAAGAAGACTCCTGCTAACTATCTGTTAGATTGTCAGGAGGATGGCAGGCAGACAGACAATCAGACAGACGGGTTTATAGTAGTTCAGAGAAATAATCTGTTCTCCTCTCATGACTGAAGCGAGAGAAACAGACTGAACCCCCGTCTGCTTGGAAATCTGCTGGCCTTAAACTCTTACAGTATTCACAAATTCAGTTTTTTGCAAAACTTCTGAAAAGTTCAGTATACTCTGACATCATCTGCATATAAACATATGCAAATCCTATTTTGTGATGGTTTGTGTTAACATGCAAGGAGCTGATTGCATAAATGAAGACTGTGTTGTATCAAGCTTTCAAGTTTGAATTTAGGCTTTTCAGAACATTGTGAAGAGCAGCACAAGTGTAGTGCTTAAATATAAGTGACAGTCTTGGTTCAAGGGGAAGTGGCACAAAGGAGTCTGTAATGTTGCATAATAGAGTTAAAAGAAGTCAGTCGTCTGATCACTGTCAGTAACATTTACTATGCTGCTCCTCATCTTTCATCATTACGAAAAACTTAACAGCAAAGATAGATAGACAGTGGTCCAGTGTGATCAAGCAAAAATACACGAGAGGCTAAATATATAGGGCTGAGCGGACATGCACCCATACTGTACATTTAAAATGGATCCATTTCTTAACCGTTTCCTTGAGATCTTCAGTAGTTAACTTATTATCATGGGAAAACCAGCGTTCTTATCCCAGGCAGGGTTTCAATTGGCCGGTATCACGTGCAGTAAGTCTAGCAGTTAAAGATATGTATGGCCAAATCTATAAAGATAGATCTATAAAGATCTATGGCCAAAATGTCCAGCTGGGAAATATGCCTAATAAATAATGGCTTAAAAAAATAAAATAAATGTTGAGTTTTCCACACATGGACAACATTTAACAACCGTTTAAAGACACACAAAAAATGCACTAATGTACTGTCTCCCATTGCTCTCCACCTCTCGCCATCGAGTGCCAGTCATGTTTGACACCTGCTCCAAAGGTCAATCAATCAATTAATCAATCTTTATTTGTAAAGCACCGATTCATAACACGTTATCTCAAGACACTTTACAAAAGAGCAGGTCAAAGACCTTTCTCTTTGTTATGTTATCTACAAAGACCCAACATTGTTATTTGTATGCTTTCAATACCTTTTAGACTAAACTAACTTTAACTTGTGTTGTATTTGCAATTTTTGACTTTCATTGTTATTTTTACAGTGCAGGAAATATAATGATACATATTTGAATGATTCAAATACTTTTACAATGGACAACATAAGGACCCCATTACATCATGACATTTTCAAGGGATCCTAGGTTTAAATAATGGGAAAAAAGCAAAATCCAAGCAGAGTAAGAGATTATATCAGTTATACACACACACACACACACACACACACACACACACACACACACACACACACACACACACACACACACACACACACACACACACACACACACACACACACACACACAGACAAATGTGCCCACTCATATGGCTGAACAATGTGTGAGAGTGTGTGTAAGTCATCACTTTCTCCTTTCAAAGGGACAAACAGTGAGGGAGTGAATAAGTGTCACACGCTCGGCCTCCATTTCTACAAATCAAACACACAATCAATGTCTACAGACATGCATGACACACGTTCTTTTCTTTTAATGAAGTTATCAGGCATGAACACAAGCAGTGAAACACTTCTGATTGGCACACACTTTGATATTTCAATCGACAGAAAAAGAACATCTGTCTTGACAGTGCAGTGATAATATTTTAACCACATTTCAAAGCAATGTGAACTTAACTCAGGACCCTCTGAGAAGTTACCTGGGAGTTATATATCAGATGTGTAACAACAAACTGAATATGAGGTTCCACACATCGTGCAGAGGGACTCATTCATGCTGTGAACCAAAATGTCTATTTCTAGATCTCTTCTTGTTTGTATGTTTCAAATGCATATAGCAGTCAAATCTCCCCTGAACTTTTTCATCACTTCCTATTTAATTTCTGCCTCTTTAATCTCTTCCCATCTCATCTTATCTCTCCACATTTCCTTCCTTTTCATCATTTGTCCCACATAATCTCATCTGCTCTGAATAACCTTGTGTCACTGCTTCTCTTTTCCTTTTCATAATTGAACGTAAAAGTATGCAGTTCAATCACACTGTGTCGTGTCATCTCCTCTTCCCTCCTCTGCTGAATGAGCAATAGAACAGAGTCCTAATGAAGTGCAGACAGTGACTGGAGTAGATGGCAGCGATGGGCACAAACACAAAACAGTCTCAGTGTGATGGACAACAGCAGACAAGAGTCCTTTTCTGCTCGTCACAACAGGAAACAATTCACAGACGTGTCTCTCTGTTTCTCCTCCCGTCTCCTTCCAGCTCCAGTCTCGAGTCTTTTATGTAGTTGTAAAGCGTATTTATTACATTTTTTTAAAATATTTGATCCACAAGCAAAATCAGAAATACATCTCACACTGGTGCCACCTTTATTTGTCAATGATTATTGTTATATGTTAGAGACATTTTTGTTACATTTGTGTCTATTACTGTCTGAACTTCGTGCAAACAATACTTTACCAGTTAATTTCATGACTTTAAGTCTGGAAGATTTTCTTTTTTTGGGAGGGGGGAGGTTAGCCTGTAGTAAATCATGTAGAGACCTTCGAGAGCTGCTGGTCATACTCAGACCCGGGCGGCCCACTTCGGGGACTATAGTAGGGTCTGGTAGTAGGCCTATATGAGATCAACACAAAATACTTGTGCCCCGATGTGAAGAATTTGCAGAAGTCTTTTTTTTATCAATCTGCAAATGGATGTCTATCTAGAGCAAAACATAAATAATGAAAAGGAGCTATGATAGAGCAAACGTAAGCTTAAATGTAAAATATTAGTAGGAAAAGAATCAAGCACCTGTGGACCCCATGGAAGAACAGCTGCAGCTAATGGGGATCCTAATAAACTAAACTAAAACCTGCAAAGGCTAAAACAAACCTGTCTCTACTCCTATTTGTGTGTATGTGTGTTGATGAAAATAACCTTAAGTGATATAACTAAAAATAAAAAAATCTACAAAAAAATGAACAAAGATGAACTTATATCACAACAAAATGTGCTACAAAAAAAGAGTGATGCATCTACAGCTGTGAGGGTTCTCCCGCTCCTTCATGCTTGCATAATATCTAAATAATGGTTCAGACAATATTGTAAAAATGGGCAACAGTTTTGTAAACTCATTTTGTGTTCAAATTCTTATATGGTGAAGGTTGAGTGTTACAAAAGGAAGTACATCACAGTAAAAGAGAAACAAATTGCGAAAGTGTTCCTGCTTATAAACGGTGGTTTCACTTGTCACCTTGTTGCACGGATGTACAGGTAAACTCAGAGCCCAGAGGGGAATAAAGGACAAAAACTTTCATCCAGAGAGGGCAGCAGAACCTTCACCCTTCTGCAAACGTACTCATAACAGCTTTCTTTATGGTATGCACGAAGAAAACATTTGGCTAAGGTTAAAGGAAAAGTTCAGGCAAACATTGGTTACACAACACTTCACACCCATTAACCGCCTTGACCTCCACAATCTTACTTTCCGCCTCTCTATTTACTCGCTCAACTTTTGACAGTATTGGCACTTAATATGGGCACTGGATGCAAACCAAGGCTGCAGAGTCGCTCAATATGACCACATCTTAAAGGGGTTCTTAGCTGAGGGAGAACGATATACTTTGTCTTGTTTCTTTATTTCCTTTAAGATTTTTTAGCCAAACTTTTTGAGACTGAGTGAAATCTCTTTCATCTTATCTCTGGCAAAAACAAAATGGAAAAAATGACGACAGAGCGTGGGGCATATAAAATGATAAATTGCAGATGGCAGAGCACCACGCCTCCATCACAGTGCACCTCATACTGGGAGCGCGGCCAAGAGTTTGAGTGCTATGACACAAAAAGTGGATTTTCACAAATTATCTTGAATTTGTGCCAGCAGAGTGATATTTATCGTAATTTAAATGCACATTTGTCCATAAAAAACATATCGGCTAAGGTGTGAAAATTGCTGAAACGTCTGAGAGAAGTGCTGGTCTCACATTGCTCATCATAACAGCGAGATGTGTGTGAGTTACGGCCTTGTGTCCCAGTGGGGGGGGATAAAACTAAACTGCTTCACTGCAAATATTTGTGTTTATTTTGTCAAAATGGATGTTTAGCTGTGGCCAAAAAATCTAAAACATCATTTTGGTAGGTGCTGTGTTCCCTTGGTGACAGACAGCACATTAACCACTTAGAAATGGAGGGGAAAAGCATTTCACAGGAGGACGCCGTGTACCTTGGCAGCACTCAGAGCTAAGTGTAGTTGGCCCTAACAGCATCCTCCATATCATCACCAAGGTGAGACAGCCTGCATCCGAAAAATGTGCTGGAACAGGGTCACCAATCAGCAGTTTGTTTTTGGGTTCAAAGGACGCCACTGAAAGCCAAACAATATTTTATAGAAACGGCTCCAGCTCACCTAATAAACAGGAAAGCATCTCCTCAAATCCTGGGAAATAATGCATACAGTGATGCTAAAGGCTGTGTTTACACCTTACTGCTTTGTGTCCTGAGTGATCTTATCAGAAGTAGAAATCCTCAAGAAAAGATGTAAAGGCACCCATGATTCCTTAGGGGCCACATTTGAACGTGGTCTTTTATGCAGTTATCCTTATTAAGCTTTTTTGTCATTGTACTGATGTGGAAGGACAGCAATTCAACAAAATTGCAAGTTTGCAAAGTCTATTAAAAACATTTGTGTCTGTGCGGCGTCAGGTGTGTGTTAATCAGAGCTCAACTACAACAAGTCTTTGTAGCTGGCTGAGAAGTTACCCTCAATCTTTGCTCATCCATGTTGTTGAGAAGGGATCACACATTTGCTAAGAGGATAATCAAGAGCGGTAATTTGTTGTGTAGCTTTTAGTTTAGCTTGTAGCCAAGTACACTTCTGCTTTTACACTTTATTTACTATATATCATGCCAGCTCAGCTTCAGAACAACTTGGCTTCACCTTTTTCCTCCATACGTTTTTCACAAAGGCGAGCCATATAGAGGTGCAACAGCCCTTTATTGTACAAGTTGAGAAAAGGGGCTGTTAGTCTAGTTTTTCTATCAATTGATTTGTTTTGGCTTCTAAAGTACGTAGAGTGAGAGATCCAATCAGAAGTGCTTACTGAAGATGTATTTGTAATTGAATGTTAATATGAACAGTTGTACACTTCTAATTGAATCAACCTGAACACACGTTTAACAAGGTGTGAACAGACCCAAAGAGTGATATATGGAAACACATTAAAGTCCGTTTTGACATTCACTCTCAGAGGGTGTCATGTCAAAGTGTTCAGGATTATTTCTTGTTGTTTTGAAGAGACAGCTTAATCACCTTGGATGTGATCTCTTTTACCATTGACCACTGAGCAGCTCAGGGCTGTGTGTGTGTGTGTGTGTGTGTGTGTGTGTGTGTGTGTGTGTGTGTGTGTGTGTGTGTGTGTGTGTGTGCGTGTGCGTGTGCGTGTGTGTGTGTGTGTGTGTGTGTGTGTGTGTGTGTGTGTGTGTAGGTGTGTGTATGAGTGTGTAGGTGTGGGTATGAGTGTGTGTGAGTGTACTGCCCGATCATTTCAAGCATGAAGAACAGAAAGAGTTTGCAGATTAAAGGAAGCTCAGGGGATTATGGTCATTTCCTGTCTATAAGCTGTAAATTAGCCCTGCAGTACCACTGGGGAAAACAGACCCAATACCAAAGTCCTGCTAAACTTAATGTACAGAAATCAAACTTATACAGACAATATACAGACTTTTTATACAAACTGAATCATGAAATCCTTTCCTCCAAGAGTTGATCCTAATGAAGAACACTTCTGGGGTCATGTTGTTATTCCTGTGGAAATTTGAGGGGAGAAAATGCTTCAGAAGTCAAATAAAAAGAGGAAAACTAGAGGATTTGGTACACAAGAAGTTAGCCATCATAAACAAAGCAGCAAAGCTCAATTTACAAGAGCTTTAAAAGACCAGAATGCATTGCAGATTGCTGATGTACAATGATGCATTTAGTCTTAATGAGACGCTGATTTTTTTAGGTAGCAGCTCGTCCAAAGTTTATTCATGTGTTAGTGTTTTTGCTCTTTCTCTTCAAAGATATTCAAAGTGAGCTCTTCCCTAACTTTAAATGTTAGTGGTAATTATAGTTTGTACACATTTGTATGACCGCTAAATGGACACAACAGGAAATTTTACAAACAAAACATTTGAAGGATGTGCAAAATGTTACACATAAATACAGCAGAAATCCAGTATATCCTCTGTAATTATCTCTCTGAGTTATGACTGTCGACAATGAGTGAGAAGCGTGAGTCCCGCTGACTGTGTTGTTGTTAGAGCCGTGTTTACATCATGTTTACATGGACGGTACAGCTGGCCCCTCCCTTTGCGAATTAAAGCTGTTTTAGTCAAGGACTCAAGAGAAGAAAAATAACATACTCTCTGCTTATTTGGATGTCATGCAGGCGTATTTAGATCACGGTCTTTCCTTGTCAATTTACATGCAAAGTGATGCTACGAGCTAACTAAAGTGTGCTAACATTAGCTAGCTCACAAAACAATGCAGGCCACAGGCAATTGCAGCTCAAGCCAAGGAAAAAAAATGTCCACGGCTTGCGCTGAACTCCTTTACGCGAACGTGACTGGAGGGGTGTTGGTGGTGTGTTGCTGGAGGAGAGCGTTCAGTATGGCGGAGTTGTTGCCAAACAGCAGTTAGTTTTGGTTTCTGGCTCTGCTGGTGCTCAAGTGCGACATCTACTGGATCAAAACGTTGCACATTCATCCTTTAACTTAACCTGTGTGTTGCATGCTACAAACCAGGCTTTAATTCTTTAATAGATTCATCTGTAAAATACATAATCAAATACACTAAAAGAGTTCTTTTAGAAGTGTACATTTGTTCTGTATTGTCATGACGCAGTTCATTCATTATCCTCTCTGTCTATCTTTGCCCTTTCTCTCTCATTTTGTTTCTACTCATCACTTCTATCCTCTTCTCACTCTCTTCTTCTCCTCCATGAGCTCTTTTCTTTGTTGGTTGATTAGTGGCCTCTTTGACTTCTCTACACACTTTAACACACATCCAACACACACACAAACACGCACAGACGAGACAGAGTAGGTTATTTGTTAGGAGTATTTTTAGCAAATCACAGACTGGCATCATTGTACTGAGTAGGTTTTGACAACAGTGGTGTTATTTAGAGAGAGAGAGAGAGAGAGAGAGAGAGAGAGAGAGAGAGAAATGAGAAAGTGAGGGTACAAGTGAATATGTACAAGATTTGAGTGTTTGTGTGTAAAGGGACTACATAGACCATTGATCGACAAAACTCTTGGCTACTGTCTTCTTTGAACAGAGTTTCTTTCTATGGGATGTTGCGACTATCACCACCACTCTGTAACCTCCCCACTGCACCACTGGCATTTCCACAACATCACACAATGACTATATACGCCCCAACATTTTATGTCTAGTTAATACAAAGCATAATATAGGCCTTGATATGAGACTCACTTACAGTGACATTTGATGCCTCAATTGTGGTGAGCATCACAGAAGCACATGTATAGCAAAGTAAAAAGAGAGCTGCAGAGATGATATAGGTTTGTAGACTGAAGTGGAGACATGGCCCTGGCTCCCTTCACAAAGAGATGAGGTTTTCAATTGGATTTTGGATTATTGCAGAAAATTAACCCTTGACAAATTAAAGATGTGTATGCTACTTACTTGCTTTGTACAGCAAGATTATATAAGCAGGTGAAAACTGCATTTGTGATTCATGAGTCACATTACAGTGATTTAAATAAAACACTAAAATGTGGCTATAAACAACCTACCCTTAAGAAGAATGACTTTGATTTCCCCAATACAAAAATCTACCTTGAGCATCTGGCTTGATATGCAGTATTTGTCTGTTGCATTTTTGTCTTGGTTTGTGTGTTTTTGGACTTTGCATCTTTCTATTGCAGCACTTTTGCTGTTCATGCATTTCTTTTAGGCTCTTGCGGCATGTTTTTTGTTTTCATTTGCAGCATGTTTCATTTGTTGCATTTGTTCTCAGCCTTTGTATGTTTTCGATCTTGCATTGTTTCTTGATTTGCAGCCCAAATATTCCTAATGGAAATCTCTGGAGCTGTTGCAGCGTGTTTTCGTCTCTGTTGGCCACTGTGCATTTCTGCAACTTTGTTTGTTAGAAGGAAAAAGATCCATACGGAGAGGAAAACAATTGAAATATATTGGCCTTAGAAATCCTGGTACCAACTGGCTTAGGCCTACTCAAAAACGTAATAAACAGAAATCTCTACGAGTATAAATAATATTGTTGTTGTTTCCGCGCTCAACATTGTCATTTTACATTTTGAGTTACTAGTTTAATCTCAGCGAGTTTTCTCCTGGTCAAAAAAAAAAGAAGTAATGCACAGAGTTGGTTTAATGGAATAGATATAGATGTTATTGTAACCCATCATGTGAGAACTTTTTGTTATTCTGGCAGCCAATACTGTTGCATTTCATTCTAATGAACTCATTTAAAATGTAAATTGTTAGCTGTTCAAGTGATAAAGCTATCAAAGTAAAGAAACAGATTTATTTTAATGAAAAGGTTGTAAGTATTGACTTCAAAGAACCCTCCAGTCAGAGCACCGCCCTGCTGGTCAAACTCTGCTTTGTAGTTTTTTAAAACTCTGCTTCAGGCCCGGTGGGGGGACGCAGTGTTGACTTTAACTTATTTTATGTCACTCTGGATAAGAGCGTTAGCTACATGCCTAATATGGGAAGTAGGAATATAAGAGCATCAAACATGAAACTGCTTTGCTAACAGTGAAGCCTGTGACCTCTCTGTGCCCCCCACCCACCCACACACACACACACACACACACACACACACACACACACACACACACACACACACACACACACACACACACACACACACACACACACACACACACACACACACAAAAGTGTTTTAGTGTCCCTCTGTGAACCACAGTAATCTCCCTGTTCTTCTGCTGATACTTGGAGCTACGCCGTTGGTTTAATTAACACAAAATATCCTACAAATGTTCGAGCTCCAAACCCCCCGCAGAGCAGAGAACGACAGAAAGATAGAAGAAGAGAGGGAGAGCGATAACGAATCACCAAATCCTGGTTTAAAAAAGGATTGAACCCGTCAGAGAGGAAGAGAAAGAGTGTGGGAGGGGGTAAATTAACCTCTCGATTACACCAATGTCTGTATACTTCATGTGCATTTAGGAATACTTAACATCATGCTAACAACGGATCTCTCAGGGTGTGACTGGTTAAACTAGTGTACAAAACTATATCACACACACCACATGGAAGGGATAAAGTACACAGAAAACATTCAAGCAGTCAATTTTACTATCAAGGATAAAATACAAGTTTTACAAGTTGGACCAATTCATGAAGATAAGATAATCCATCTAAAATGTAATTACATTAGTCTGAAGTTTTTACCAGTCTTCAGTCGACTTCAAAGTCAGAAAACACTTTCCTATAAACCTCACGCCATTTCAAAACAGTATACTTAGTGAATGTGAAAGTCTTAGATGAATAACATAAATGCTGTGTGGATAAATAAAGATAGAAATGAAATTCATGAAACAGTTTAAAAATAAGAATAAAAAATATAAATGGAAAAAATAAAACAAATACATTGTGAATGTATGTTTATTTTATTCTTTCAATCTAGCTAAGAACGAAAAATATGAACATTAAAAGATATAATATTGCACCCTGTAACTTGTGGGCACTGCCGACACTGCTCTAAAAGCAAAATCATTCAGCTAGCTCGGACAGTATAGCGCACACAGACTCGCGCACTTTTTTAGGCTAACCCTAAGTGACCATCATCCATACACCTCAGCTGTTTTCATACCAAATGTTCACAAACTTTCAGGTTGAGATTCATTTTTTACCCAGACTATTTTCAGCTAGCCCAGAGTGAAATATCCACGTGAAGTGAGCTGATGTGTGAACACAGCTGGTAAGTAAAATTCTTCATTAGCTGGCAGAGTAGATTAAGTTTTAGATCACATGACTGGTGTGTGACTGCTGGGATCTTCGTCCACGTAAAGCTGCTTTGAGCTCTTTTCTACTCGTCAGTATGCCCTGTTAAGCCAGTTTTTTGATACTGTCAATACGTTCAATCACAGTAACTTAGACATAATTGCGCTAAACTGTCTTTAAAGTGTTGGTCTCTGTTGCTTTGTCGGCTGTCGTTAGAACTCCACCTCTTGTCCGACAGGGAAACCTTAACACTGTGAGGGACTTATGACAATAAGAAACTAGGGGAGACTTCAGGGGCAGCCTGTCCTGAAATGTTGAGTGCATGTGTAAAAACAGCTCAAGCTAACATAAACTTACATTCCCTAATGATAGATGCTACATGACATACAAACCACACAGGGTATTAACAGGATAACTGGACAGAGTTCGTAATCATTTCAGAGGAGGCTTCAAAAAGACACACCAGCATGATGTGTTTTACAACATAATCTTAGGTTTATATAAAAATATTCATCAAACTTACGTAAGAGGAAAACACCAATGAAGTCACTTTAACCTCTCTACAGAGCACCACTGTACACACACACACACACACACACACACACACACACACACACACACACACACACACACACACACACACACACACGCATACACACACGCACACACACACAAACGCACAGAGTGTAGAGTCAGATATTTGAGGCAGAGCAGGCAGACACACCTGAGAACCTGCATGCTCTGTTTGAGGAGGGAGACCTGTTGTTACCTGCCTTTAGGCTGGGTTCACACACGCACACACGCAAATACACACACGGTCTGTGGCTAAACAAACCAGCAACCCCAGGTGTGTGTGTGTGTGTGTGTGTGTGTATGTGTATGTGTGTGCTTGGGCAGGCGGACCCTCCATCAGCATCCTGTCACACACAAGATGTTTATCCAATTTGTCAAGATAATCTTTCCTCAAACTAGCTGCCAAGCAGGGAGCCTCAGCTCTGTGTTACTCACACACACACACCTGGGGGAAGGTTCACCGATACCCACCGCCCGGCCTGAAATGGAGGCCCGCTCCTCCATCTTACTGGCAGGTATAGCTTGTGTTTGTTTCTGATGTTGTTGAGCACCAGACCTACCTTAGGCTCCAAACCGGTGTTGGTTAACTCTAAGGAATCCACGATACTGGCTTAGCCCTTAAGGAGGACAATCACTTTCTGTAAATTACATGTAGAAAAAACAAAACAATAACACCCTCAAAAAGTAATCCTTTCTCAATGTTACAATTTCTGTGCTTGAAATACTGCATATTCAATTGTGCAATATGACAGTGGTATAAGTATGTTAAAATGGGAAAAACCTCAAATGAAGGGAGTAAAGACTTTGATTCTTTAATTCTACTTTTGTTTTTAATGAGGTTGAGTTCAACACAAGCACACACACAGTTGGGAATGTGTGTGTGAGTTCTGCTGTCACAAAGGAGACTGCATTTTGGTCAGTATTCTATTTTTGGTTTTACTTGCTAGATGCTCAAGGCTCCACTGTGTTTATCGCATCATGTGTGTTGTGGAGAACTTAATCAGTGGGCCATTTGGTGTTGGGTGTGTAATTTAATGAATACATTAGTGATCTCCATCCAGGCCAGGTCGTATTGGACAGATGTGCCAGGTGTGTCCCCTGAGTCAAAACCAAACATGAAGAAGCAGCCTTCACTTTTTATGCTTCGTATATCTGGAACAACTTTGAAGTTGTGCCACAAAATGTCAGCCAGGTAGCGTTATTGTAACCAATCAGCTGAGTGGACCAGGAACAATGTTGAAATGTTCTACATGGGATTAGACCTAATGTTGTCAGTTATACATAAATACAAGTGGCACAGTTATTTACATAAGTAAGCAGTTCACACACCCAGGAAATACATGCATGCATGCTTACACACGGACATACACCACACACACGCACACACACACACACACACACACACACACACACACACACACACACACACACACACACACACACACACACACACACACACACACACACACACACACAAAGTCAAAATCCTGGAATGTAGCAAAGCTGATGATTTTCTAATGAATGGTTTCATTGGTCATGGGGAGGATTAGTGTAAAGGGATTGGAGGAGAATATTTACATGGTTTTAATGATTCCACAACTTTATATTTAGAGGTTCGTCTTATCGGCTCTAATCATCTCCTAGCCTGAAAAACAAACTGCCGAGTCGAGCGACGGCACAATTATACGCCTCTGCCACACACACGTTGGTCTGTCGCCTCCGACACCATCTGTACAGTTAATGTGTAACATATTAAAATGTCTCTAAGAGGGAGAGATGAAAGACTTGGGGAACAAAATTAAACACTTCCAAGTGGAGAGCCCGTCCTTCGTCAAACATTTAAACACTCTCACTTATAAGTTTAGCTTTAATTAAAAGAACGGAAGAGAATTCATGTGGATATTTAAAATCCCACTCGCTTCCCTTCACTGCCTGTTATTCCTTTGCTCTGCCAGCATATATAAGTAGTGTAGATTCGCCTGTGATTGTCAAGGAGCTACACTGGTATGTGTTAAGACGTGCCATATTTCTTGCACAAAATCACATTTTTGCAAAAGTTCCCAGAGGTCTTCTAATTAGATTAACACCCAGAGACCTGACCTCTATCTGTATTATCAGATCCCATGCCATGAACACATGTCATGGGTCTGTTTACCATTCTGTGTATTCTCAAGTAGATCCAAGAAGACACATAATAAGCTCTGTTAAAAGCAACAAACTTATCCGCACCTCTTCTCTAAAGCACTACTTCATGTACAGTATGTGTGGAAATGATGAGTGACCCCTGTGCCTCCCGTTGGTTTCCGTGGGTTTCTTATTTTGACAATAACAAGACATCTTGTCTTCTCTATGATGTCCCTTTATCTTTTCAAAAATAATGTTGACAGTCGAGCATTGAGCTGATGGGCATTTGTACCAACGCTCATCTGACACCTGCTGGAATCCATAATTTCCTTTTAAAAAATATTTTTTAGAAAGAATTGGCCTGTATTTTTTTCTCAACTGATGTTGAATCACTAAATTGTTAAAGCCTACATGCTGAGAGTAGGCAAAAATATATGAGTCTGTCTCTCTCTTTTTAATGCTACAGTGTCACTGGCCAAGTGTCAGTCTGTTTTTTGGGACTATCCTGAAAAGTCTAGAAAAGGCTAGTTTGGGTTTGTTTGAGAACTCATGGTGAACTCATGAGCTCAACCATGGTGCATATGACACCCAACCTGTCAGGGGACAGAGAGAGAGAGAGAGATAGAGAGTGAGAGAGAGAGAGAGAGAGAGTGGGGAATGACATGCAGCTAAGGAGCCACAAAGCCACCCTGAACCCGGGCTGCCTGCTTTAAGGACTGTAGCCTCTGTATAAGGGATGTGCAAACTAACCACTAGACCACCAACACCCCGGATATTTTAAACTTTTGAACTGCGTCTGTGTAAGCACTTTGTCTTGACCTGATTTAATAGAGGACGTTTGTTTTCATGTATTTTGTCTGAACATCCTTTGAACTCTAAATTCATATTGCTGTAATGTGTTGTTGCAATCAGTGCAATGCTGAATCTCCAATCTGCACAACACATTTACCTTTTTAGGCACTAATAAAGACACTTTAACCCTTGAACATAACCTCAGATCACATTTCACTCACTAGAAGCATCTTATTTCAGAGCAAATGATAAAGTAAATGTAACCTGTGTGGTTATATGATGCAAAATCTCTTGTAAAACATCCATCATTTGCACCCTTTCTTGTCTTCCCCAGACTTTAACAATACCTTAACTAGAGAAGCAGCAGAACAAACTACTCTCATATGTGCACATTTTTCAAAGAAAAAAACAATATCATCCGTTTTTAAGGACTTCCTTCCACGTTTTGGTTTCTATCGGCAGAATGCTTTGCCCACCTACAACGTTCATGAAATCAGTTTCGGCTATACAGCCCTTAAATGTGTGTTATCAGACATCAGGGGAAACCAGATGAAATGAAAGATTTGGTTTGAAAATCACACACAGCACTACAGAGTTTTCTATGAGGGGCCTTCGAGAGGGCATCAATCAAAGCCAGATAATTGTCTACCTGGGTGAAATCTGCTATTTGTCTCTATGTCCTGTCTTGTTTCTTTCCACAACACTTTAGCTACCTCGCGCTGCGTCTCACACACTCACATATAAACTCTCCTCTGCCCTTCTAAGGGGAACACACACTCAAAAACAGACTTGTCATACAAAAACACAACGGCCTTATCTTCATCTGTGCATCGCTGTTTTGATGAATGTTCGGATGTTTTTTCCTACAGCACCCAATGAGGTAAGTAGCCCACACACACACACGCAGGCACTGGCATAGCAGAGGGAGTACTGGACAGGTTAGGCAGGTTTTTTCCACTACGTTGGGAATAAACATGAACTGCTTGCTTAGGAGCAGCTTGCACCATCACCACCCAGTCCACACAGAACTGCTGGAAATCCCAGCGTCTCTACGACAACCTTTCTCAAGTTGCCTTTGTGTTCCCTTATCGCCAAGTTTCTCAACAGGGCAATGTTGTTAAACAGTTTGAAGGTATGAGGATGTTGCAAGTAGAAAATGTTAGCATTGGTAATGGTTCATTTTATTTTTGGTTGCGTCACACAGAGAAAAGAACATAACACATAAATGACCAAAAGTTCAAGTTAACTCGATGCTGGGACGTGTGCTTTTCTGAGCCTGGAGGAAACAATTTTAAGTCTTTTGGAACAAGTCCAAGTACAGTCTCAAGTTGTTTTGCACATTTCAGTTTGTCAAATGTTAATTGCAGATATGAGTCATGGACTGGATTCCTGGTGACTGCACAGAGCCAATAAATAGGCACTTAACTCCACCTAAATGAAAAACAAAATAAAAGCTGTTAATTTATCCAGCTTAAGAGGTGTTGGCAGATGGATTTGGTTGCAGTAGGATGGAGCTAGGCTAGCTGTTTACCCCTATTTCCAGTCTTTATGCTAAGCTAAGCTAATGGTCTTCATGCTTTGGAAAAACATGCAGAGATGATACTGTTTTACACACGGTGTTTGTATGATAGTGCCTTGCATCCTTACGTCTTGCGTCACAGCATCACAATGACACTTAGTCCTGCAGTGGGCGTGCACTTCTGGGGGCCCAGTTTGAATGATGTGTTTACAAGCTGCAACGAAAAATGCTACTGACTCTACCTTTAAGGCAACAAATCAACTTGGTTAGTTAAGAATGATGCAATAAATATTACTATTATTGGCTTAAATAAGTCATCAGTGTTGTATTTTTGTTTCTTGTGGTACACAATTCTGCAAAACCATGCCCACACTGATTTTAATCCTACACAAATCCTACAGCGGCCTTGGTTTGTTTTTGAAAGACAGGTTATAGTTAGTATTTTGTTTCATTTTAACCCATGCAACTCCTTCAAGAGATGAATTAAAACCCAAAGTACCCAAAGAGCACCTGCATGTGTTAACTTCAAAGACCCTGCAGGTCTTCCACTCCTTTGCCTTCCACTCATAGCAATGTTTTAAAGAAAACGTTTTAGTTATTGGTTCAGAGCATTGCACTGACTGAAACAGAATGGACTTTAAAGACACAACCTGATGATTAAATCACTTTAATGAAGCGTTTGTCTAGTTGTACGGTCACTCATAGAGGCAGTTAAGGACATCTTGTTTGAATGGAGTCATTTATCACTTCATAATTTGGAGCAACAGTGAAGCAAACTGATCTAAAAAAAATCCAACACTCATACAATAATTGTAGCTTATAGTAAATTCAGTCATTAAACCAATCGATCATATCTCGACTTGACCAGACAGGATGAAAGATAAAAGAGAAGCTCTTTGTGTTTCCCCTTAAACACACTCACACATTCACACTTTGCACACACACACACCTGCTGTCCAGGCCAACCGTGTGCTCTATCATCACGTGTCTCTCTCTGCAGCTCGCAGACATGAAGTCAGCCGGGCCTGTACGAGTGATGAATAGGCTGCAGACAGCTGAGAGCAGCTTCTTTCAGGGAAACAGTCTGTATGTAGAAGGTGGAAAGTTGCCTCAGAATAGAAAGGAAAAACCCATTACAACCTTTTCAAATCAACATTCTTCGCTGGTCATTTTCAAGGTACAGTGCAGTGCACGGCTGAAACTTGCGTCAGAAAGGAAGTCAGAAATTCCTAGTTGGTATTTCTGGTATTCTGACTTCACCTTCATAGAGTTCTAGTCTAGTGCTGTAGTCCAAAAAAGAAAAGGTACAGTCATAATGGGGCAGGAAGCGTAAGTGTTTTGACTTGTTTTTACTCCGGAACAACAGCTGATGAGTTGGCATTAGGCGTGCCACAGTGACAAGTGTTTAACATCTACGTCTATTTATGTGATTCCACTACAGGAATCATAAAAAAAACTTGGTTGAAGTTAGTTGGTCTCCTTATTACTCCGCACAGATGTGACGTTTTTGTTTGCTTCTACTTTTCTTTAAATAACGAAGCATCAATTCTATGCATGCTTACGTCACAGGTGTCATGCTCATCATACATTTTACAGTTTCTCTGTCTTTTTACTTTTACATTTTTGCACCAATGCAGAACCTGTTTGCAAAAACAAATCCATATTTCTTTTATTATGTTTGTCTTAGGGTTTTTTGTTTTGTTTTTGTTTTTACATTACAGCTTTTGACAGCTACAAACAGCTATTCAGACTGATCAAAACTGCTTATCGGCTGAGAGCTGGAGCTATGAGGCGGGTTTTAAGCCTCTTGACAAACCATTACATCGCGCCCACCTGTCAATCATGTCAGCTATCTATGGATAACACTTATCATTTTAAAAATTAAAACGGAAAAATTCACCACCTGTGCAGTGTGTGCCAGTGATGACAATAACTAATCAGACCTATGTTGGTTTTCGTACCAGGCTATTAACGTGTTATTCTATGCTGTAAAAACTGTTTTTTCCTTCACTTTTCAAGACCAGAGGTTGCCGCTTGGCAAACTCACACACACCAAGGGTGTGTGTGAGTTTGAGATATCAC
Organism: Tautogolabrus adspersus; assembly: GCA_020745685.1. NCBI lineage: Eukaryota > Metazoa > Chordata > Actinopteri > Labriformes > Labridae > Tautogolabrus > Tautogolabrus adspersus. The sequence continues at coordinate 8,235,013 of CM036536.1, read as the reverse complement.
AGTATACAGTTATGGTGAAACAATAGTTTTTACAAATAGTTTTACTTCATAACTTTTGCTTGTGAAATTTTTTTCGCAGCAATGAAAGGAGACTGTCATGAAATACTTAAAAAACATAGTTTCTAGTTTTATTGAGACTGCTGAAGTTCTTCAAGAACGATTAAAATATGATTTAAAATAGATACTAGAAGTATTTCAGTGTGTTTGCTTCAGATCATGCTTGTGCTTGTATACATTAAAGCTATTCTTTAATTTATAAATTAATTAATATTCAAAATACAGTAAGTCTATTTGTGTGTGCGTACATGTGTGTGTGTGTGTGTGTGTGTGTGTGTGTGTGTGTGTGTGTGTGTGTGTGTGTGTGTGTGTGTGTGTGAGTGTGTGTGTGTGGTCATGCAGAACCTGTAAGTGTCCAGATGAGTGTAAAATGGGGCTGTTAAGTGGACTAAAAAAAGTTCTCGGTGTGCCTCACTCACTCTGGTTTTAGTTCTGTCCCAAAGCTCGACGTAATGGAGCATGACAGCTCCCTGGTTCCCTGACCACCTTTGACCCCAATCACAGTGGTGTGGGACCCTACCCTACCTAGCCTTCCTCACACACACTCACACAGACTCACAAACACACACCTCCGCACATTGTTTCAACAGATTAGAGGAGATTGCCGGAAAACTCTGTCAGACGTGCAGCTTGTGTGCACAGCAGAAAGAGTTAGAGAGGAGTGGGAAGGAAAGTTCCCAATTCCTGTCTGTCTGTCTGTATCCCCTTTAGGAAAAAATTCACGTCATCACCTCTGTAATGAATGCAATGGTGCCTTGACCCATCAATACTCAATGTTTTAAAACCTAAGGATTTGGAATCAGCAGAGAAAACATGAGCCATAACGATGCTTTCATCTGGCTATACAATTATAAAATGCTAGTGGTAAACCTCTGCTGAAATAACAACTAAAGTACCAAGATTATAACTTTCCTAACACAGTTTAACAAAAAAAAAATGGAACGGACTAGTATTCACAGGAAGAAGTCTAAGCAGCAGTCCTGCACTGTTTTAATTTGTCAAAGCTCTTTTAATAGACGAGAAAGTCTGAGATTTTTTTTCTCGTCTGTCCTTCTGTCCCTTCACTCCTTCACTTTTTTTCTCTTCTTAGCTCGATCTGTCAACCTCCTCTTCTGTCTCTTTTCCTTTGTCACGATGTCCCTACAGTGAATGCAAAGCTAGCTTCATTTTATAGCCAGCTTTAGCTATTCAAAACAAAGTAAGACTACACATTTAGGGCACAGAGTGTGAATGAAACAGGAAGCATATATTCTCCAGATAATGAGCAGGCGAAGCACCAAAATGATGGTTGAAAGGTAAATAGCTGCTGCAGTGAAATCAATTAAAATGACTACTGTATTTGATCAGGTTATTTTTTTACACTTAGTTGTGGGTTTGCCTGAATGTGTCCACTGACAGGGGGCCGTGATTCCGGGGGCACTGTAGGCCTAGTAACACAACTCTTTCCCTCATCGTTAACATCCCTAACACACAGTTACATCTGTCTGTCCGTCTCCTGTAGTTAGTGTCAGGGACTGTCAGTGTGTGTGGCTCTGAGACGCTTCAAATACTTGTGACAGAATCCCAACCAAGCAGAAAAGAGGCCACCATACTCGTATGTACACGCACAGGCACACTGACTCATGTGTCCGTGTGTGTCTCTGTGCGTGTGTGTGTGTGTGTGTGTGTGTGTGTGTGTGTGTGGGGGTGTGTGTGTGTGTGTGTGTGTGTTTGTGTGAGTGTGTGTGTGTGTGTGTGTGTGTGTGTGTGTGTGTGTGTGTGTGTGTGTGTGTGTGTGTGTGTGTGTGTGTGTGTGTGTGTGTGTGTGTGTGTGAGATGCAGATGTCCAGTGACAGTTCGCAGCTGGGGGTCATCTGGAAGCAGCTGCCTGGGGGACAGAGGGCAGCACACACACACACACACACACACACACACACACATAAACCACATTAGCACACACACACATAAGTACTCACAAGTATGTCATCATGTATGATTTGATGTGTTGACATGAAACATTTGCAAAGATTCTCAGTGACAGAAAACATATTAAGCATTTTTCATTTTTCCGGATTAATAAATAAAAATAAGCTGCCAATAAAGATGCTGATTTGAAACTATGTGAGAAAGTATTTTACACATGCACAAAGATATTACCAGGGACTGTACCTGCACACAGTGGTCCAAGTAAAGAAAACTGAAGTGGCAATCGTCCACACAACATAGACAGAAAAACTAATATTACAAAATGAAGACCAATAAATGCAAGCTATTGCCATTCCATTAAATACTTCAATTTATTTGAAGTACTGTTATTGGATTGTTTGGAAACTTCTTTGAAAGCAGAGACTTCTTTGCCACCAAAAACTCGGAAGGATGTGAAATACAGAAGACCTCCTCCAAGGAGAAATCTATTTGGTTAAGTTGATGGACCTTTATTTTCATCGTAGTGCACAAGTACAACATCAGACTATGAAAGGAGAGCTGAGAGTCTACAGTATGTGCGCCACAAACTGAGGCTATTAAAAAAGTATTCTTGTCAAAAGACAACGAAGGCTAAATGTGACGTGATTAGATAACAACATGTGAAAGTAAAAAGTAATATGCTATGAGAAATATATTAACCTACAGTACAAGCTGTAGGTCGTATAATCCCAACACTAAGTGCACTTTAGAGATTAAAGTATGAGGAATGTTAGCCTTGGTTTTGTTATCATCAAACATATCTACCTTCAGATATGTAGGGGTTTTACATTAAAAAATGAAAATATAAAATTAATAATCTCACCTTTTTTATTGCCCAAAGACTGTGTGTAGTGTCGGCAGTTATCTACAGAAAAATAACAAAGAAGTAGCTTTTTTCAATCGCTATGCAGATATGAAAGTAAATGACCAACCAGCAAGCTGCTGCAAAATGAACTCAAACTGTAAGTTAAATAACATGTAAAAAAAAAATCACTACTCTCATACAAACTGAGAGTGAAGCAGGTTTATTTCACCTGTGATCCACTCATCATCCTTTTCTGTCTTTTCTCTCACTCACATCCCCCTCATTGCGAACTTTTCTCCGTCTCCCTCGTCCCTCCTCTCCTGCAGCTGCATCCAAAAGGGAGGAGGGGGAGTTGAAAGGGGGGATGAGGTAAGTGGGGAGAGGGGGAACAGGGAGAGGAGTGGGGAGCAGGAGAAACCACCGACCCCCGCAGAGAGCACTGTTCCATTCCCACACCACAGGTGACTGCCTTCCATCCCTCCCAGTATCCCTCCTGCCTCCCACTCCACTCTTTTTCCCCTGGTCCCCCCCTCCTCTTTTCAATCCTTATGGGAACAGTTTGGCCGAACTTAAAATGTTGTCAATATTCAGAGTTTGGCTGTATTTGTATCAAACTTTCTAAACGGACCAATCATAAATCACACAATCAGATTTTTGAGTTTATAACTGAGCTGGAACATGTCCTGGTGTTACTGGTGTGTAAAGTAAACAGGAAAACCAAACAAATACAACAAAATAAACAATATAAGTGTCAAATATTTTTAACAACATATGTAATAAATCAATTTTCTGTATGAAAAATATTATAATGTAATACAAATTTGATGGATTTAGATTTACCTTTGTACAAAAGGCTTGGTTTTTAAGCATTGTCAGAGATGCTGCTAGAGTTTGGACAGATTGTGCACACTGAAAAACATAAATTATTGATTTGTTTTAAGGCAAAATATTCATTTCTTAAAGCCTGAAATATGATTTGCGTGTTTTGAAATCAACTATACTGCTGACAATCATTTTGAACCACTTAACCCTTTAAACACTTAAAAAAAAATTAAAGTCATGGCATGTTTAACTTGTATTGGTGAATCATATTTGTCCAAATCTTCTCTTGCACTTTTTTTATGAAAGAAGTCAGTGAAGGAGGAGAACTTTTTGATGGCATCAAACTTATTAGAGCAAATAATACCCCGCCCCTCCCCCTCCCCCCACCACTGCCTATTTCCCATCTTCCACCTGTTTACAGCTTAGGGTCAGAGAGCAGGGGTGGACAGGGAACGCGAGGGGTTGTGGGTTACACAGGGGTCACAAAGTGTGTGTGTGTGTGTGTGTGTGCGTGTGTGTGTGTGTGTGTGTGTGTGTGTGTGTGTGTGTGTGTGTGTGTGTGTGTGTGTGTGTGTGTGTGTGTGTGTGTGTGTGTGTGTCTGTGTGTGTGTGTGTGTGTGTGTGTGTGTGTGGGTTTTGTGTGTTTGGGGTTTTCAGGAGAGGTGGCATTATGTAAGAAAAAAGTGACTTCGCCTGATGCTTTTCTCCTGAAAGATATTCTGATTCATCTATGAATCTGCAAATACATTGTTTAGCTTATTGTAATTATAATGACTGAATGTATCTGACTTCTCTTCATAGTTTAACCGCCTTGCTGTGCCACGCAGGTATTTTGAACTTTTCTTGTTCATAAGAGCATATTTGCTCAGGTTTAAGTCGGGCAGAGCTGCGCTTGGTCTTACTCAACATAGTCTACCAATAGGAATGATGAAGGTGTAAGTTGTCCTGCCTTAACAGGTGCAACAGGAGTAACAGGAAAGAAAGGGAGGTGTCACAAACATGGCCCTGAGAAGAGGATTGAATCAGGGAAAATAACTGGGAGGTTTTACCACAGGTGTGACTTTAAATACCTTCTGCCCTCTTCTAAAGCCTAAATTAATCAAACAAAAGTAAAGGTCAAAGTTATTAAGTAATTAGCAATGGTGTCTTATCTTCTTTAGCCCAATAGATGCTAACATTTCTGGGGAAAAATGACAATTGGCTCAAGCTAGCGAACAAGCTAACTTGTACGGTAACATTCAAAACGCTCATAAAGTTGTCGTTTCTGTATTATTGTTTTGATCACAGAAAAGGGAACTGAGCTACATCACAGTTTAATTTGCTACGTAACATTTGCTACAGTAGCTTGAATTTAAAACGTCTTATTATAGCCTATGCTAAGTTAGCAATTCACGCTAAATTAGCTAACGTTACTTTCAGCTATACCGGCTTAACACAAATAAAAGTGTGATAGATAGATAGATAGATAGATAGATACTTTATTGATCCCGAGGGAAATTCAAGAACATAACACGTGTGTGAACATAACACGTATTAACCCTTTGATTACATTACCTTATCCTCATCATTCAACAATACATGCAATACTCCCATGATCCTTTGCTACCTCATGACATCATCAAACTACGCCTTTAGTTCTTTTCTTAATTGAAAGACATCTTGAGTTGGAAAAAAAGTGCTGCGGTGGGTCTGTGCCTCTTGGTTAATGGTGTTTTGGTGAGTGTTGTTGGAGGTAAAGTTAACCAAAAGTACACAATCACATGTGTCTGCATAGGTTTTCCACAATGCTCGTTGTTAATTTCAAACTACACATAAACCTTACAAAGCCCGGTATGAAGGCCACAAATGTTTCGTACATAAGAAAAATAGTGTCCACATGAACCCTAACACTGTTACAAGGAAAGTAGGAACTCGGTTACAGGCATCCATCCATAGCACAAGCGCCGCTCAAACTAAACTTCAAGGATAAAACAAGGCCTCGTCTAAGGACATCTCTCCCCTGGTAACTTAGCAACAGAATATGTCTTAAAGGGACATTCCACAATTTAAAGCGTTGAAGTGTTTAATGACAAAGTTTGTAAGAGCTTGTGTTAAAGTGCTAGGTCTCATTTTGTGAGCATTTTCTCTGAAGTTATTTTTCATTTGAACTCAGTCATTGGTTTATTGTGTTTATACATTCGTCATAATTTGATAGCATCATAATAATTTGGTCATGGTAAGAACCACTCATGTTTAGGGATACAAAGGTTTTTGTAGCTGTTACGGGAACATTTCACAGTTTGTGCTTTTTACTGTCAGGCAGAAAGTAATCAACTTACGTGCATTAACATTTTATAAAGATACATTAACATCAGAAAGAACATACAATGTTACATTTTTACTGTTTATGTATTTATAATTGACCCTGTTTCCATCCCTGAACTCCCCCCTCCCCTCTCTCTCTCTGTCATTTGGGCCAAAAATATGAGATCACCTGGCAGTGAGACATGGGGGTTCAGGTTCCACAATAGTCCTATCATACTGCATGTGTGTCTGTGTGCAGGTGAGTGTGTGTATTATTACACTTTATCTCTTGTTTGGGTTTCAGTAGGTTACACACGGCTGCTGAGAGGGGGCTGTATGATTGCCATTCATAGTGCTACAATGAGCTCATCTGATTTCATACAGACACAAACACACACAAACACACTTACGCACACACACACACACACATTTCCATGCACTAAATGGCCGTAGACACAGGCAATGCATGTATAAACACTTGCATGAAATCACTTACATAAACACACATGCACAGACCACAAAGCTGCTGTAATAACACAAACAATGTGAGCTCAATCCTACTTGTGTTGTTGTTTTTGAACAAGGTTTCCATGACCTCAGATCAAGTTTAACTAACTACTGTTTTGGGAGAGTAAAATAGAAATCTGAATGCAGGTTCTGCTGCGGATCCTCGAATAAATGTCTGCAAGCTGAACACAGAGGCTGAATATCTGTTGTGAAATGTATTCCTCATGATTGACGCAAACTTGTCCCCCAAAAAAGAAAGGCTTGCAGCTTTCTTTCACTATTACTCATATATGTAGTCTCCTATTTCAAATCAAGTTTTTTGTGCTGTACTTATCCAGCTACAAGGTGTAATGTCTTTATGGGTTAGGCAACAAAAGGCAATCAGATCCACTTACATTACTCAGATCACTGAAAGAAAACCTTTCCAGTTAAATTCTTACATTCTTACTCAATTTTTCTCTTAACTTTGCTAAAACTGACGAAAAACAGCTCAATTCAGACTGAAAATGTTCCTTACTGCTACAAATACCGGCTACAGACCATTTGATAAATGTAAAGTTAATGACCAAAATCTGCAGGCAAAGTATAAGCTGCAGCAAATAAATGCAAAGTAACTTCTTTTTCATTCATCTTAATTTAACTTTTATTTCAAACTTCATGACACTTATCAGCTGTCGGCAAAATTATTATTTTTTAGCTAACTTGTAATGTCCGTTTCGATAATAAAGCCTCACTTTTTTCACATAGATCTCAGCTTACAAGTCATCAGAACTGATATGAGTCTGTTTATTTTGTGGGTTTGGAGGATCTTTGTGTGAGAAAATAAAATGATGTCATCAGGATAATCTCCATTTAGACTTAGTCGCTACACTTCACATTTTTACATTGTTCAAATCCTAAAAGTCTAAACAGGCATCTCTGTGTTGTCATTTTTTAAGTGTACTCAAGGTGAAAAGAACAAAGCAAGCTGAAGCAAATCATCAAACGCAAGTTTTTCACCACCGAGACAGAGGTTTGATTTTATTGCAAACCATTTGCAAATGTTTACTTCTTTTCATGAGTAGTTTTTTTTATGCTGCAAATCACGCTACTCAAATACTTATCATAACCAAAACCATTATCTTTTACTGAACTAAACTTACTGCTTTTGATGCCTAACCTAACCATTTTGCTACTGAATTTTACGTAAGCATGTGTGTGATATTAAAGAGAACAAACTTACAATCATTATCATTAGAAAGTAGGTCGTCTGACTGCAGCCATTCTGCACGTCTGAAACTCATAAAAAGAAAAAAGGTTCTCAGCAAGATGTATTGCAAATGTCTAAGTGAACATCAATAATTGCTCAATTGACTACTGAGTAAGTTCAAAATAATGCTCAAGTGTTACATAATAAGCTGTTGATTGACACTTAGAGCCACTGACCATCAGTCATATTTGTCAAGCAGGGAGTGTGATTGGGTTGTATTAGGATAACAGGTAGCAAATGAAACTAAACATGTGTTGACATGTTTTCTTTTTCATTGAAGAAACCTTTTAGTAGCTCACAATTTAAACAAACAGAAACTTTTTTTTACTACCTGGAATAAAAATGTCAGCCCTTTATGAGGACCCACATTCCTTGATGGCACCAGGTGTGTGACCTTTCCTCTATCAGATAAGGTTGATCCATTAGTCGTTCTTTTTAGAAGACTTCCTGTGATAGGGTTAAGCTTCCTTTGCATGTGTGTTGTGTGTGGTAAAAGTACCTGGCATTTCAAAACCAGGACAGTAATTTGTAACTGTCATTTGAACCTGGTCACACAGAAATCCACATGCAAAGTTTGTCAGAGAATAAAAACAGGTTAGGTCTGCAAGGGGGCGGGGCTTAAACCCTCAGCATGCTCGACATATTATATTACAGCTGCATCCACAGTGCACTTAATATTCTAGCATCCAACATCTAAACCCAGTGTGGCCTGTTGATTACCAGCTCGCACACATACACACACACACACACACACACATGCGCACACACACACACACACACACACACACACACACACACACACACACACACACACACACACACACACACACACACACACACACAAAGACGATAGCTAGGTAAACAGAAGTTAGGCAGGTGGTTTAGGAATAAACAGGTTAGTAACTCAGGCAGATGGACAGGCAGTGATGATAGATAGGTTGGTCAGAAATATACATCGATACAGGTACATATTCAAACAGATATATTGAGAGACAGGTAGATGAGACAGAAAAGTTGGTAACACAGATACAGAGTCAGAAAATAGACACAGACAGATAGAATCGACAGTTGGATAAGGAGAGCCAAAAACATGAATGAATGTGTTTCAATCTGTCTTTCCATTCCTGTCTGTCTGACCTACTGTACCTGTTTGACTTTATACTTGTCAGACCGAGCTTTCTGTCCATTAGGTCAGACAGGTACAAGACAGGTAAAAAAGATATTGCAGCAGACAGGTACATAAAGACATATCTAGGGACATATGGGTTCATTAAGAAAGACAAAAGACAGGTACGGAGACAGACAGGTACAGGATGATAGATCTGGAGAAAGTTGAAATGGGAAAGACAAAGTGGCATATGGGTACATAAAGAAAGATACAGATATTAGACAGGTAAAGGCAGATACAGAGAAAGACAGGAAAAAGGTATAGATGCAGACAAATAAGTCAGGCAAGTACAGAGGACTAGAGGTAGGTCAGACAGACAGGTACAAAGCAAGATAGGTACACAGAATGAGAGGTACCGCTGAGACAGACAGGTAGCCTACAGGTTACAGAGACAAACCTGACCTAAGACAAAGAGACAGATATGTATACAATCGACAGGTACAAAGATAGACAGAGCAGGAAGTTAGAGGCAGAAAGGTGAGACAGACAGGTACACAGATATAGACAGAGATGACAAATTGATGAGAGACAGGTGCAGATAAAGACAGACATTTAGATGAGAGGTAAGTGAAATCGACAGGTACAGATAAACAGTAAGTTATAGGTCAGACAGGTGGGGAAGACAGACAGGTAGGCCATAAGGTACAGAACAGACATGTATCTAGACAGGGTCATCAGACAGACAGGTAGAGGTACATGGAGAGACAGACAGGTTGGCTGGCCTTCTTGCCCATAACAGCTGTAATTATTGAATTAGTCTGAAAGTTCAATCCAAGGCCTCCTCACATTTCACATCGGAGCTAAGCTGCACCACAGAGCAGTAATCCTTTGCATGGCAGCCCTGGATCAGTGTGTGTGTGAGAGACACAGAGAGAGAGAGAGAGAGAGAGAGAGAGAGAGAGAGAGAGAGAGAGAGAGAGAGAGCAAGGGAGAGAGAGAGACAGAATATGAGATATGAGAGCGAGCTTGCGTGTGTTTGTTTTTGGTATATGAGAGCAAGTGTTTGTGTGTTCACTTTCCCCTCCCCTCCACACCCCTTCCTCGCCTGACACACACACACACACACACACACACACACACACACACACACACACACACACACACACACACACACACACACACACACACACACACACACACACGCACACCTGTGTGAGTGTTTTCAGGTGTATTTGGTTTGGTTTGGTTGGGAGGGAGGGGGTGGAGTTATCTGTATTATCGCCCTGAGAAACCTCTGATCTTTAAATGCACTCGCTTAAACCCTACTGCTCAGAGGAGGGTTTACACACACGCAAACACACACATTCACACACACACCAACAGGTGTGTGGCTCACAGTGGGAACACTGATTTTTCCTTACAGAGTGTGAAAAAGTGCAGGAAGGACGTGCGTGTGTTTCTGTTGATGTTCTTTGATGAGATGTACTGAACAAGTTCTTGCTGGAGCTGCACTGGGTCTTACCTGCTGACAGAGACTCAACCCCACCACTTCCTCATGTACACATTTACACATCATTTCTGACTGAAGATTCTTCAAAGCAGCTACGGTTTAAGACAATTTAGTAAGTTAGTTATCCAAAGACAGAACCAATGTGCACAATATTTAATGTGATCTTCCTTGGCCTACGCTGCAATCTTTCACCAACTTTTATGAAAATGAGTTCAGCAGTTTTTCTGTTATCCTGCTGAAAATGAAACCTCTTTGTGCAGAAAGGACAACTAAATAAATTCATATATAACCCACTGCCTCATAATAATAATTAGTGAAACAATAATAATAATTTTATTCATACATCAATGTTATATAATTTTATTTGCAAACTATTCAAGTAAAAACAGTCAAATAAAAGTACAGAATGACTCAGAATTTTAATACGACAGCAGAATAAGATATATAATAATAATAATAATAATAATACAAATGATACTCAAACAACAAATGTAAAATAATAGTAATAATACAGAGTGTAAACTTAAATATTGTTAAAGGTCAATGGACACTAAATAATAATGGATATAAAAGTCTGTGTATAAAAGGTAAGAAAAAGAAAAAAAGGTCTACAGGATGAATTTGATGAAATTGCTGAACTTATTTCATCTGGCAGAAGTAAACATTTTTATAGAATAAAACACACAGGAAATAAACAAAGCCAACAGGAAATACAGAAAGTAGAAGAAGTGCATGAATCAAAATCAAAGTGCATGGCTGATTAATTCTTCAATTGTTTTGTAAATGTACAAAAGTCAAAAGACAAAAGTCAATGGCAGACAAAAGATGATGGTGTGTAAAAATGACAAAATCTCAAAAAAGGCTGGGCAGATAACCGCACACTTTAAAACAGTACGTTACAAAACAGGTTTAAAATGTGCAGGGTAAGTTTAAGGACAGCATGGAGTCACTTAAATGCAGATATGGAGGTTACACGGAGAGAGTTAAGAATTGACATACTGGTTCTAAAAACTTTCCCTAAATTGGCAGAATGCTCCTTTAAAGACTCTGCTCCTTGGTTTGAACTGTGCAGATAGACAGCAGAGCACAGTGTGTCTGCTCATTATGATATTATATCAGTGTGAGCCATCAGTGTCTGCAGTCATCTGGAAAACTCTGAAACTGTTACCTTCCTCCTCTGTCATCACCTCAACCTAACTGTATTGTGGGCACACACACCCACCCACATACACACACACACACACACACACACACACACACACACACACACACACACACACACACACACACACACACACACACACACACACACACACACACACACACACACACACACACACACACACACACACACACTCATAAACAGACAGAGCGGGCATAGTCTCAGGATACGCATGCTTGCACACACACACAGGCTGGGGGATTGGAAGAAAGGAGGACACATCCGCTTCATACATTTAATGAACACACACACACTGTAACACTGAAGGGTGTTATTTTGAACCTTTATAATACCTGAAGCCACTATAGACTATACACTGACATGCATCTGACTTCAAACTGATCCTTCAAATATGTGTGAATAACTTAATAGTTGAGTTACACTTGTACACAAATCATTATTTTCAAGGCGATTGAACCTGAAATACAATGCCCAAGAAACTACCCCCCCCCCCCTTTTTGCAGGTGTGTCTAATATATCTACATTGCTCCAGAACCAGAACCACTAGATCTTTGTGTAAGAATACCGTCTTAATTAAAGCTGCTGAGACATTAGCCCGCATTAAACCTATCCATATTCCCAAGAACCCAAATACTCATGACTCGTTTTAGACTCAGGCTTTGGTTTTTATGATACACAGGTGATCAAAGTACGAGGTCCTGCTTTGCTCAACTGAGATAGTTTACCAAAATCAGGAGACTTCTTTCTCCAAATGAATTAGTAAAGATCAACCAGGCATTTTATTCTGGCATCAGCAAGCATCACATCCAAAGCCTGCTCGTGGTACCTAGTCTCTAAATGTACTATTGGAGGTAGAGCCTTCAGTCATCAGGCTCCTCTCGTTTGGAATCACCTACCAGTCAGAGATCGGGCGGCAGACACACTCTGTACTTTTAAGAGTAAGCTTAAAGGACATTTTACACATAAATAGAGCAGAAATAAAGTATATTCTCTCTAAATGTCTGTCTGAGTCTTGACTGTCTACAATGAGTGGGCAGGGTGAGTCCCATCAGCTGTGTTATTGTTGGCCGTGCTTATATCATGTTTACATGGACAGGACGGCCTTGCGTATAAAACTGTTTTAGTCAGGGACTAGAGAAAAGTAGAAGAACATACTCACTGCTTATTTGGATGTCACGTAAGTTTGTTTAGATCACTGTCATTCAGTGTCAATTTATGTGCAATATGAAGCTATGAGTTAACCAAAGTGTGCTAACATTAGCCTGCTAACACAACAATGCAGACCACAAGGAATTGCAGCTCGTGCAAAGGAAGATTCTGTTCGCCGCTTGCGCTTAATGGTTCAGAATGGCGGAAGTGTCGCCAAACAGAAGTTTGTTTGGGTTTAACGCTGATGCTCAAGGGCGACATCTACTGGATCAAAGACTCGCACATTCTTCCTTTAAAACTTTCTTAAGGCTGGCTATGTATGGACCAGCTCCTATCATGCTGTTATAGGCTTAGACTGCCGGGGGACCTGGCACCTTGAGCTCCTATCTCTCCTTTCCTCTCTCTCTCTCTCTCTCTCTCTCTCTCTCTCTCTCTCTCTCTCTCTCTCTCTCTCTCTGTGCATTCACATCATATAACTGCATGTCTCTGTCTGTTAAACTTAATTTAGCATATAAGTTACTAACCATACATTTTCCTAGGAGCTCCTAAGCTCCCTTGTCTCATATTGTCATTATTATAAACATTAATTGAAGTGTTGAAACTATTATTAACAGCCTTACATCTTTTATCATTGTTATAACTATTAAAGTGAATCTTAGAGCTGCTCTACTTCGACCTCTATAATTAACATAATGAGTTCAGTTCTTCAAGCAGGTCCCTACTAAATCTCGACTTGCCACAACAGGTGACCCAGCCTTTCTAGTTTGGCCTCACAGCTGTGGAACTGTCAGGTAGGCAAACTCTGTGTCCTCTTTTCAATCTCTACTTAAAACTCTCTTTATCATCTACCTTTTTCCAACCGTATTTTTGTTGCACTTTTTTATCCATGTTTTTATTGATGCAAGGGATTTTATTTGTGTATTGGTGTATGTTTGTTCTTTTTGGAAAGAGAGAGAGTGGGGAATGACATGCGGTAAAAGAGCCACAGGTCGGACTCTTTTTACATAGGGCCTCTGTACATGGGGTTGAGCGCACTAACCACTACGTGCGCCCCTGTAGGCTATTTGTTACTATAACTACACGGCTTCAGTCTGCAGCATTTCAAACATAACTTTACAGTGGATTCCAAAAGTTTCCAGAAACATATTCCTTCAGCTTAAGATCTATGCCCACTGAGAACATTCCCAGGTAATAATTTACGCAAAATATCAAACTTAACAGTTTTAAAGCAGTAACTTTGAACATACCTGATTTAAGAGTTAGTACTATGGTGATCTTGCCAGGTTAAAAGAGAGTCAGCTTTGAGACATGGAAAACTCTGACTTTAGGCTCAACAGACCTGACTCACCCTTTAATCTCGCTTCGTGGTACACCCCTCTGGATACGGATGAAATCCGAGTTCACTGGGTAAATGCTTTACTACACCTACAAATAAGTTACAAACTTTATCGACCTAATGCTGCTGAACAGGTAGCATATATATAATGGGTTTATGAGAACAGAACTATTGCAAATGAGAGCTAGAAGTAGTTGGATGTAAAACCAAAACAATAATCTACATTTTGTGACGCTGCTGCTAGTTCTAAGTTGGTTTGTTACACCTTTCACACCCCTCATACTAAATTAGTTACCTAACCCTACATTGTGAAATAAAACACATGACGGGTGCAGCCTCAAAACGGGTAATATGGACGAGTTTTATGCTGGAATTCTCTAGTTAGATTTAGGTGCAACTGGTCACATGTCCAGCATTTGAAACATGCATCAAACACAAAAGCAGGTTATTTTTCTTCAACACTATTTTACATGTAAAAGGAAAATTCCACACGTGTCTGTGGCCAGGTGAGGGCTTAGCTGGATCACCAGGGCACAGCAAGACATGCACACACACACACACACACACACACACACACACACACACACACACACACACACACACACGCTCGCTCACACACACACACACACACACACACACACACACACACACACACACACACATACACACACACACCAAAGTATGCATGCAGATAGCTTAAGTGTTGACTAAGTCATTAGGAAATACTGGAGTGCGTGAACGGCTCGAAAGTAAAGTTTCCACTCCACTGTGGGTGGAAACACAGCGTGAGGTAGGTGTGGTCTGATTGCATTACGTGTTCAAAACTATACTGATGTAAATCATAGCTGCATATTCAGTGTGTAAACCACAGTGCATGAAGTCTCCTATCTTCTGCAACATTAAGAAACCAGCAAAAATAAATTAGGACAGTTATAATCTGCTACCAAATCTTTCTTCTTCAACAAACGACTGACCTCGTAATCCTTTGTGTAAAATGTTTGCTGTTTGTTAGATTTTTGAGCTGATATCATTTTTGATTTGAGTTTCTTGATTCTGTGTTTCTTTACTTATGTTACGGAGGAATAATTGGTTGATCAGAGCTATTAAAAGCCCTCAATTGGGCACACCAATTACAAAGGACACTAAAATAAAAATCTAGAAAAGTTGCTAAGATCATGTTTTTTTTTTTTTACTTGATGTCAGTGATGTTATGCAAATGCTCACATGCTCACTGAAGCATTATACATTTATTTAAATAAAAGTTGATTCACAACTTTTAGCCTCACAATTGGACCCTATCATATTCTTTTCACTTGATTCAATGACTGCGTAAAAGGTTTTCAAATTTAATATTTTCTTCTTTGGAGGAAGGAAAATGTATTCTATTTCTTTCCAGCATAACCAATCTTCTCTTGTATGTAATTTTTAATAAAAATGGGTGCTGCAATTGTCCTGAACCCCCAAAGGATCAAGTAATAAAAAAGTAAAAATCAGTTTCCAAATGCATTCCCAAGATGAACAAATCCATACACCGTGATTTGCAATCTGTACGCACTGATTTGTAAACCGTGTGCTCAGTTTTGCAAACCCAAACAGGTTGTAAACCGCGGTGCATGGATTTGTAAACACTTGGAATGGATTTAAATAAGCATTTTCCTTTTTCTTACCTTAGCTTTGCTAGGCTCCGTACAGTTGCTTGGAGAGAATAACATTTTCAACATTGGTCGCAGATATATTTTCACTATGGGGTTGCTAATTCTGGTATTTCACAACAACTTATCCTTTTCACTTCTTATAATTGTTTTTTTATCCGTCATAAATTAAGCTTGGTGACTTGCCAGCTTTTTAGAGAGATATTGTGCAAAGTATTTATCTGGCACATGAAGCTCTGGTTGGTCTCTTATTTTCTCAAACTTACTCAAAAACTTCAGACCTAGGAGGTCCAAACAAATCTGAAATATGGGAATATGGGTGACAGAGGTCTAAGAATGAGGCCATAAAACATTCGTGTTCAGAAAATAAAAACAGAGACTGAAGCAGAAATAGATTTGAGACATTGTGAAATATTCATCTACATCATCCCCACATTTTCCTGCTCAGTTTGCTAGTATAAAGGTTACTTTGATATTCCCTGTAATGCTTTTAATGTGACATTAACTGTGGCAAAAACATCCACTTTAAGCATACATTAGACAAATATACCAAAAGAAAGGAGTCAAAAATGTATAACCAAACTTATCACGAATAAAGTGAGTTTATAACCGACAGCAGAAGTTTCAGGTTAAATATCTGTAGAGCTCTGTGTTGTCAGAATAGGCGAGCAGCTATTGTGTCCCAACTTCAAGGACAAACCTCTCTCCTGCTTCACATTTTTTACTCTCCACTCTAAACATCATTCCATCTTCTTATGACTCCTCATAAAAGCCTGTTTCTTCAGAGGAGGTCATACAGGTTGGACAGAAGAGAAGCTGAATTACCCAGAGTCAGAGTCGATCACTTAGAAGTGTCTGAGTTTGTCCGCAACTTTCCAAAGCAACAGAAGGATGAACACAGAAGGGAAGGAAAATGAATGAACACCTTTTTATTTTCCTGGAGGATGGAGCTAAACAGCACTTTTTAACAAAGGATTTTGAGATGTTGAACTTTAACCGCACTTTGTATGAAAAACTTGAGAGAACAAAAGCATCCATCTTAAATCACATCGAGGTTGTATTGTATCATCTGTTTCTGAAATCGACTTCACTCTGCTAAGAGGGGCTTGTTTTTTTTTACTCCATACTTTTTCTCTTGCTTTTTTAAAATTGTATTATCATTGTAACCCAATTTATTTTTAACAGTGACTGCACTTGAAAGTTGTTATTCGGTTTTAAAAAACTGTGCATCAAGAGCAAAACAAATCAATGCAACTGGAGCAACAAAAAGGAGAAATAAAGCAAAACGCTGACACAAGCAATAAAAAAAGAAGACATAAACAGATCAAATATTTGTGTACAGTTGTTTACAGGTTAACCAGATCTAATAACCAAACACGGAGAGTTTCTATGCTCCTTATAACTGGAACAAACTCCCAGAGAACTGCAGGTCTGCTGAAACTCTCAGCTCTTTTAAACTGAGGTTGAAGTTTACAGCTGCTTTTTATTAAACATATTTAAAACATTTATTTTAATATGATTTTAGACTCTAACTCAGCACTGTAACTTCTACGATACGTTTTTTATTTATTTAAATCCTTATATAGTTTAGCTTCTGTTTAAACTGCTTTTTTTCTTACTTTAGTTCAATCAATTTCGTTTGAATGAATTATTGTGACACAGCTTTATATTGAATCTTCTGTGATTATTAATAACCTGTACTAAATTTATACTCTATTTTTTCTGTTTCTCTTCATGTCATGATGCTTCTGATGTCTTGTGTGAAGCACTTTGAAGTGCCTTGTTGCTGAAGTGTGCTATTTAAATCAACTAGCCTCACCTCAAGGACTCCTCATGTATGTCATTCCCTGAACTCGCTCTGTCTTTGGTGAAGGTGCTTTTAGTGTTTTTGCTCCATCATCTTTGTCTGAGTTGCAGAGTCACCTTAAACTAGAGCCTTTAGTCAGCCTGGAAGATTTTAAAAAACAGGATAAAGGATCATTTGACGACTGTATGTATGTTTCTCTGCTTAACGCTTCTGATTGACAGAGGCTCTGCTTGTCAACAGGCAAGGCAGGCAACTGCTTGGGGCCCTACTCCAGTAAAGGGCCCAGGAGGTCAGAAAAAAATGTAAACTAAAGCAGTGACCCATAATGTGCACATTTTGCAAGGACAGGAGAAAACCGTCCTTAAGGGGGCCCCATCTGACAGCATTCACTCTCATTGCCCTACCGAACGCTGGTTTGGAGGGCCTCCCCAATTGATTTTTGCATTGGGCCCCAACAGACTTTAGAGTCGGCACTGCTGATTGGTTGATTGATGTAATATGTGTGTATTGTCTATCTTTGTTCTATGTCTGAAACTGTTATGCTCCCATCTTGGCCAGGACTCTCTTGAAAAAGAGATCTTGTATCTCAACTGGAATTATTTTTTCAGGTAAAATAAAATAAAAATCAAACGACATGGCTTGCTGTTATGTTTTCAATGTGCTCTGTTTATGTAGCTCTTTAAGCATCAAACTTCAAGTGTAACTCATTAGACTTCTTCCTCTGTTATTAAACTAGCCTCTTATGAATGAACCGTCATTCATGGGAGGTTAAATTGAATTATTTCTGCATAATCCAGAGAATAATGTATGTTTTCACAAGCCTTCCTCAGTCTGCTGCACTTTGTAGCTTAAGGGCTTTTAGCTGCGTATAACTTTCTTTATGACTGTATATCGCAGAGTAAAGGGCACAGAGGTCAAAGACTGTTCAACTTGAGGGGAACATCTTCAAACACACACACACACCAACTATTTACAGAACAGTAGGTTTCTGTAAATATCCCTTTAATCGGCCTAATGAAAACACAAACTGAACACAACCACAAGCTGTCCTATTATAAGCCATTAAATATGGATTATAGTGAACTACCCCGAGGTTCTCTCTCTCTCTCTGCTCTTTAATATCGGGTTGTTCAGTCAGCGAGAGTGAGAGTTCACACACACAGCTGTAATTAGCAGCTTAGGCAGCATGCCAGCTCTGTAAATGCACTGTAATGTGTGTGTGTGTGTGTGTGTGAGAGAGAGAGAGAGAGAGAGAGAGAGAGAGAGAGAGAGAGAGAGAGAGAGAGCTGACAGTGATGTACACATTTCTGCTCGCAGGTGTGCGTATTCGTGCCTGTGTTTGTGTGCCGTGAGTCACACAGTTGTGCGTGGGTGTGTTGTTTGTCTTATCTGTGTGCTGATGGAGAGAGCTGAGGTGCTTGGAGACGGGCTGTGACGTGTATATGTTTGTGAGTGTGTATATGTGTGTGTGTGTGAGTCTGTATGGGCAGAGTGATCGCTCTCTAACACCTGGTATTAGCTCCAGTAATCCTCGCACCACATCGTACTCACGCACCAGTCCCAAACATCCAGCCTTTGGTCTGTCCTGCTTGTTTCACAACTTGTTCTTGAAAAGCCAAAACACACAAGTTAAATAACACAAGCGCTGTCAGCCATGTTGGACTCGTACTTACTTACTTCAAGTAAAAGTGGAAAAACAAAACATATATTTCCTGGTGTAAAACGTGAACTGTAGCAGGCTCTTTGATCCCAGCACAAGCTCAAGAATATTACTTTAAGTGAGTTACTTTAGCTTTCTACCACGAAAAAAAAATGACATTGGCGGACTTGCATGGAGCTGAAAAAATCAGCTATACCTTGGTACCAGCAGGCCAGAGAGCAGCTAATGATCGTCACAATGATTCGTAAAAACAACGAAACTGATGTCAAATCTTTAATATCTGATTGTGGGGACTTCATACATTTAAAACTGTTTGTAAATTTAAATGTCTGAATGCCAAAAATCATCTTTCAATAACTCATAGACTGTAAATAAAAACCTTGACATGGAGGTCAGAGACAGCTTTCTCGCTTATTCTGAGAAATACAGTGAATAAAGGATAAAACTGTTTCACATTGAGAATTATGCAGAAGTGCATGTACAAAAAGACTTACTTGTAATGCGGCAGTATTTGCTATTAATGAGTTCCAGTTTACTTTCTTGTTCTGGTACTGTATGCACATAACTATTGTTCCCTGTGACAGTGAAGCATATAACTAGTCACAACATGCCAACCTGAGGATGCTCCTGTGACCTAGTCTCCCCAATATTGCAGTCAGTTTCCACCCATTTAGCAATCGCTGTAACTTCTTGGATTTAGTTTCATCTACAGCTCGATTTGCAAACTCACAAGTAACGCTCTACAGGCTTTAGTGATGCCGTTGCCCACTGACGTCACATCAAATCTGATTAGCTGCACCTGTATGCTGAGCTCGTAGGTGGAAGCTCAAACTCAAAGCACTTTGGTGAGACTTTAATTCAGTTTGACATAAGGAGCATATTACTTTTGACTCGTCATCTGAGCTGTCTGGAAGTGTTTTTTAAAGTGAAATGAGCCTTTCAGAAGTGGTGTCGTTATTTTCCATCACTGCTGCAGCAGGAAAACGTTGTGACAGCTTATCTACGGTGCGCCAAAGGGGACAAAATAGCATGCGATTAACGCGTTAATGCTGACAACTCTAAAAGCAACATATCTAAAAAAATATGTCAATATTTTTTTTTTTCTAAATTGAAAAAACACACTTATCATCCAGCCTACCTTGAATACAAAAAACACAATCCCGCATTCTGTTGAACTGTATGACCGGGACCTTGATCAGATCAACACGATATTATCACAACTGTGTGCGCTTCAAACTGTTTTCAATTTGTGCTCGAAAAACCCCGAGATGAACTCAGACAATAAAAATAGGTTGAGGAAAACAACTTCAATGGGAACAGCCAGCATCAGACATAAAATCCATGAGGAGGAAGTGCCATCAAACATCTCTTCTGCACAGGTTTAATGGCACCTAACTGAGAAATGAACTGCTGTTTCTCTCTAAGATCAAGTCCTCGTGTTAACATAGAACAAGTTGATGGATACAAACATAAATGCACAAATTCATTTATTTTCTCCTGCAGAAGAAAAGTAAAGATTTGCTTTCAAATTTGATGGAAAACTGCTCCATGCCTGTGTGTGTTTGCCTCTCTGCCTCTTTGCGTATCACTCAAATGTCACGTCAGTCCATCCAGTCCGTCCCATATTAGATTTGCTCCTTTAATAATTAATGCAGGAGGTATTTTGTAAAGCTAAAGGCCGGCAATCCTCGGTGTCAAATTCAGAATTAGTTCCTCCTCCATTATTAACGTCCTCAAGGGCAACAGGTTAATAAGGGGAACTCTGTAATGATAGATAGATAGATGATAGATAGATAGATAGATAGATAGATAGATAGATAGATAGATAGATAGATAGATAGATAGATAGATAGATAGATAGATAGATAGATAGATAGATAGATAGATAGATAGATAGATAGATAGATAGATAGATTCCTTTTTCTCCTTCCTACATCTGTCCTCTCTTACCTGTGTTGCCTCACCGTTAAACATTAACACTTCCCACAATGCACTTCATCTTATGTGTGAGGACTGCAGTCAGCTCCATGTGAGGGTTGACAAAACTTTCAGACACACACAGAATCTAGAAGCTCATATTATTTCATATTTAAACTCTTTTTTTGGACATAGTTATACTGCTCTTTCCAATCTGCCATATCTTCTTCTAATACAAAATGGTAAAATGTAAGAACTCCTAATTTAGACACTCAGTGCTTCTTGTTATTCCTCCATGACCGTGTATGAAATACTCGTGTCAGACGAGGAATGAAGGAAGGTCATTGTCTGTTGATTGAATATTTCGCCTAAGTGAAATCATTTGGCCTATGCAGAAAAATACTTCTGACAAATTTCTCAGGTAAATTTGAAAACACGGTTCTTCCTTTTGATTCATGTAGGTATCGGTTAGTTTGAAAAAAGTCCTGAACGATGTTTATTACTGCATTGTAATGGTTATCTGAGTCCAGTAGAATGATTTATTAGCATGAGATCACTTTATTAGAAAGTCAATCAAAAAAGGAATACTTTGTATATCCAAAAACAATCCTGACAAATTGTTATCCTATTAACAGATGTATAATCATGGAGCACAAAGGCAGCTGCTATATTGATATTGAATCACCTTTTCCCCTCAGCCTCGATAAAGACGATATTAAAGCTCCTGTAAGGAGTTTTTAGCTGGTTAAGAAACAGTGTGACATGAATACTGATGCCTCTGTATGACCTACAAGAGCAAAAAAAAGATCATCAGAGATCATCAGAGACTAGATTTATCATTTCTATAATGTTAATTATCATGCCTGAAACAGCTGCTGAAGGGTAGGCGTCAGACAAAGTGATGAACAGCATCCTGCAGAAACAGCCTTAGCTTACATTGTCCACAATAAAGCTTCTTCATGATACATTAGACCGTTAAAGGAATGCAGGATGCAATGTTTTGTATAAAAAAAACAACTTAAACATGAACATGACAAGATCATTTAAGAAACAAGATAAGAATCTTTTAATGTTCAAGTTATTTAAAGTAAATTAAACACAGCTTTGTGTCGTTCGGTTTTGTTAGAATGAAAGTCAGAGAAACTTGAGAACAGGAAATACTTTTGTTGCTCAGTATAAATGAACCAAAGACAATCTCCTTTTTTGTGCCTTTCTTGGAGAGATAGGACAGTAGATAGTCGGAAACCATGGAGAGAGAGAGAGTGTGGAATGATATGCGGGAAAGGAGCCACAGGTCGGATTTGAACCTGGGCGGCCCGCCTGGAGGACTACGGACTACATCCACGGGGCGCGCCCACCAACCACTGCGCCACCAGCGCCCCAAAAGATAATCCTCTGAACTAGTTCATATATCCATATGTTCTCTTGATGTCCTTTTGATTTCAATATTTTTCAACCAGTCAGATTGAGTTAATTAAAAATTATGTTTGCAGCTTTCGTCAAATATTTTGTTACTCATACGGTGCAAAACATTTGATGGAAGCAAGACACTGAACAAAACTAACACTTTTAAAAAAGCGCTTGACAGACTGTTTGAGACCAGGGTTTTCCAGGTACACGCTCACGACCCACAGCCACCAGTTGAGAACCACTGGTCTAGTGTATTTGCATTTTTTTCATTATTAATTTCAGTACCTTTGCTACTTTCCCCGACCTGCTGCTGTGATGCAACTTAAAGTTCAGGAGTCTCTCTGATACTGTCCGTCCTTCTGAGGCAGGACAAGTTTTAAGAGTCAAAATAAATCAGATGACAACTTGTTGTCCATCCTGAGCACATAAATGTTTCACAGCCTTGGTAGCTGTTGAGTCTAGTATCAGACGTTCAGATCCAATTGTGTGAGCGGGACAGACAGAGTTCACTGTGCAGACAGATTTATGTAAATTGTATTATATTTGTCGACTTTAAAAAAAAAATCAAGGACAATATCAAGACACTGAAATTCCTTACAGCCAATCAGATCTCCTCTGGTTACAGTGCAGTGTTGTGCTTTGGAGGATTTGAATTGAGGACTAACACTAGCTGCAGCCTTGCACTTTGTGACAATCTAGGTTTCATAACACCAGAATAACCCGAGGAGTTTTAATAAAAGTAAGTCTACAGAACTTTGCCTGAAACTCTTTTTAGTACTGATGAAATATTGTACTTTAAATGCTTTTTATCACAGTTGACTTTTCTTAGTTTTTTATTTCTAATGTTGTGTATGATTCCTGTTTCTACTTACTCACACCATGATCTATCTGTCTTTAGTCAGAGCAATCTCTGCCCCTTTTCTTTTCCTTTTAAAAGTTTAAAGTCGATCAGATGCATTTGGTTTATTGTTGTTGTTGTTTAATGGGGAGAAACTGCATGTTACTTTGTGCACTGTGAATAACAATATGATTCACTAACCTTCACTTACTGCGAGCAACTGTCGTTAAGTTTCATTCACAGTTTTTAAAGGTATTTTAACATAACAGGTCAAAAGTTATGATATACACTTTCACTTAAGAAACATCGAGGAGGAGAGAGGATGCAGTTAATGAAATTA